>VWPW01006867.1:2903-42483 GCA_013389825.1 Crypturellus undulatus | reverse complement strand
TTTTTTTTTTTTTTGTCTCAAGCTTTCTCACATAGTTAACATGGTTTTCCTTTTAGTCTTTTGCTTTAAAGGTATGCCATTATTTCTTAAAATAAAGCCTAAGAGCTAGAAATTAAAGCTGCTGCTGCGTTTAGTGGATGGGGCTCAGGTTAGGACTTCTGAGCCCAGTGAATAACAGTAAGAATTTTGTTTTCATATACTCAGTTCTGCTGATTCGAGAGGTTTTGTTTTATTTTATCTCTAAAGCCAAAGAACTGAACCTTTTAAATGAAAAAACTTGTCAGCAGAAGTGACTATGATAGCAAACTGGAAAAAAAAATTATCTAATGCACTGAAATGACAAGTATTGAGACTAATCTGCCAAATCCTCTGAGATAGAAAGACCACACGGGCCAGATAAAGTGCTAACTGTTTAAAAGGGCTGTGAATCAGTCTTATCAGGGGGGGAAAAATGTGGACTTAAAGGAACTGAAGTTCAACAGAGCTCTCAAGACTTTTTTTTTTTAAGAGATACAGTAAACTGCCTTTTTTTTTTTTTTTTCCTCGTAGTTTTTGACGTGCCTACATCTTCAAACAGAATCATTCCTCAAGGGGCGGACAGTACAATGCTTGCCACGAAGACCGTGAAACATGGGGCCCCTGCACCCACAGTCACTGTGCCAGCACCCCAAGCAGCTGCTGCAGCAGCTCTGCGAAGGCAGATGGCTAATCAGCCCCCAGGTAAAGTGACAGCTAATTGCCCAGGTGACCTCTGGGCTTTTGAGTGAATGTCTCACTGAAAGGTAGTGTCCTTGAAGCAAAAGACCGTCAAACGGTGTGACAGACAGGACCTCTGAGCTGTCCCTCTGAGATAGGCAGTGTTTTTTTGTTGTCTTCCTTCATCTCAGTTACCAAAATGCAAAGTAATTAGGCAGGTCATATTTGTTAACCCAAGATGTTATAATGCAGGTAAGGGACATCTTCTAAGTATGATTAGATTTAGTCAGCCAAGAAGGAAGATGTGCGAGGTCTTTATAATGCAGCCCAGGATATGTAAGGCTCAGGTACAAAATGTTCTGGGTCAAACAGGTCACACACTTTCTAGAAACCCTTGCGGATTGCTGCTGCAGTTACTGGTACACCTCATGTTGCATGAAATGCTTCTTGTGGAGAAGACACTTACCTCTCCATTTATATGCTTTGTCTTGTTTTGTTTTCCCTTTTAAAGCTGTGAGCACATCCTTGACTGAATCAACTCTGAAAAACGTCCCTCAGGTGGTGAATGTGCGAGAACTCAAGACTGGTGCAATGACTCCAGCTGTTTCTGCAGTAATAGGGTGAGTATGGAGAAGAACTCCCTTCTACTGCACTTGCAATAGAGCACATCTACCGGTGGGGAGCAGTAGTAGTATTTTAATTTGTCTGTGCCTACAGTGAATGCCTTTAGGGGAGAGCTTGTCCTGAACTAGCACCGAGACCAGCATTAACATATTTCTGTGAAACGTGTTTTAGTGCATCCCCTCCTGTTGGGATTCAGTGGTTTAATCACTAAGACACACACAGAATCTGGACTTCTTCCAGTTACTAATACATGTGCACATGCTGTGTGCCTTTCTGTGAAGAAATGTACCTCTGTCACTGAGCATGGATTAAGCTGCGCAGATGTTTCTTTTCCTATGTGTATTCACCTGGATTCACTCTTTAGAAGAGGGAGAACCCTACTCTGTCTCTTTTGGAAACTTGTCCCAGAAATTTCTTGATGTCAGAGTTTTTCCTGAAGTCAGTAGGGATCCAGCACTTTGGAAAAACACAGAGCTGCAAGGCAGTCTTCCTTATGAGTAAACTATGAATGGGGTTTTTGGTATTTAACCTTAAATTTCTTAAGATTTCCTCTGAGTTGGCTGTAACTCTTGGCTTTTCTATGCTCTGTCTCCTGCAGAGAACAGCCAGTTTAGCTCATTCCAGAGATTTTTCTCTTATCTCCAGGCTCTGTCACTAGCCACAGAACTAGTTCTTCTTCCCGTTGTGATAGTGACCTTGAAACTGTCTTCTTGGAGTTCCACTGATTGCTTTAGGCCATGATAACGCATAGCTGTTTCTGAGCTGGGAAGGCAAGGGCAGTGCTGGAATATCTGAGCAGTGTCAGGGACTGCTGCATTTCTGTCATGGTATAATTGCATTAAAAGCAGGATAAACTTGCCACATGCGTCTGATAAGTCTAAGTGGAATTGCAGATGCTTTATTCAGATATATGTGAGCTAGACATGCAGCTCTTGAAACAATTTCTGTTGTCACATTACTTCTGGTTGTCACACGCGTGTATATTCCTCCCTGTTGAAGAGGAAAGTAGAATTCCTTTGATACTGCTTATCAGAAAGGGAGCAGTCTTACAGTATGAAACTCATCTGCTGACCTCAAACCAAGGATTCTGCATTTTAATTTGAGAGTTTTTACTCTTGTATTTTCTCTTTAAAGTAATAAATTTGCAGGGAAATTGGAATTATATTAAGTATAGTTTGCAAATGCTTATGCTTGGAAACTTTGCTAAAACAGATGTTACGATAGGGAATTTTTCACCTTAGTTGGTTATGTATACAGTAAAGAGATTTCTTTGTCATCACAACTATGAGGAGCTAAGTAGACAGTACTGGCTATACTCAGGCAGGATATGAGTAAGTGCTACACATTTAAGATGGGTGTTCATCTGATATGTATCTAAAGAGCTGTTTTACTTTAGAGTAGTTTTAGAATGGCAATATTGAGCGTCTTCCCTAATGAAGAGCACCATCTAGCTTTATGTCTCGGAGGCTTTTTTTTAGTCTTATTTTATAATAAACTTCATTAAAATGTACTAACTAAAAATGCTACCCAAATGAACTTGTGCCTGCCAGGCAGACTCAGCACTGAAACAGATTATCCACCCAGCAAAATTAATTGCAGCTTCACACATCCCATCTCTCTTGTCACCCCAGCACACTCTTTGGCTCATTAAGCAGTAACATTTTTTGGTTGTTACCAGTTGTATAGTGAGCTGTGCTTAGGCATCCCGGTGGTTTGTCCAGTTATTTGCAAATACTGAGATCAAAGCTGGTCTTTTCTTAGTGTTGTCAGAGAAGTTGTGGGTTCAGTGGTCTTAAGGACTTTTCTGTCTGCATCTGTTAGAAAGCCTTGCAGATACGGGCTGAAGCACTGTTACATGGGACAGCCTGTGGTTTGCAGAACTGCCCATGTTTTGAATCCCACAAATAGAGAAATATGAAATTCATATCTTCCACATACATAAATCACACTGTTGAAATAGTCTGAGAAGATTTAGAAATGCAGAAAGTCATCGCTGAAGAACTCGATTATCAGCTTTCAGATCTTTACAACTGTGTTTTATTTTATGCCCATATTCCTTATTGCTCCAGTAAAAAGGAATGATAGTCCTGTGTAATTAGGGCTCCCACTGTCACAGATTTCAAAGAACTTCTGTTTGTTGCTGTTTTTTGTTTTTTTCCATCATTCANTTTTTTTTTTTTTTTTTCCTCCTCCATCATTCGCAAGAACTTGAGCTTTACAGGAGCTCCTTCCTAATATGGATCCTTTCAGCGCTATTCTAAAACTTTGTTTTTCTTGTTGCGCTTTTGCTCTGGGCAGAGAGTAAACCCAGGCCTGCAACATAGACCTCATTGCTGCAGGGAGGGACATGTGAGTACTGCAATACTGTTTTAAGGCACAAAATCCTGTCCAAAAGGCATTGACTTCACAAAACTATTCTTGCATGCATGTCTCCTTTCTCTAAAATATAGTAGGAAATTTCTGTCAGCTGGCACTTTGCTGGCCAAATAGTAAATGAGGTTTTTAGTAAATGATATCTCATGGTTTATCAGAAATAGAACTTCTGATGCCCACATTCAGATATTGCCTGGGGTTTGCAGCCTCAGCTCTTTATGTGGTTCAGAGATTGCTTCTTCGCCATAGAGAACAGCGGGCCTGTGTCCAGATGGAAACAGCCCACCAGGTTATGAGAAAGGCAGCTTTTGCCACAGAGAGAATGCAATCCATCTTGGATTTGTTACACTTGTGAAGGCTTCTGGCAGTGACCATTTAAGCTGATGAATCTTGTGGGCCACTGCCTTGAGGAGAGGCTCCAGCTGGATGGCAGCACCCAAGTTACGGTGATTGGTGTGTTAATGGCACGCAGGGTGCTTCATCCCAGAGGTAGGTGTCCTTCTGCAGTAATTGTGGGCTCAGATGCACAATATATTTCATGATAGAAATTCTCAAACCTATACTGCCAAATACATGTTAATCTTATCACAGCTCTCGTCATGAGGGCATTAATATTTATACTACACTTCAAAGGCCTGAAGCAGACTTCCTTTCCCCAGTTTTGTCTCCTTGCTGAGCACTTCTGAGAGTTACATGTATTTGTCTGGGCTCTGGAACATAAAGGAAGCTTCTTACAATTTTATGCCTAGTGTATAACAAGTATAATCCCCTTACCTGCTTACCTACCCCTGATTTTTTTTTCATTCAGTTTCCTGTGAAATACTAAGGAATGCCTTTTTCAGAAGCATAAGAAAGTGTGAAGAGGACTTGATCATTTAAGTCCAGAGCTTTAAACATATTTGCAGGCTTGCTTTGTTAAATGAGGCCGATACATTTAAGAGGTTTATTCCCTAATCAGATTTATTCATTTGGAGTCATACAAGGGAATCTTTGATAGCAGTGCTTGCTCAAGACTGCAACCCCCTCTTTTTTTGGTAAGAGGTGAGAAAATCCACTTCTAGACTACCCATTCATGTCATGTTTTCTTTCTTCTTTTTCTGAAGATCATCTGTACCTCACTCTGCAGCCCAGGCAGTCCACCAAGTTCTGGCAACTGTTGCTACAAATCAAGCTAAACAGGTATGTCAACAGAGAACACTCTCTTTGGGTTGTTCCATACCCAGGCAGATTCAACATAATTTAGGGGGTTTACTGTTGGTGAACAGGTCATCTAACTCTTCTCACAGCTTGTCCTACATTCTTGGCAAACCATTTATTTATCTGTGACCTTGGCAGGGTGGTGCCAGACATATCTCTGTTGTGTCCTGACTTCCACCCACCCCCTTTTAAAGACTCTTGCAGCTTTCTAATGGCCACAGATTTTCAGCAGTCAGGGCTGCAACCAAAACCAAAGCTAGCTGTTAGTTAGGTGTCCCCAAAGGTCACCAAAAAAAGGTACTGAGCGGTCAGCGGAGAAAGTTACAAGCATTTTGACCACTTTCCTTTAGTTTGTTCTTAAGTCATTGCATGACTACCTTAAGATTAGACTGTACTTAAGGCCTTTGTTAGTGAACACAATGCACTGACCTGAAATTACTTTGTGGATGTTTTTTGTTTTGTTTTAGCCGTCTTTAACAAACTCACTTAAGGTACAGACTCCACATTCCTCTGCATCAGCACCTTGTGCTGTGGCTTCTACAAGTGGTCCAACATCATCTTGCAACAAAATCTCAGGTCAGTGGTCCTTGAAGATGGAAACAGTGGCTGGGTGTCTCTTGCTACCTGTCAGAGAACACCTTCGTTCTGTGAATTGTGCGAAGGAAGTGAGATCTGCTTTTGGGAGGCATTTGTGCCAGTCATCTGTGTGTTGGCATCTAGAAGTCAGTGATACAACCATTCTCCTTTCAGAGGGGACCCAGAGAGAAGAAATGTTTAATTTACTGCACTCTGCAAATAGGAGAAGGAACTGTTTGTACCATGCATTTGATAATGGTGTTCGTAGTGAGCATAGTTTGATAAGACTCTTGAATAGATGTCTGAAATCTATGTTATTATGTTGCCTCTTAACCAGAGATGAGAAGCAGTAAAAAATAGCCATGAATTGGGTTTGACATAAACCAAAGTTTAAGAAGCAACTGTTATTGAAAATGTCAGCTTTTGAATTCGTTTGCACCATCAAAATAATAAAACACATTTTAAATAAAAAGGAATTTATTTGAAATGTGCTTTATTTTGATGGTTTTGTGAGAAGTTCTGCTAGGGATTTCCTTTTGTTTTATTTAAAGACAACATCTGCTGTCTCTGCATTAATTAGATATGTTACTGCCTTAAATCTGTAAAATAATTCACATGGTCTCTCATGTAGAGAGACCTAACTGTAGCAGGAATGTTTCTACACTCTGTATAGGTGGTAAACACAAGCAGAAACTTCCTGAGGAAGTGACTTTCATTTTGAAAGCTTTTGTTTATCATAAGCTTTGTTCCCAATCAATAAAACTGTACAGTGTGTATGGGTATGCAAACTATTCCCTCCTCTCCTGAAATCTGGATGACACACAGCTGTACTCGCTTTATAGTAATCCTTGCTGTACTTGTAATTTGCAGGACAAGGAATGGTAAAAACAGTTGCAGCTGTGACTTCTGCAGGCTCGTCAGTACCAGCAACAACTGCACAGATTAGCAAGGCCTTCTCATTTTCTTCTGTTGGGTCTGTATGAACTTTCAGATTTCTCTGTAGTTGCCGTCAAATAGTTGTATTTGTTGTTCCAGTAGATTTATCTGCAAGCTACCTTATATGATAAAATGACAGTTGCAGCATTAAGTGTACTGAGTGGGTATCGAGAATTTTTTTGCATCGGAGTTCTTGGAAGCCCTTCTAGTTGGCAGAGGTAAAGACCTGAGTGAGGTCTTAATATCTGTGAGAATCGAACAGTGTGTTGTGTTGCTTTGGATCCTTTGGTCTGTAACAAAACAAGAAAAGAGAGCAAGTAATTCTAAACTGGCTTTCTTTTCACATTTATCTACAGTGGACTGTACATCCTGGTGTTTATTAGCCTTAGATATTGGGCAGTTTGCCAAGTGATGATTTGAGATTAAAGCAGTGTGACAGTGATTAAAGTGCCAGCTCACAGGTTGATGAACTGGCTTCACTGCCTGTTTTTTCCCTTTATAAAGGAGACTAACATTAAATAATTCCAGCATGTGCATACTTTTAAATAGCTGTTTTAATTCCATCTTAACCATTTTATGCTAGTTTGTCAAGTAGGTGACGTGGATAACACCTTGCTGCATTGTTCAAATAATCCTCTTGAGAGAGGAACTCAAATTTAGTAGAACAAACAAACCCTTCCTTTGCTTCAGGATCAGTTCCTCAGTGTGTAAAACATACTACATACGGTGCTGCAGTCAGGGATGTTGTGTTGTGCAGCCTGACTTGTGGAGCAGCAGGCTTGTCTTTTAGAAACACAAGACAAAGGACTGAGAAAGCAGAAAGTATCTGGGAATGCAGGTCTCCAGAGGACCTGAATCATCATTATGAGCGATTACAGTGTCTTTATAAGACAATATCTCTCCTGTGGAATAATCATGTAAAACTTTAATTTCTGCCTTGGCATGAGTCATTTGGTTGGATCTTCAACACTTTCAGCTAAATATCTTTTTTTTTTTTTCCTCCTTTCCATCTAGCTCCGGATTTAATTTTGGTGTTGTCACATCAGCTACTGCATCACCAACGCCACCCAGCCTCACTTCTTTGCAAGGTAAGTTTGGAGAAGTAGCCAGGCAACATCTCTTCTCTGCTAAGAGAAAGCTTACTCTTAGTTCACATGTCTCACTTTATGTTGCCATTCTAATATTAAAATAACAGTAGTTGCAGTAACCCTGTTTGTGTGCTGGGTTATGCCATGTAATGCACAAGAATCTAGGCCACCTGCCTTTAATTTATGAGTAGGAAAAATGCATGCTGCCAGGAATGTCTAGAAGGTATTAGTTCATAAAAAGGTTAGTATCTGAAGTTATTTCTTCTGCTGTCTTTAATGTCTAAATTTTAAGGTTGCCGCAGTAGTCTGCCACAAAAGGCTGTCATTAAGTGAAGTGAGCATTTAGCAATGGGAGGGGAAGGGAGGGGCTTTATGTTGCTTATGAAGTTGATTTGAAAAGAGATAAGCTGTCTTTCCTACTCCATTTCATAGGTAGATCATATTCATCCTCTCTGCAAAGAAGGGCCCAGTACATCTGCTTGTTATTCTTGAATTGCTGTCTTAAATTCACTGCCTATATTTCAGCCTTGAAAAAGAGCTTGTATACTTGAAAGCCTTTTTTTTTTCTCTCTCTCTCCATTTTCATGTTATCAGTTGTTGTAATAAAAGATAACGCCTCTTCCTACAAATCTTGCCTTGCTTATCTCCTCAGACCATCACAGCCCCAGCATTGCTACTGTTACTCTGTTATCTTAAGCAAAAAGCACTAGCTTGGCTTAAAAGTTAATGATTCAGTTAATGTAAAAGTGAAGCTAAATAGCACTGATTAAAGAGGAATAGAAGTAAAGAGGAATCATGAGACTTGTAAAGCACAGCATTATATATGGGCAATTACCTTAGGCTGCTCTGTGGAATGGTAAAAGCACCTTTGCCTTTGTTAGCTGGTGTTGGGAGAAGAGAGAACTTCAGTGCCTCAGGAAGAAAGAAATGTTGCTTTATTTGCTGTCAGCTACTTGTATGCTTGATTGTTAATTAGGATAAAAAAACAAGCATGTTATCTATGATGCTAAAAACCTCTTGCTCTGTGTTACTTGATCCTGATGCAAACTTCCAGCACCTTGTCTAGAGATGGCTAAATAAGCCCATGGTCAAACCCCAAGGCAGTATTGCCAAGTCAGAATCTGTTCGGTGGTGCACAGAAACAAAAACAATATATCAGATATAACTTGTCCATTCTTCCCTAAAAGCTTCAACTCTTCCACGTTCTTGGACAGCAGTGTATCTGATATGTGGAGCTGCTGTAGTAGTTGAATTTGAGAGCTTCTCTAAAATCTTTCAAAGCTGAAAACAAGCTACATACAGAGCACTGTCCCCTGTTTCTAAATAGCTTAATTTGTAAAGACAGATTTAATTCTTTAGAAAACTGTTCAAGTGCCAGAAAGTACTTTTAGGGCCAACCTGTGTGTTCTGAGTTTTAAACGGACAATTCTGCAATGAATGTCAGGACTCATTAACGTGAAGCAGGTAAGAAGGAGTGTTAACAACAAATAGTCTGTATAGATCAGGTCTTTGCTATTGCTGTCAAACTGTTGCAGAAGGATAGGAGCCGAAGGCTGAAATTCTGTGTTTTCAAGGCAAAGGATGGTTAAGTGGAGGCTGTGACATAAAGAGTTTTTCCATCACTGTAGCCCTGTCAGTGGAGGCTTCAGATGTCACTGTGGTAGTTTCCTGAATGCACAGAGCAGTGACAATTATTTGATGGTTGAGAGGTTTTATAGTTTTTGAGGCAAGAGCACTGTCTCTCTACTTATCTGTAAAGCACTAAAGCATGATATGATTGTAAGAATGATAAGTGAACTCTGCATACTTTAATTGAATCAGTAATTTCTTTGTGTTTCTGTGACAGCCCCAGCTAAGGAGTCCCTCCAGCCTGATTCGTTTTCTCCTGGTGGGGGCTCTAAGTTTGGAGCAGTCCCTGAGAACTCCTTTGCTTTTGGGTCCCTCAAGCCAGCAAGTGCTTCAGGAGTCCCAGCAGCAAATAGTGCTGTGGCAGATGGCACCCAGTCAAGCAAGCCTGCTGCAACAACTGCTTCTACTCCTCTTGCAGCCTCTGGCAAGTTGGATATTGCTCCATCGAAGCCCACAGATCACTTATTTCAGAGCAATCTAGGTGGAGAAACTCTTGGGAGCTTCTCAGGACTCCGGGTTGGTCAAGCAGATGATAATATCAAGGCTACCACTAAAGGACCATCCACCAGCGTTGCAGGGACACAGGCAGCCAAAACTTCTACAATACCTTCTGGGTTCACCTTTGGCACCCCTCTGCTGTTAGGAAAACCTGGAGAAGCTACTTCAACATCAGTTACGACTGCTGGCCCAGCATCTCTGTCCATTAGCACTACTGCCACAGGCAGTCTCTTTGGTAATGTCCAGATAACCAGCACAGGGTCTTCTGGGGTGTTTAATCTTGGAGGATCTAGCGGCAACAAACCTACATTTTCATTTGGTATTCAGCAAACAAACAGTATGAGCACGTGCACCTCTGCCCCTTCTGCTGCCACTGCTTCGACGTCGCTGTCGATTGGAAGTTTCTTGAGTTCAGCCCAAACTCCAGGCCCTGCTGCAACTTCTAGTAAGGGTGCGGGGGATGTCAAGTTACCATCTGCATCACCTGAAAATGAAGTTGTAACAGCTGGGTCTTCACCTCCGTTGTCTCAAGCACAATCACCGCATCCACAGATCCAGCTTTCAGAGTCTGTTAAAGAGTCTGCTTCACCCCAGGTCACAGCTGGGGACACCAGCGTTGTGGGTCCTGGTGCCACATCAGTAGCACCTACCCCTGATGCAGTTGCTACTCCTGCCTCCACCAGTGATTTGAAGGCACCAGAGCCTCCTGCTATCTCTGCAGCTACCCAACCAGATCAGAATATCTCTGCGACGACTTCTACAACTAACGTTGCCTCTCCTGTGGAAGCAACAAGCACGTTGTCCGTTACCTCTGATGTTACTACGTCCGTCCAAAGTCCAGCTGCTGGTGCCTCTTTGTTCATCCCTGCTTCTGCAAGTTCCTCAGTGTTCCCTCAGCCTCCAAATTCCAGCTCTTCTGGCTCAGCATTTAGTCAGCCTACAGGTGACACAGCTACCGCTCCTTCCACACCACCAGTTTTTGGACAACTACCAGCAGGTACCACATCTCCGTTCGGGCAACTCGCCACCAGCACATTGTCCACAGCCACCACCACCACCCAGGCTGCCAGCTCCAGTTTTGGGACTTCTGCTTTTGGCACCACCACTACAGGGGGTTTTGGTCAGCCGGCTTTTGGACAAGCCCCGACCTTTGGGCAGCCAGCAAGCAGTTCTGCGAGTGGTTTCACCTTCAGTCAGACTGGCTTTGGGACCATGCCTGCCTTCGGGCAGCCAGCAGCTTCCACAGCTGCATCAAGCAGCAGCAGTGTCTTCGGAGCACCAGTGAGCACCAACAGCGCCAGCAACTTCTCCTTCGGGCAGCCATCCGCCAGCACCGGCGGTGGGTTGTTTGGGCAAAGCAGCCCTCCAGTTTTTGGGCAGAACACTGCCTTTGGGCAAGGGGGATCCGTCTTTGGGAACGCTGCCGCTGTCACTACCACCACGTCGTCTGCTGGCTTCAGCTTCTGTCAAGCTTCATGTAAGAACGAACTGGAGGGGGATGCTACGCGCCAGCGGTGCTGTCTGGTTGAAGTAGGGAGAACAGTGTATCACAGGGGAAAGTAGGACATGTTTTATGCCTCTTTTCCCCTGTGGCAGCTGATGTATTTTTTTCCTCTTATGAAGATAGGAGATGCAGTGTGTGTCAGGGGAAGCTAACGTTGGAGGTCTAGGAGGCTTTTGTTCTGCTTTGACACTCTTCAAGAGGCCTTTGAGTGTAGCCTTTCCAATTTTGCATTCGATTTATACTCCCAAGGCTACCTTGACATAGTTTTGAATTATGTATTGTGCTGCCTGTTGCACAGTGTGTATGTTTGTTGCAGTATAGTGCAAAGGATCTCAGGAAGTTGTTTTAAATTGTCATACTGAAGTAGCTAGACTGCTTTGAGGCCAAAATACAGCAAATGAATACAGGTGCAGCACCTTCTTCAGTGGGCTGCATTGAGCACATCCAGCAGCGGATGTGTAGCCCCGTAGACCCTCCTGATCATGACCTGGGACGTCAAAAAATCTGTTAAGTACCCAAAGGATTGAGTTAGCAAGGAGCTAATCTGTTAAATCCATTTTTGCCTTTGGAAACACCTTGAAATTAAATATAGCAGTAACATGATCATCAGCTAGCTGTCTACACAATTAAATTTAGTATTTGCAAAGGCCAAATATTGTCTGCCAGTCTCCTTTTGTTCTCCATGTTGCTACCATCTATTACTGTTTTCTCCAAAGCCTTCTCTGTGCCATCTTCAGAGGGTTCCCAGGAAAAGTACAGAGTAATAATAGAGAACATGTAATTTCCAAGGAAGAAAAACTAATTAGGCTTCTTTAATTAAAAGTGATGGCACTGTAGGCAAGCTGCTTGCTCATTTTAACTACAGTAGCAGAGAATAGTTAAATTATGAAAGTGAACTCTGCTAAAGGAAGGTGTTCCTAATTATAGAAAGTGGAAGTATCATTACAAAATGCATATTTAAATCAACTTGGAAATGCGATGAGGAGTGTTTTTTTTTTTTTTTTTTAATCAAAACATTTTATTATCTATAACGGGAATCTTTAGGTAACAAAGCTCAGATTCTCCCTACACAAGGGAAATCAAAATGCTGCAGTACTTGTTCATGACTTGCAGCATTATTACAGGAACATCAACAGAAATCCAATTCTTTTATGTTGTTAGCAACAATCCCCTTCGTGTAAGGGCCTTTTATTTTCTGTATGTTTTCAAATTGTCTGGAGGGAAGAGGAGAATGACTTTCAAATAAGCTTCAATGGAATTAAGTATTTGAATGTTGACACACATTCTGAATCTGGCCAACCTCGAATCATTTGGTAATCCCATTTGCACCCCTGTTGATTAGTACTGGGAGGTGGGAAGGGGGTGGTTTGTTTTAGTGGAGACCTAAAAGTCTATTCTGGGCAAGTGTCAGCTGCCTGAATTGTCTTGTGCTCTAGTAGTAATTCTGATTTATTTTCTGTTCTTTTCCCAGCGGGTTTTGGTTCTAGCAACACAGGTTCCGTGTTTGGGCAAGCAGCTAATACTGGAGCCACTGTCTTTGGCCAGGTAAGTGTTTGTTGTGTTTACAGGAACAAGGGCTGTTACTTACGGCTGTCTTGTTCAGGGTACCCTGCGTGTTCTGCTGAACAGGATCCCACTGGGTATGGTAGTAAAAACTGTCCCACTCCACATTGATGGTATTTCCTGATGTAGGAGGCATCCACATAGGGCCTGCATAAAGGTTATTGTAGACATGTAGAGGGACAACCAGCTCACCAGAGGCAAAATAAGATGAAGGTTGTAGAAAGTCATCTACCTCTGTCTCACAGTATATGGGAAATTAAGTCTTTCCTCATGTGGACAGTGTAGGGCAAGTTTCCAAGGTATATTCTGTTCTGTAGACAAGGTTGGAGATGGTCTTCAGATACTTCGAGGAACTAGGCAAAAAATCAGCCTTGTAGGCATGTGTTTCTCTGCAGTGTCTAAATTCCCTTTTGTCCCTTTGTTTGCTAGCAGCCATCTTCTTCCAGCGGAGGCTTGTTTGGAGCTGGAAGTAGTGGAAGAGGTGGAGGTTTCTTCAGTGGTTTGGGAGGAAAGCCAAGCCAGGATGCAGCCAATAAGAATCCCTTCAGTTCCTCCAGTGGAGGATTTGGATCTGCAGCTTCCCAGAGTAAGTGAAGGCAGCAAAAAACACAAGCAGTGCTGTGATCCCATCTGTTATTGTGTTGTTTTTCATCTTGGAGTAAATTCTGTGTTAGCAAAAAGGCATATAGGGGTAACAGAAACAGCCAGTGCGCGTGATCTGCGCATCTACTTTTTCCCTCCTCAGGTTTTTGGAAAATGAGCAGGGAAGCAGTTGAAACAGACAAGCAGATGCAAGAAGTGTGAACAGTATTTATTCTGTAGGAATTTCTGTGGTCAAGTGCATCTTTAAAATTCAATACTCAAAATTCTTATAGCTTGAATTCCAGTTTCCAGCTTGGTTGGAAATTCGAAAGTTTTAATTATTGGTCATTGTTAAAAAAAATAAAAAATAAATAAAAAGGAGGCGAAGAATTCCATGATAAAGTGAAACTAACTTAACAAGTGTTTGATAGATAAGTTTCCTCCTTAAAATGTCTCGTTTTTATGCAGGATAATTTATCAAAAGTTATTATAGTAATTATGTTAAGGTCCTTTTGGGGAGGAAAAGCTCAGCACTTGCCCTTTCTCTTGCTGCAACTGTAAGACAAAAGTCATCAGTCAGCAGATGTGATTTTAGCTAAATCAATCTGCATGTGAGGTGCCAAATCAAGTCTCCCACACATTGCTGCTTGCCCAGTCAACAGCCTAACAAAAGCAGGCGTGAAAAGGAGGTAAGAATACAAAATAAGGCCACCTCCAGGTTCATTTGCACAGGGGCTATTAGAAACTGCTTCTAAAAGCTTTAAAAGATTAATTGTTAATGCAAGAGTCAATCCATGGCTATTAGTTTAAAGGCTTTTTTTCTCAGATTAAAATCACATTAGTCTTGAGTTTTCTGGGCTAACAGGTATGGGTTATAATAACCTAAAACTGTAACTGAGATGCATGTATGCTGTTGTCTGCTGTAGTGACTAATCTGAAATCCTGGTAGGTTTGTTACATATATTTGTATGTTATAAAAGTTTACTTTATATTTTTCTTAGGAGTGGCTTTTAATGAAATTGCCCAGCTTTGTTATTTTGTCGCATTGGGTTTTGAAGCAGATAGGAAAGGAGGATTTGAGTGTAGCAGGTAGAAAGCACAAAGACATTGGCTAAATGTAAAAACTAAGGAAATTTGCAGAATTAGCTGCATGTGGTTATAAGTAGCACTTAAAATCTTGGGAGGAAACATGTATTTCTTTTTATTACTCTTTTAATGGTTCATTGGTATTATTGGTTGGGCCCATTCTCTACTCTTCTTAGTTTATTTCCTCTTTACTGTAGGTTTTGTGATGAAATAAACAATTCATCAAGAGAAAAGCTTTAATTATTCTAGATCTTGTGAGTAGGTGTTGAAAATCTATAGCCTAGTGAAAGGTAAAATCTTGAGTCATTTCTCAGGCTGGAAAAGTTTGGGTCCTGCTTTAAAGTGTTACTGTAGAATAGTTATGTTAAGAAATATTGACAATTGTCAGAATAGCTGATGATCTTTAATTGGTCATGAAGTCTGGATATTTGTGCTGTCAATAGTGACTGATTCTGGCTGCTGTGTGGCTTCTGTTATTTAAGAGTCAGCTGTCAGTTACTGCAGTACAGACTGTAGCTGAACAAATCATCAATCACAGACTTGCTGGAAATCTTATTAAAACCCTACTATTAATTAAGTTTGCAACAATAAAATGCTATTAGTGATCCATCAGATCCAGAATAATAGTTTGGTGAAACTGGAATAGGGAGCAGCTGGCTTTTCTCTTGATTTTTTTTTTTTTTTTTTTTAATGTGGCATTCATTCTCTGCTTTGATGCAGAGGGAATAAAAGGGGTTCCCTTCCTTCTAACTCAGTTAATGAAGTGTAACAGAGTGTTGTTTTTTATGAGCTTCACAAATATTTTTCATCTCTGCAGATTCTTCTAGCTTGTTTGGAAACAGTGGAGCCAAGACCTTTGGATTTGGCAGCTCCTCTTTTGGAGAGCAGAAACCTACAGGCACCTTCAGCTCTGGTGGTGGGAGCGTGGCGTCCCAAGGCTTTGGGTTCTCTAGTCCAAGCAAAGCAGGTACTTTGTTAATCCACTATAAGCATCATATTCATCTGTGAGGTATTTAGTGTTGTATCATTTAGATGCCTACAGCCTAGACTCAGTGCACATACAGAAAATGTTTCTGAACAATAAATTGGTTTGTGCTATGAGTGTATCTCAAAAAGTAAGAAAAAAAAAAAAGCAATCGAAACAAAAAAACTAATGGGGCTTTTCAGAAATTTCTATTGCATTTTAGAGCTGATTGGTGTGTGAATTAGTGCTGCTCTTACATAGCATATAGAGAAGTGTACAGAGTATAGAATTTAATAGGTGTTTCCCTTGGAATACTGTTTGAACTTTCATCTAGGTTTTGTAAACCTTTCTGCCCTCTGGTGAGAAAACTTCCCTATAAAATTCAGATCAGGCATGCTTCAGATGCTTAGCCTTTGAAATCAGTATTACCTTTCATCATCACTTCTCCCGTGGTTGAGCTGTTGCTATTTCTGTTGATTGAGTTAATTGAATCAAATATTGGAAATCTTACAAAGCCTCTTCTTTTTACTGTCATGTGCCCAAAGGAAGAGCAGCAGGAGCAGTACTGACTGTGAGATGTTGTCCACGAGAGCTGAATGGCTAAGTGTGCCTTTTATTAATTACCAGGCAAAAATGGAGGCCTAAAGGGTCAGTGAGAGAAGGTTTTTCTCCTCTGGCCTCAGACCCTTCTTGCAGAGATTACCGATGAAGGTGGGCAATGGGGTTGCTGAAGCTGCAGCCCGGGAGCTTGGCACTCCTTGAAGCTGTTGAGTTTGAGACGGTGGGAACAGTTCAAGCTCCCTGCAGAGCAGCAGCACTTTAAAACAACGCAGTGTCTGCTTTGACAGGAGCTGCATGGTGCTAGTGAAGTGGCAGAGAGCGTTAGGGTGACGCTACCACATTCAGCAGCCGTTAGTAGGGTTTGTTGCATGCAGCTATTCCATGCTGCATGATAGTGGATTGAGTTTTCTCTCGGGCATGCCTCCCATCTGTTATTTTTGCTAGCAGAAGAGAAGGACGTTCCTGAAGGACATTCTTTTTTTCATTCTTTCAGTAACAGCTTTCTTATTTTTGACTGCTTCAGTTTCAAAATGCACCTGGGGCAGGATTTTCGAGAGGTGTCTGCAAAAGGCGTTTCTACAGAAGGCATGTCCAGTTGTGCAGAGCCCCTCATAGACTTTTCTCTTTTGGTTATATTTGTTGAATGTTAAATGGACTGATGTGTCTTCCTCTTGCAACTGCAGTGGAAAGACTTGACTTAATTTGGCCACTCTTTTGTCCTGGTTTTACTGGTGCATCTTTCACTTTCCTCTCTAATGTTTATTATGTTTGTTAACATTGCAAAAGAGAGAGTGTCCTTAGTAAAGCTTCAGCCCTTGTGATAATTAATCATCCTAGAGATATAGGTAATGGGATACCTGATCTATCTTTAAATAATTCAGGCTCAGCATTTATTTTTTTCCAGACCTTTTGTGTTTGCAGTCAAACAGTATCCATTACTTTGACATGGACTGGAATTTCACCTAGGTTAATAAAATGTGTGGTGGTATCCCAGCTCTCAGCACCAGTCAAACAAAAGAGCAACATCCTTCACATTCCACAATGTCAGTTAAAAGCAGGCCAATAATGTCAATAGAATGAACTTAGAATAAAATCGTCTGGGTAGAAGGCACTTCAGAGCAGCAGCAGCAGAAGGTTGCTAAGCCCTGAGCAGAAACTGTGAAGAGTCAGTTCTCGGTTCCACTGCAGAAATCCTGTGCTTCCTTGGATCTGTCATTTAATCCTTGCATCATCCTTGCATTTTCCACCACGTAAACTAGCATGAGAAAATACCCTGCCTCCTGAATCTTCTGCAACACTGGAGCACTGCAAAAAACAAGNACAATGTCAGTTAAAAGCAGGCCAATAATGTCAATAGAATGAACTTAGAATAAAATCGTCTGGGTAGAAGGCACTTCAGAGCAGCAGCAGCAGAAGGTTGCTAAGCCCTGAGCAGAAACTGTGAAGAGTCAGTTCTCAGTTCCACAGCAGAAATCCTGTGCTTCCTTGGATCTGTCATTTAATCCTTGCACCATCCTTGCATTTTCCACCATGTAAACCAACATGAGAAATACTCTGCCTCCTGAATCTTCTGCATCACTGGAGCACTGCAAAAACAAGCTGATTTGAGGAGCTGGAGTGGGATTTACTTATTGCATATGGAAATTCCTTCAACATAAACACTTGTGTGCATCACAGCCTGTCCATTTTGTCCTCAGGCACATCCAGCCTGAGCCCTGCCATCTAAACACCCTAAAAAATGTTTGTGAAATGAGCCTTTATAGAAACTTTTCATCTTGCATTTTTGCATGCAGTTTCTTTAGGTAATGCCTTGTCTAACTGATAAGCAGAGATTTATTTTAAAACTGAGTACATAAGCTAAGCTTTTCTTGGTAAGATTTTCATGATACATATGCCATTTTTAGTAGTAAAAGTATCAGTCTGTTTCCTTTGTAATTTTTTACAGTAACTTTATTGTGCATGCCAACCATCTCACAATCATGGTGTCCCTTTCTATAGAAAGCAAGCATGAATTGTATATTGTCACCCTATGATATAGCTCTGTGAATTGGGGTGATTTTGTGCTCAAATATTCAAGTGAACACGATTTTCTTCTGGATAGTCTCTTAATAGAATTGCAGCTCTTTGTATGTGTTCAGGCACTTCGCTGATTTCTGCCTCTAACAAAATACCCTGCAGTTTGGTAGCTTTGTGGCAGTTCATTTTATAAATAACACTGTGTCCATATGACAATGTCTACAGCCCCGTTACAGACGTTGTCTGCTTAGAAATCTAACTCGTCTTTTTGTTTTTCCATTACCGTTCACTTGATGTTCTTGTCCCTTTTTGCCTCTGTTTTGCTCAGGTGGCTTCGGTGCTGCTCCAGTGTTTGGCAGCCCTCCCACTTTTGGGGGATCCCCTGGGTTCGGAGGGGTGCCAGCATTCGGTTCAGCCCCAACCTTTTCAAGCCCTCTGGGCTCTACGGGAGGCAAAGTGTTCGGCGAGGGTACAGCAGCAGCCAGCGCTGGAGGATTTGGGTAAGCTAACCAGGACCTAGGCTTTGGGAAAACAACATTCTTGCATGATGAAAACTTGTGCGCTCAGTTACCCCTTTGCATTCTGTAGCTGGTTGCAAAGCTGTAAATGTCCCTGGTTTTCTTTATTTCTTTTTTGAAAGGCACCCAAAAGGAGAGTGGCATAAAACAAAATCCTTAACCCTAAAGGAACTGATGTGTGTGATCATTTTAATTGTGTGGTTCATTTAAATGCTGAAAGGATTATGTTGAATCTTTAGCAATGGAGGGGAAACGTGAGCCGTCCTGCACGCCTAAGTGAGTGCAGGAATGTTTTGTGTGTGTCCACTTAGCATATATTCCAGTCTGGATCTGCAAGCTATGTCATACAAAGAAAATAATGCCCTTATCTGTATCTCTGTCTAGCTGCTTTACCCCAAATCCCACAGGTAAGACTGAGATGAGAAAGCAGTGTGACTTGTGTTTATCCTACACTGATTGTTTTTATCTAATTCTTTATTCCTTAAGCCTGTGCTTGCCACCAGAGTAAATAGCACTTTACTCCTTGTTTTGCTTGGCAAATACAGCATTTCAAAAATTGCAAAACACCTTCTGCAGTAGGTAGCAAATGTAGGTCCTTGACATTGTGCTATCAGCAAGTAACTCTCCTTCCTGCCCTACAGCTGCGTTCAGGCCAAATAGGTCCAATTAAAAACTTGCTCGCACACTCATTCCAGCAGAGAAAAGAAAGAACAGGAAACTGCATCTTCCAGTCTTATTGTTTACATATTTTGCAAGTGTTTGTCCTCTCTTTCGGGGGTGGTTGTTCTGGGTGGGTGTTTTTGTTTTTGTGATGGTCGCGTTTTGCTTCTGAGCTAAAGCTATCTGAGGGCTACATAGGTCAAGAGCCAAAACAGAAGCACAGGGAATGGCTAACAGTCTCAGAGCTGCAAAGTCACTAAAATACCCCCTGTATCTAAGGCCATCTATGGAAGCAGTGTGTGCAGTCACCTGTATCTAGGATGAGAGATGACTTCCTTTACCAGGTGAATTGCTTGTCACACTGCTGCAAGGGGTTGTCTTGTATCTGGAAAGATCCGTTTTGATGTTTAAAAAATAAGAAATAAAAATCTCTACTAGATCTGGATGGATGGAGAGCTGAATTAACATCCTGTCAGATCATATTGTAAGTCAGAAATGACGGGCGCTGGTGTGAGGCGCAGTTTTCCAAAGCTGGCACACAATTTATCTTGGCCGACAGTCTGCTCGGAAGAGGAGTAGCAGTGGATTAGTGTTAGCAGCACTGTGCACTGGCAGAGTTTGTCATTTGATTGTTTTGTGTCTGCATTTTGCCCAATTTAAGACAGAGCAATGCTTTCAGTTCCTTGTTCGAGGGCACCTTGTGCATTCAGAATAGGAGATGTGTATGTGGTGGGCAGAGAACCACACTGCATCGAATTATCAATCTCATTAGTGTGTCACACTGATGGCTCCATAATGCTTGGTTGAATGGAGTGGGTAGAGAAAGAAGAACCAATTTCCATATATAAAAACCATTTTTCTCATCGCTGTCCCCAAAAGTAATTAGAGAACTAATCCAAAGGCAGCAAAGTGTCAGAGGTGCGGTGCAGATCTTCGGGAAAGCAGTGGCACTGTCTGTGCTTCCAAGAGGGCTTGGGAGAGGGAAGAACAGGTTGATTTGGAGGATGTTCTCGTGGGCAGTGGGTGAGGTGCTGTCTGACAGTTGGGAATCCAGGTGTTGAATCTAGAATCTGCCCTTGCGCCCTTTGTGTGAGCAGAAGGATGAGAAACTTTCAGCATAAGAATATACTTGCAAATACACTTTTTCTCCTTTTAAATGTAGGTTTGGTGGTACCGGTAACAATACAGCATCGTTTGGCACTCTAGCAAATCAAAATACCCCAACGTTTGGATCACTATCCCAGCAGGGTACTGGTTTTGGCGCGCAGAGTAGTGGATTCTCTGCTTTTGGCACAGGTGGAGGAGGTAAGAGAAACTAAAATGTAACAGCCCCAACAGGCTTTGTGTCCCCGTTTTTCCTGGGAACTCAATTGTGACTCATTCCTTAGCTCCATATCAAAAATCTGCCTGAGCCTGGGCCTGTAATGGAAAAGGCACCAGGGCCTGGTGAAATGAGCCACGGGGTGGGGATTAGCATCTTCTCAGACTCTGTCTCACAATTCCTTCACTGTTTTGGTGTTTGGCATTTTCAATAAATCACTTACTTTTGGCATACCTCATCTCCAGTGTTGCTTTCCACCCTTTTTTGTGTGTTTGGCTTTATCAAATGAAAATATTGAGAAATAATGAGTCTCTTCAGTATCATATGGTACTGTGCAATGTGTAAGCACTTAGTGTCAAAAGAACACGCACTGCAAAATTGAGCTTGAACACCAATAACCATTCTTTTAGCGGGTGTAATTCAGAGAAGCCGCAGTGATTTACCCAGGGCTGAGAACAGAGCCTTCAAGAGAAGATATATTCATGGGCTGGCTGGCCCCACTGGCTTGTATTTAAGCACAGACCCCATCTTCAGAAAACAGCATCCTCTGTTTTCGTGGAGAGATGAATAAGCCGGGCTTATTGTAGGCAGTTGCTACTAATGAATGGGCCTAGCTGATTAGCATTGAAAGCAAATCCTCTCAGGAGCCCAGGCAAGTCACTTCTCTTCTAGATGGAGATTTGACTTTCATTGTTTGCCAATCACTCTTTGCCTGGCCTAGGGCAGGAAGGAAATGTTTTTCAATCTGTGTGTTGGAGGGGATGTTTAGTATACATCTTAAGCATTTGTTATACCTCTTAATTTTCTTTTTTTAATCTTGCATTTCTTTCAGGGTTTGGTTTTGGATCATCTAACACGTAAGTACCATTTTGTGTTTAATTCTTCATTCAAATTATAGGTAGAAACAAGAGTTCAGTGTTAAGCAAGAGTAAGCGTTGAAAGTAACAATAATATACATTAAGGAAAGCACACACACAGCCAGAACTTTGTTTTTGGTGGCATTACAGAGAGCTTTAAGTCCAAACTCTGAATATGTGTTTTCCAGTGGTTAATATTTTGTATGAAAGAATTTTCAGTTAGATCATCCTCTTCCCTCGCCCTCCCTACCTCTCAAGTATGTGTTTAAGCTATCTCTGTAGACACAAAATCTATTCCATTTGTTCAGTTAAAAATATATATGAAATAAATCCATCACCTTTATGGTGATGAGATAGTGAATTACAGTTGCAGAACTGGACTGAAAACTGGGGTTGTTGATTCTGTCATCCACTCTGCCGCTAGCTTACTGGAAAAATTCTTAACAAGTTTTTTAAACTTTGTTTCCCTATCGTATCTCTCTCCCTCATATCTCGGCCTATCTCTCTAGATAATAGGCACTAGAATAAAGTTAATTATAATCTGATTAGTATGTGTTGACTCGGTCTCAGGCAAAAGATGCTGGAAATACCAATGTGTTGTCTTACCAGCTTCTGGTACTAGAGAAGCTGCAAGTTAAAGAGATCTACTAAATTAATACTGCCTGAGGGAGATTCTAGCTCTCATTTGCTGTGCTTTGTTTCTGCTCTACAGATCTTCCTCTGGATTTAGTGGATGGAGAAGCTAAGAACCTTCTGAACTTTCTCCTGCAGAACTCATGTTCCTGAGTCACCTTCGCAATCAATATCCAAACAACTTTTCCTTTAAATACAAACTCTGACTTCCTTTTTTTTTAAAAAAGACAAGAAAAAAAAAAAGATGATGCTTATTTTTATGCAACAGTTGTTCTTGCTCTATATTAAAATATTTTATCTGCCTTGGTGTTATTTGTTTTGGAGGGATTTCTCTCCCTGGACCTAGAAGAAGCACACGTGTGCGGTGGCTCCCATCCCATCGTGGATGTAGCTTCCTGTTGTCATTAATGCTTCTCACCTATTTCCAGACAACAGAGTAGCCCAAGTTGTTTCCCAGTATTTTCATTTTTCATTGAAGAGAATGGCTGATTATCCCAGACTCTTAATTCTGAAGTTTGCCCTTCTAACTTCAATTTTGGGATGGGGCACATGTTTATCTTACTGAAGTGTTAAAACTGAGTCATGTGTGAGCCAGAGGCTTAGTGAAGAAACAGGAAATTATCTGAAAGGAACAGGCAACGTGCAGAACATGTTCCCATGGCAGTAGCATTCAGCAAAGAGGTGGGAAGTAAAAGCTTTCCTCTTTATACCTTTCTGTCAATTTTATGGAAGCGAGAACTTGCAGCTTAGGTTATAAGAGGGAAATTTTTGGCTCTTGAGTTAAGTGTGACCTCCATGCAGAGGCATTAGTGATTTTGCAGCCTATGGCTTTGGCTGTTGGAGTCTGTCAGCAATATTTTTTTTTCTCGTATGTATGAGATTGTACTTTTTCCCTGTAGCTCTTAGCTTCAGTCAATAACATTTGTGAAATTCTCATACGTTTATACTCGAGAACATACTGAACAAATGTTTTAAAGAATGCCCTGAGGGCATTGTGGACAAACACTTTTTCTATTTGATGCATCTGACCTCCATGAAACCTCTAAATGATGTAATGGGTTTTTGTTGCACCATGAAAAATGCATTTGAGATGACAGCTTAGGTATTAGCTGAGTACATGCTGGTTGTGTGGTTTTTGCTTTTGGATTTTGGGCCCTGGTAGGGCATTTGGGGGTACTATTACTTTTTCTATTTCTGGCAAAAAAAAAATGACATTTTATTTTCGAATAATATAAAGCACAATGACATATTTTGGACTAATGTTTGGAGGTGCATATATAATCATTTTTTGGAACTGTAAATAGCTGAAAATTGTTTTGTAACCTTGAACAGTGAAAACAACTAAATACTTGTATGTACATCAACATTTCCTGAAGAAATAACTTGTTTCCTTTTTTTCTTTTAAGTTGACCTAAAACATCAGTATTCGTCCTAGTTCTTGTTTCCTTCATTGGTGTCTCTGCAATTGGGAATGTCATTGGGTCCTTTAGAAAGGAAGACCACTGAAATGCGGAGAATATCCTGTACAAGGAGGACTTATTTTTAGATGTGCAGAGGCTTTGCAAAGCAGAAGACTCTGAGGCTTTTACATCTGCCCTGGATTTGTGAGCCCGGGTGCGCCGTGTCGTAGGAGACGGTGCTATTTGGAGGGTGGTGCTGGTTGTTTGTGTTCGAGCTTCCTTCTTGTGGAAGAAACACCGTGTTCACAGCTGAGCGAGCACCAGGGTTCTGGGGATTGCTGGAACAGAGGGAAAAACTTGAGATTTGCTAGCGGGGAGATGGAGGGAGGAGTGAGGAGAGGTTGAGCTGGGCTATTCCAGCATGTTCTGGAATGAAGCAAATTCTTCCGCCCTAGAGGTGATCCTGCTGCTCTTCTCTTTTCCTTCCTCGTTATAAATAGCAGCTGGCCCAAACCATTGACCTTAAATTCTTTGCATTAATCCCCATAGCTGTGGCATGCGACACCTCCTCGCGGGGCCGTATCAGCTGTGCTCCCCCAGATAGCGAGCAAGCCACTTGCTATGGGGACGCCTGGCTTGGTAGGAATGCCGAGTTGGCACGCGGAGCCCTTTAAAGCTTCTTTTTTGGAATGATGGGAGCAGTTGGGGGTTGTCTCTGCGATGCAGCTTGTACCAGTTTAACTCATTTTCTGCAGCAAAGGCACCAGCAGAATTACTGCGGCCCCTCATCAAACACACGAGGGTGTTTTTGTTGGACTTCCAAATTTGCAGATGAAATACCCCGACGATCTGAACTATTTGCCCTTGAGGAATGGGTGCTGCTCCTGGTTTCCATAGCAGCTGCAGGAGTTGCTGAGCCTTATAAAGCAGCTGATCGTGACCAGGAGCCTACAGAAATATGGATAAAACGTAGCAAAGTCAACTTTGAAAAATTTGCATTTTTATTAGATGACTCAAGGACTTGGCAAGTGCACGTGAAGCCGGGCTGGTGGTTGCCAGAAGCTGTTATAATCTGTCACCTGCATTAGGTGGCCTGCGTGGGAGCTGGTGGCCTCCATCCAGTCCTGGCTGGACAGATGGGACAGATGTCCCATGTCCACCCAAGAGAGAAGCTCCAACCCGGTGAGGACCCATCACTGCAGAACCAGTAATGAATGCCTGGACCGGCTGGGCTCGGAGCCTTGTTTAATTACTGTCCATGGTGGTTAATCCTCAGGTAACCAACAGCTCAGGACTGCTTGGGAGCAGCTCATGGTTTTGCCTGTGCAATTCTGTTTCTGTTTCATTTTCCCCACTTCTCTATTTTAGAAAGAGGAGTCTTGCAAGGCTTTTATTTTTAATTACTATTTCTAAAGAAATAAGGCTTTCCTTCCCATTCTAGGCCTATGTTCTTGTCATCTGAGCAGTGCTGGTTCTTGGGCACAGCTCTGTGCTGACCACGATGTGAGGGTCTGGCAGAAGGGAGGGCGCTGCCTCCTGCTGTAGCTTCTCCCCAAGCCCTTGGGGAAACCCATCCGCGTTTTCTGCTTCTTCAATGACTAACACGGAGTGAGTTTCTTTCCTTCTTCTCTTTTCCCCTTTTGGAACAGGGACAGATCGTAGCGCACAGACCCGCAGCACTGTCTCCGCGGGCAAGGGCTGGTCCCCGCCGCACTGTGGCCTGTCTGCGTTCGTGTCCCTGCCCGCACTGACATTTTATTTATCCCCTCTTGGTTCTCGCGTGTCCTGCCCTCGCGTGTCGCTTCCAGCCCTGCGCGAGGGCAGCTGATCCCGCCCGAGGCTTCGGCGCAGGAGCGCGCGGCGCTGCGGGAACTCCGCTCCCAGGGACACATCCCATAGGGCCAAGCTCAGACACCGCTCCGTGCTCTTCCGCACAGCTTCCAGGAGGCTTTTTAGAGCATGTTTAAATGGATATTAAAGTGTTGTCGAAGCTGAAATAAGCCTGGAGTGTGTTTTGAGGAGGGGAAATGCAGGAGGACAACTCTGAAATTGCTGCAGATTCAGACGATGCTGTCTGCGCCTTGGGACTCTCGATGCAGGTTCTCCGGAGGGCTCTGCTCTACGAGCGTGCAAGGGGCTGCCTTTTGAGTGGATTCAGCCTCTGCCAGTGCGTTGCTAAAAGACCTTTGCTTTCAAACTTGCAACTGCAAAGAAATAAAATCTGCGTGTGCAGCAACCCCTTGTGAGCAGCTTACCAAGATAGAGGAAATGGGAAACAAAACCTGATTTCTATCGGCGGAGGGAAGTCCCCGGCACAAGATCTAGATCAGGGCCGGCTGAGGTTGAGAGGGGTTCTGCAAGCGCAGGAAGTGAAGGGACCTTTGTGTCACTCTGCTTAAAGCTGGGGGGAGAAAAATCAAGAACCAAAGTGGCAAAATACCTAAAAAGTGAAGTTTAGACTTGCCACTTTAGCGGACACCCAGGTACCTGCCAAGGATTTATCTTATGGTTCCCCTGAAGCTCCACAACGGGCCTGGGGCTGTCGGAGGTGACCTGGTGCTGGCAGGGCGCAGCAGCCGCGTCCTGCCACCCGCATCCCCGTCCTTCCTGGGGGTGTTTGGGTGTCTCGGTGCCGGCGGTGACCGCTGGAGCGTCACCCACAGCAGCTGTGAGCTGGCTGCTCTCCTCCCGCTGTCCTTCCCTCCCTCCAGAACTAGGACAGCTAAATTTAACCTGCTATCAACAGATGAGGCTGGAGAGTTTCCACTGTGGAAATGAATCCGCCGCCGAGCCCGGCTGCGCTGCTGGTGGGGCTCCGTCGGCGCCAATTCCTGGCACGTATTGCAATCCTGCACGGTGCCCGAGTTGGGCTCCCCGGGAACAGGCCTGTCCGTGAGCTGGGCAAGGCTAAAAGAGAAAACTGTTTGCAGGGAGAAACCATGAAATAAACGCAAGGTGGTGGTTGGAAACTGCTCGGGTATTGCCACAGGTTAAGCTCCCCGCTGCTGCTTGCAGGGTCTGCAAGGCCAGGGGTCTTCCCCGGGCTCCCAGGGGCCACGTTCCCCTCTCCGGCTGCAGGATGCAGCGAGCCCTGGGCTGCTCTTTTGCTAAATAAGCAAAGAGCGTCAGGAAGCGAAAGCGTGCGGAAGTTCAGCCGCTCCGTGCCCTGCCGGCGGCTCCAAGCCAGATCAGCTTTGTCATCCTATCACAAGACGCACGGCAGCCCGGTAATGAAAAATGCAGGATGCTGACGGGTATTTTTAACCAGGAACCTCGCCACTTTCTCTGATGCAGCGCGAGAGCTGAACCAGAAGACGCCCGCGTTGTCAAGGAGGTGTTTAGCACCGGCTCGAAACGCACGTGCGAACGCAGCAAAACTGTTGACTTTAAAATAACCACCACCCAAGCAACTCCAGGCAGATCTGTTTGAAAATTCCACTTTATTTTCTGTCTGTTATAAAAGCAGGGTTTTGTTTTTACATCTGTGTTAAGTGTCCCGACTTGGTACATCTGGGTTTTATTTTCACAGTATCTCTGCAAGACCAAGGACGATTCTTATTGCTGCGCCATGGACCAGGGCTGAAGGCTAAAGAGAAACCACTGTTTGCAGGTTCGGGTAACCACCCAAGTGCCCCTGGGCTCTACGGTGCTCTGGGTGGTCTGGTTTTGGGGAGAGAAGTCATGAGTGGAGGGTCTCGGTTGTGGCTTGTCATGGGCCCCTCTCATCCCCATCCTGCACCCCTGGACAGCACCAACGCATCAACCTGTGGGGTGATTTGGGGCTGCAAAGAGCTGAATATCGCTGATGGGGGAGGTTTGCTGCCAGGCCCATGGGGCAGAGGCAGAAATAACCTCATGTTGGTGCTTCATCACCTCCCCAACGTGTCCCTGTCTGTCACTTGGCTGCCAGGAGCTGGTAGGGAAGGAGATTTCTCTACCTCTACTGATGGCAGCTGCGGGGCACAGGGTGCCCGGGACAGCCGAGTCCCTCCAGGGCTCTAAACCCCTGGTCTAGCCGTATAGTTATTAACCAGCCCTCTCAACAGTGGTGTCTCTAGCACTTGTCACTTCCAGCCACCATCCCTTTATGTTCAGTCAATCTGTCCTCGTCCGTTTTGTAACGAAGCAGCATCGGAAAAAAAAAATATATATCACTTTTATTCACAAAGCATGAAATCTTGAATGAGGCAGCGTTGCCTTTCTATGCTGTGTCTGGTAAAGGGGACGGAGGGTCTATTTCGAACGAGGCACGGGATAAAGGCATCGTTGGGAAGGGAAGAAGTCCATGCAAAGCTGACCCCAACATGAAATGTGAATTTCATATTTACTGCTCAGCTGGATCTAATCAGTGCAACAGGACAAATTAGCTAGGAGGTTAGTATCAAATTGCATGGATGCATCCAGTCCATCAGGCTGAGGGAAGAGGGAGGAATCATTTACTTAGTGCGCCGGGAGACTTAAGTCCAACACAAAGAGAAGTGGAAAAGGACATAGGTGTTCCCTGAATGTGATTTTTTGGTGACTGAGAAGAAATCTTTCCTTGGAATTCCTTCATGCAGCTAATTAAGACAACTGGGTCTGATTGCTTCGACCCAGGCTGACATCAGTGAGAACTGTAAGTACTCAGCACCGAAAACAACGTGAATACCAGACACGAGTACCCCTCCTACTGCCACCGTGGGACCCCCCGCAACATCCGAGCAGCAGCCAGGGGGTGAGTGAGGATCATCAGTTATTCACCTGCAGCTCCAACTTTGTCCTCTTCTGCGTGTATTGCCTAGGAGAAAGTACAGGCAAGTCCCAAGGGGCTGTGCCAGTCGAGCTGTAATTAGGATCTGAATCCGTGTGAGGAAATGGAGTGTAACAGAGAGAGTGACCGTGCAAGTCCGAGTCTCCCCAACTTCATCCGTCGGAGTCCCAAAGCCGGGATTTAGGCTACCTTTGGCTTGTGGATGTGGGTTGAATGCAGTCCGTTTGTTTGCAAGCTGCTTGTGACGCTGGGCTTCCTACCTCGGAGCTCTGCCCGTGGAAGAGGGAGCAGGGCTTTCCCTGGAAAATGACCTGGAGGCGGGCGGTCTCTCTGGAATAAAGGGGAATACAGTTGCCAGGACCCGGTATCCCTGTTTGCTGGTTGGAGACTCTCGTGGGGGACTGATCTTCCGAGTACAGTGTCCTGATGCTGAACCTCTTGCCCAAGTGTGCGGCTTTGGAGAAGAGAGGAGGGAGAATTCCTTGCTGGTAAGATCCTACGTGGAAGAAAGTGGTGGTAATTGCAGCTACTTAAGTGTCCCTCTGAGGAGAGCCCTGGAGCAGAGAGTGAGACCTGCTTAGACCAGGTCTGCAGGGCCAGGCCTGGCTGCACCGTACCGAGCGCTCTCCAGCCCGAGCCCTCGAGGCCAGTTGTGAATAAGAGGAAGGATTGTTATCTTAGGGGAAAGAGCTGCGGAGGAAAGGGGAAGTGAATGGCCTGGAGCAAGCGAGCAGATCTCCTGTGCCCTGTCCTCCAGATGCCACTTCCACCCTGCGGCTTCCCCTGCCTGCAAACCCTGCCCATCCCATTCAAACGGCTCTTCGGAACCGCCTTCCTCTGCAGAAACCCATCTGGTTATCTCCAAAGCCATCTGGACAACGTCCTAGAAACCTACAGGTTGCAGCTCCTGCTCCAACTGTGCCTTATTTACCGGAGCATCGTCACCAACATGCAGGTGTTGCCCTTCGTGCACCACCTCGTACACAGTCCTCAGCTAGTAGAGATCTGTCCCTAACCAGACAGGTCCGGGATCACCTATGGTCCTGTCCGTGCCCCGTCCTGAAAGTCAAGTAGATGATGAGGTCATTTGGAGAAAAATTCTCTGTGAACCCCAACATGATCTGTTATTATAGGAAGAAGAGAGTTTTTCATAGCTTTTTTATAGTGTTTGCTGGAATAGATGCCTGTTATTCTCAGACATTGCCATTCCTGAATTATGGATATAGTTGGGTAGACTCACTAGATAAGATCTGCCCTCGCTTACACCCATGCATCTCCAATGACTTCAGAAGGATCTTTTCTATATCCTGCTCTTCTTACAGCACCGTCATGGAGATTTCATGGGGAAGAGGGGCCACAGCAGCTGCGGTGAGGGCCATTAGCTGTTAACACCACGAGAAAGAGAGACCGGGGCTAGCGGGGCAGCCAAACGTCTTCATTTTCTAAAGACAAACATAATAGAACATCTTCCCTCTTGGTTTATGTTGTCTTGTGGCCGCAATTCCAGCTGCTGCCTTTGCCTGTGAGATTATCCCATGTTATAATGTTAGTGGGAGACAAGTAAGCAGCACCCGCTCCCCTACTACCCCTTCTGTGAAGCAAGGAGGTGGCCTAGTAGCTCCCACTCGAAAGCCATTCTGCGACAGGTTTGTTATTTGCATTGCTTTGAAACCGAGATTATTTTCATGCTTCCTTGTTCCATGTTTTAAAACCAGGAAGATGTTATTTTTGTCAGGCTTCTTCCAATTCCATGCCCTTCTCACCAGCCTGTGACACACTGGCAATCTACTCCTTGTTCCAAGACTTTCTCCCCCAAATTCTGTAGAAAGGACATTCTGCCTGGTGGTATTTTTGTTTCAAACGTAGCTTTAAGGCAAAAGTTTGGCAATGCAAAGCAAAGTCTACATAAGGCCGCATGACTTGGATTTGCAACTCAGAACCTTTACAGCTGAAAAAAAAATCCTTACCCTTGACTTAAATAGTCAGCTTTTTGCTCCAGGAACTTTTGTTCTCAACTAAAAAGAAAGAAAGACTCCTAAAATCCCAAATAAAATGTTCTTATTGTTCTGGGCAATCTGGGCAAGCTAATGAGCCTGAAGTTCAAACAGTAACTAAAGTAGGGAAGAAAAGAAGCTCTACGGATAGACATTAATGTTAGTTTTCTTCCCTTAGGAATCCAGTGATGAGACAGACCCCAGCCAAAGGTCTTCTCGTTAGCTTTAGCACAGTGAAATCCGTCCCAATGGGAGAAGGTAGAATGGTTGCATTTCTGTTGAATGGATAAAAAGTGCATTTTGATTTCGCTCAGATTATACGTGTATATTCTAATACCTAAATGTTTTGTGTTCTCCCTTCTGGTGCCGGGACGCCAGGTTGCTATTGTCGGTGTTTTGCGGGTATCACCACGAGCGGTGCTCCATCCTTTGGCCTCCACATGAGTACCTGAGCGTCGTTGGCGTTGGGTTTGACAAGGGCACTGGGTGGTATTGGCTCGTTCTTGCTAAGGACCTGGGGCTGCTCTTGAGCAGAGGGTTCCCGCAGCTTGGCACGCTGCCCCAGGGGCCGGCTGGGGTTCACCTCTATGCCCAGCCTCATGCGCCACTTGATAGTCTGCAAGGTCACCATCTCGTTGGTGGCCGTGTTGGTGGCCACCAGCCACGTGGTGAAGCTCTGATCCCGGTGGATGCTCGTGAGTTTGGCCACGTTGCTCTCGCTCACGGGCACAGCCCACGTGACGCTCGGGTAGAAGTTGTCGTTCATGCTGATGTTGAACTTGGCTTCTTTCTTGGTGGGGCCCACGATGGTGCAGGTTTCTGTGGTGTTTCCATACCAGGGATAGTTCACTCCATCGGAGTCACTTATGGCCTGGATTTTACCGTCTAGTAGATCCGGGAGCTCCCAGCTCGACCTGCCACAATCAGCAACAAATTATGGATAACGCATTAATGGATGAGCATAGCACCGTGCGTGACTTTAAGCAAGAAGATGAAACAGTTGTGTGTGTGTTTCCCCTTTATCTTTTATTGAAATTGGTGGCCCCCGTGTCCTCCTGCAGTGAGAGCCTTTCCCTGACATTAAAACTCTGTCTGCAGATTTACAGAACTGGTGATGAAAGTGCATCCTGCTGTTAAACAGCATTGAAGAATGATCACCCTGAAGGAACAGGGCTTTCCTCGCAGCTACCTGGAGTCATTCAAAAGGTACTGGTATTTGCATGAGTTTGTGAGTTTGCAGAGGGCACCCAGAAAGGTTCAAGCACTGAAACCCTCCCTGTCACTAGAAAATCCAGTGCTGCAGATATTCTTTTGCAGATCCTTAGCTCTTTTAGCACTGATGAACCCAGGGATTTGATTCAAGGTCTGCACTCGCTGTCTCCTGACTCTTGCGCTCATGAGAATAGCGCTCAGAATTTCTTCCTTGCAACAGCACAAAAATTCTTGTGCAGGCAGAAGCAGCAAGCCTCGAGTCAGCCCCTGATATTGTCAGGAAAGGAGTAGAAGTGGGGTTGCTCTCAAAAGCTCAGCTTGCTCATAAGGGTTCCCTGCTGATCACCATCTCCTGCCCTGAATGCTCCAATTTCCCCATTCTGTTCTCATCTGCCTTTCAGTCCACAGTTGCAAACATTTATTTGCTTTCTGGAGAAGCCCTTGTCCCTTTTAGCTCTCTGCGGCACTGCAATGTAACCCATCCTTGTACCAGGAAGGAACCTGGTGCAAAGGCTCCAGGGTTTGGATGATATTACAGTAATTAGAGAAACAGAGGTCAGCTGCCCTCTAAAACTGCCTGAGTCAGGAGTTTGTGGTTCTGCATGCTGTGTTTGCAAGCCTGGCAAGAAGGTCAGAAGAAGCAAGAAATTAAGTGAAAACGGTCCTCCATCATCTTAAAATACTGATAAAAACCCTGGAATTTTTAAAAATCAAATTTCCACTTAATTTTCAGGATGGTCAAAGTAGTTAACTACTGCAACTACTACTGCTTAACTGCTACCTCAGGTAGAAATAGGGCTAGAATTTTGCAGAATAAAAGCACCGAACAAGCCTAACACTAAACCACACCACGTGCTCAAAACGTGCCAGGTATGTTAAGGGCCTTCTTTAAAAAAATCCACTATCCACTGCATCTCTGCTGTAGATTTGGGGAAAGGGGACATGACAACAGCTCATCTGCACCAGTTTCCCATGTCGGACTCTGCACGGAGCAGCCAAGCTGGGCAGTTTGCAGCTCCCTGGTGCAGACGGTGCCGCAAGAAGGAGTTATCTTGGAGGTAGAGGGTGGACAGGCTGAGGTTCATGAAAGTACCTGCCCAAGTCTTATTTTAATAGGAGTCTGGCGTTGCAGCCTAAAATAGCCCTTTGGTTGGAGCGGGGCGATGGTTCTGAGCACAGGCTGGACCACGGGATGGTGGTTTGGGACAAGGTGCTGCACCCACTGGGACCAATATCACTATCTCATGAGGCTGTTCTGGCTCTGACTATCAGATACCTTGGAGAACTAGATTTTTATTATTTATTTTCTTGCGTATGGGTCCTAGCAAAACCTCCCCACGCACTCCCTGTGCTCAACCCCACAAGCCGGGATGTTAGCAGAGGCCGGGGGATTATGTAACCTCTCCATTTCCCTGTGTGGATTTACAGGCTGCTGCTAGTTACAACACGAGGACTGCAGTAATTCCATAATTTTCTCCATCGAAGCTGACGGCCTACAGGCAGAGGGAGTCCTTTCCCTGGAAGAAAATGCTTGGAGACAGCCCAGAGGGAATCCCGGAGCACCCCTTGCCCACTGCGGAGATGCCTAAGGCTGCTCAGCCTCGGCCACAGTCATTTCGCTCCTTGGAGAGCGCTGAGGACAGGAAAGCTCCATGGATTTGGAATGAACTCGTCCCTTGGAGGGAAGAGGAACCCCGGAGGTCACATCCTGCAGCCGCCCGTGTAGCCCCTGCCCCACACTCCGCTCCAAAACACCATCTGGAGGCTCTTTCTCTGCCTCGCAGCAGATGGGTTAGGATTACTCTCCGTTCAGACGGTGCCTGATGCTCAGCTCAACCGCGGATGGGGAGGAGATGCAACAACTTCCCTTAGATGTGACGGATGTGGCACCGAGGGCAGAGGCTCTGTGGGTGCCAAATCAGGACCCAGAGGTGCTACGAGAGGCTGCAACTCCACCCGGGGCTGCGCCGGGAGGGCAGAAGGACACGCAGAGATCCCAACCGAAGCTGCAAAGCGGCAAAGGATCTGGTAGCTCCTTCTTCATTCCCTATAGCCCCAGCCTGGGATAGCCCATCACCTGCTCTGGAAGGGCAGGACCTCTCAGGGCTTGCGCAAGGTCTAAACGAAAGCCAAAAGGTGTTTGCAGAGAGCCGGGCAGCCGGGCACGTGCCAGGAGGCAGCGCAGCTGCAGCCGGGGCGCACGGACAGCCCATCCTGCGCGAGGAAGGCGTAGGCAGGAACGGGGAAGAAGAAACCGTTTCTCTGCGGAGCGCCCTGTGCCTAATTCTGGCGCGTGCGGTTAGCTGTGAGGTTTCACAACCTCTGTGCCTATCTGCGCTGAGGAAAGCAGGGCCTCATGATCACCCCGTGACTGGAGCCAAGCGCTGCCCATGGAAGGGTCTTTGCACCCCCGTCCTTCAGCGAGGATGAAGTCTCTGAAATCTCAATGAAATCACTGGTGACCACAGCAGGGAAGAGGCTCATGGAGAAACCAGCCTCTCTGATTTCATGGGTTTGTTATAGCCCAATGGCTCCAAAATCACTAGGCTCTGGCTTGTAATACTGGTGAATTTGTTTCTGCCACCGCTGACTCTTCAGAGTCAACACGGGCATCATCTGGGCATCACCCAAGACAGGAATTCCCAACAAACTATTTAATGTCCTCTTGCTACCAGGTGAGGGAACTTTCAGCTCTACCTTGTGGCACAACTGTGGTCTTTACATGGCCCCCAGGCTCCTGATTCCCATTCTGGTGTGTTCCTTCCTATCCTGTAACAAGAAACCAAGTCTCCAGCCTCCTCCAAGCCCTCCAGCCAGCTGCTCCATAGCATGAGTTGAAAGCAATCACCGCAGCGGTGAGCAGGGCCGCTAAATCCAAGGAAATCATCCTTCAGCTCCGAGCACCCGGCAGCGTGACACGGGTGCGTTACGTTAACCTTTTCAGACAGGCATCAGACATTATCACATCCTCCGACCCTCTTCCTTAAAGCCATGTCCTAATTAGTCACAGGACGCACGGCCTTGCATAACCCCCTGCCTTCCAACGCCCAGCGCTTCCAGCAGCTCCAACCGGAGCGGCCCCGATGGGATCCCGGCTGCTTGGAGCGGGTCCCGCTGCACCGTGTGGGCGCAAGGGAAGCCGTCGCGGGGGTTCTGCGTCACTGGGTTTGCCCGTCTCCCTCGGCTGATGTGCCCGTGCTGGCAGCTCGCTGGAACGGATGAATCTGACATTCGGAACTGCTTAATTTTTAAATTGTCCTTTGCAGCGTCTCTCTTGCCTCCATCAGCAGGACAAGCAAGTGAATCCAGGGCCATAGTGAGGATCGGGGAAGGAATTTTAGATGCAAATCCACAGCTGTTTAGGCCAGTCTCAACCATGCTGCTGCCATCCCAGTCTCTTCTACCCTGTCCTCCAGCTCCACAGTCCTGCTTCACCCCTTGAACTGGTGCTAGTGCCCATCTGATCCACAGCAAGATGGTTCGGGGAGCAAAACTAGCAAAAAACACCTGACATTGAGAGAAGGGAAGAGGTTTCTACTGGTTTAACGGAGCAGCCTCGCTCAGGACTGCGCTCGCTGCTGCGGGGAGGACTTATCTAACCTGGCCAAGGGGCGCGCACGGAGCGCACATCAAGGCTGCAGGCCCCATAAGAGCAGTAAAGGCTTTTCTTCCAAATCCTAGCAATGAGGATTTTTTTTTCTTATAAACTGATGTTATTTGGTTCCCATGGAAAGCATAAACTTTTTTTTTTTTTCTTTTGTGGATCACTTTTTGATTCTGATGTGCAGGGGGTTATTTTCTTGACAACTGAGTTTCTTCACTGCTTTTCTGTTCTAGGGCATGGAAGAGGTTCTCTCTCAAAAGAGAGAGACTCCTGATAGGCAAAAAGATGCTGTAACGCCGCCTCGTGCTCGTGTGAGCCTTCAGGGGAGAGAAACCTACCTGCAACTCATCCAGATTCGTGGCTGCCCGTATTCAAAGTCTGACTTGTTTATCTCTCGCGTTTGCATCTCGCCATCTGCGCTGCTTCTTGCACATCTCCATGGAGATGGAGAAACAAGGCGGGATAATTCCGCTCCAGTTTTGCATCCTGCTGGATGCTCTGCAACAGCAGCCCGGGAAGCTGCTCCCTGCCCCGAGCGCCTGCGGACGAAGCAGCGGCTGGTCCGGCCGCTCCGCGCGGCTCCGGGCACTGCGGTCCCACTTGGCTTCCTCCTCCAGGACATGGGGTGAAACTCTGCTTGGGGGAGCAGCGCTAGCCGAAATGGGGGCAAATGGGGGTTTTCCTCCACCCTGCAGTTTCGTTTCCTCCTGTAGGGCTGAGGGTTTTCCGTTCATTGCATCACTTATTGGCTTGCAAGAAAAACAATCCTTGCAGTTATGTGCTGAGTTTTTTTTTCCTTATTTTTTTTTTAATGCTGCATTTAGCCAAAAAAAAAAAATGCCAATGCCGCTTTAAATGTGCATGTTGAAATGATCCCCTCACAGCTAACATCCGTACACGAGCGCTGCTGTGTGCAGCTCCATCTGCTCCGGGATTTCTCAGCTGCTTCTCTCCTCGGTGTAATGGCCAGCTTAGCCACAGCTCACAACTTCCGAGCACGAAAGTGAAAAATTAATCTAAAGCCTGTTCTAAGTATTGGTGCTCTGGGTGACTGGTGATTTTTTTTTTTCTCTTTTTCTTTTTTCTTTTTTTTTAGGGAGTTTTTTTGGGAGTTTTCTGTTTGCCACAGTCACTTTAATCACCGCAGTGATTAAAAAAAATGTACGTTCCCATAGGCTGGCTTCATCATGGAACGTTGGGACAAATAGTCTGTTGGCACAAATCAATGCAGCTCCATGGAGGGCGGTGGAATTATGTTGACTTACACGAGCTAAAGCCTTGGCCCATTCTTTCAGACAGGCTTGTGTCCTATCTCTCTATAAAAAGCTCTTCCACTGTTTCAATGGCATTAAAAGGACTTTCTTCCCAAACACCTTTATTTATAGCTTTGAGATGGTGACAGGTCAAAAGAAGCAGCAGACCAAATCTGAAATGTGTTTGGGTGACTCTTCTTTTTTTCTAAAGTTAAATATGAAGGAGTCTTATAGGGAATAATCTTACTCTTCCCATGAGCTTCTGGATAATTTCTGGATTTTTTTCTGCATTCCTTAAGTGTTTAACTCTGACTACCTGTTAACAATACTTTGCTTTTATATTAAACTTTTTGTCTTACACTCAAAGCATTTCACGGAAGGCTCCACCAAATCCTCATTTCAAAGATAGGGAAGTTCAAGCGCACAAAAATTAAGTAACATGTTGAGGTTTGCAGTGCTGCTCCACAATAGCTCTCTGCTCTGTCTTCTTTACTTCCCTGTATTTATATAAAGTGGACTTTTCTGCTTTCCTTTGCAGCTGGTCACTAAAGACCGGATTTCTAAATGATCCTGAGAATTACACATCCAAATCCTGAAGCCCTGGAATTGGAAACATCTGAGCAACAAATTGTCCTTGCTAAAGATGATCTTGGAGCCAAAAAGCCTGCAGACTTTGAGCTTGATGTAAGTACTGTTAAAATCAAGATAAACTCGTCTGCTCCCACACTGAGCTGTGCTCCGGGTTGCTATTTGCCAGGTGCTGGAGTTGGGTTCTCCAGGCATTTTCTGCTCAAGAGTTGAGAGGGGAAACGGGGACAGGAGACGGGAACAGTCTGTCACTTAGGGCTGCTCCTTGGCATTCCCTTCCCTGCAGCTTCCAGCACAGGTTCACTCCGTGTTTGGGATGTGGAACCACTATAGGCAGAAGGCAGGGATGAAGGGCTGGGGGAAGCAGAGGAGCCTGTCCAGGCCCTTCAGGAATGCTCTGCATCAATCCAAGTGCTTCCTAGCCCTGCTCTGTGTCCCCATCTTCTCCCATCTTCAGGCGTGACCTCCTCATCCCTTTCCCCATGCTCCCAGGGCTGGGCAGCATCCGTGCCACCAGTCACCAGCCCATCTGGCCGCCCTCTGTCCATACCAGGCACTAAGGTCGGTTTGTCCCCATGGCAGGACAGACAGAGGGACTTCTGCAGCGCCCCGGGAGGTGCAGAGCTGCTCTCGGTGCAGGTGTCTGGAGATCAGACCCTGCTGCTGCTTTGACCGTGGGCCAAAGCCTGCGACGGCGTCTGCACAGACCGGAGGGGGAACCGGTGCAGGCGAGAGATGACTTTTGAGAGCAGGGAGGTGGCATCTTAATTTGACTCATTCTTGTTTCGTTGTGACTGTCCGACCAGTAACGCTGGGTTTTTGGGGAGGCTGCAGCTCCCAGATTCCTCCTTCCTTTTATACATATATGTACATATTCATATACACACACACATATATATATACTAACTATATATAGGTATATTTTCCCACTCTTGCATTATCCAAAATGAAAGTAATGCAAATTTGTTACCTGACTCTGGGGTGATGCAAAGGGTTTGAATTACCAGTAGCTGCTTCTATGGGCAGAGAAGCAGGGCTCATCCCGGGATGCTCCACCGGGAGCTGCAGGGCTGCGCAGCTCTTGGCCGCTGGACACTGCAGCAGCAGCAGCAGCAGCAGCACAGGGCGCTGGGGACAGCAAAATGCCACAAGTGTCTGCCCGGGGGGCTCCCTGGGGCTTGGAAAGGGGCAGTTTCACCCTCTAAGGGCTGCAGAAGAGCTTTGCTGGCGAGCAGGGGGGACCTCCTCTTGTAAAATGCTTATGAGGAGAGGAGGAGCCCTTCGTGCAGGGCTGGCTGGGCACTGCAGGAGCTGCAAAGCTTTAAAAAATGTAGTGTTACTTTTGGGTTGTGTGTTGGTTTGAGGACGTGACCACTAGAGGATAAGGACACCCTCTGCTTTCAAAGGTGCAAGGACAAACCTGCTTTTTTTTTTTTAACATATTAAAACGCCCTGGCAAGGTTCAGAAGCTGCTCTTTAAAAACAAATCAAAGGGGTTAGCTATCAGTTTGGGCTTAATCCACTCTCTTCCCCAGCCAGGCCGTGGTTCTGCTCCCTTCCTAGCAGGCAGTAGCACGCGCGCGCTCCCGGGCGATACTTACATTCCCTGCTCCCCGTAGTGATTGTAAAATTCCATATGGCTGCACGCCTGAATCCAGCCCACGATCCAGGTCTCCTTCTTGGGAAGAGGGGGCACCAACACCTGCGCGGAGGCTCGGAAGTGAGGGGTCCGGTAGCGCAGAACCACGCTGGACGACTCGTCGATGCTGGTGGGAACGGGGTCGATGGAGGCTTTCACTTCGATCACTGAAATACTTTCCCGGAAAACTTTGGATTTGCAGCTAATGCTCTGAATACAGCCCATGGCATACCCCGAGTGCGGTCCGACGCAGCTCCTCGGGTACTCCAGCAATCCCGGGGAATACTAGGCATTGAAATGATCTGGTGCTAGATCAAGTATAGATCTCCTTGGTTTGTAATCTCAAGACTGATATCCATAGGATAGAAAATTCGTCATGTAAAGCCTTAATTTGAATGTCTGTCTTGCGCGTACGGCTCCCGTTTTGAGGATAGCTGCATTTCACAAACACAAGGGCCTCTTACATTTTTTCCCCTCTCAATGACCCATTAAATCTTTTCCTCAAACAGTCTTTGGGTTTAAAAAAAAAAAGTCTACAGCGTTCAATAAATAACGGTGTTGTTCTTAGCGGATATATTTAGTCCTTCCTTTCCTCAGATGCAGTCTGTCATTCACCATCAAACATAGGACAAGCCGGTATTTCCCTTTATTCTTTGGATGAAAAGCAGAATGTTGATCGACACATCTATATAAATAATGAAATAGTTCTCAGCCCCAGCTTGTCACAACCGGTGTGGATTTCCACTTCCTGACTTGCAGTTGTTCATAACTTCCTTTCGCGCAAAATTACAATAATACCCGAAAGAAACGGACGGTGGGGTGGAAAAAAAAAAGCAAAAAAAAAAAAAAGTCGGCAAAATCTCTCCGGTTTGGGAGGTTTCTCCAACAGCGCTGTGAGGGCTTTGGCATGGAAATATGGATTTTTTTTCCCTCGTCTCTATTCCCTTAGCGGGCGGTGGAGCCCTCCGCGCTCGGCCGGGGGGTCTCGCTCAGCGCCGCACAATCGCCGCCTGTGACATCCCGCGCCGCTCCGCGCTCTGCTCTTCCTCCTCCTCCTCCTCCTCCTCGTCGTCGCCGCCGCCGCCGCCGCGGGCTCCGACCTCCCTCTCGGCCGCTCCGGCTCCGGGGGTCCCCGCGGGTCGCGTCCCTCCCGCGGGGCTTCAGCGCATCGCGGCGGCTCCGCGCTGCCCCTCCGCGCTGCGCGGGGGCGAAGAGCCGCGCGGGGGCGGCCCGCTGCTGCTGCCGCCTTTTAATTTTC
>VWPW01006866.1:0-43993 GCA_013389825.1 Crypturellus undulatus | reverse complement strand
TCTATGATTCTATGATTCTATGTCTGAAGAAGCTTGACACAGTTATGCCAGAAAACTGGAATGAAAGCTACCTTGTGCAAGTAATGTGCTAAGCAAGAGTCCAATTGTCCTTCATAAATGAAAATGCCCTGTTCCTTCTAGCAGATTTTGGAATGGTGTTTACTTTTCCTTTTTGTCACTGTCCTCGTTGCTATTTCTTTTTGGGCTACATCATTCTTTGAACCTCCTGTGAAAGAAACTCATAACTAGGTATATTCTGCTAGCTGTGATTTACTCCCACATTACTTTGTTAATAGTCAAATGCAGTCACAAACAGTTTTAATTCTGGCTCCCTTTAATTTTCATAGTAATAAAATGTAGTGTTTACAGACTAGTTTTAGTTAGCAATGTTTACATCACCATGATTTCTTTTTGCTTCCCTCAAGCAGTTCCATTCTGCACATCCTGCACATTGCCTGTGATATTTTAGTAGCGTCAGATATCCCCGGTGCCACATCCCAGCCAAAAGGATGATTCTATCAGCCAAAAGATTGCTGACTGGAAACCATGCCTTTACATCTGGAAATACCAGACTAACTTGCACAGAGGTATTCATCTCTTCATGCAGAACACGATACTGATGGTCATTATGTCTATGAGTAGTCTAGTCTACTGGTCTAGTAATATGAGTGTCAAGATTCATGAGTCCATCCCCTTCTGTTTGTGGAAGAATTGCCTGAAAGGGGCAACTTAGAGAAAGACTAGAGTCCCTCTCACATCTTCTGAGCTGAGCGATTGGGGAAGAATTGTTTGAAAGCGGGAACTGAGAGGAAAACTAGGGCCTAACAAAATTTATGGCATTGCAGAAGCTTGCTTGGGGTGATACACAGTTGCCACTTTCAGGATGGCTGGTACACACAGATTCTGTTCCTCCACGGTTCCCCAGGCAGCACAATCTGCCTCCTGGCAGCTGCAAAGGGGAGTAACGGAGGGTGGAGTGGAGAGAAGACACCGCGGCCAAACTCTGTTGCACTCCCTGGGCTGGGCCGCTGATCAGCTGCACAGTAGCTGTCCAGTGGGAGATATATGATAATATGTCCAGTGCTGAGCCAGCAAATATGGCAAATCACATCTTTCAGATGAACTTTGCTCATTATAAGTTCATTAAAATGTCAACACACCTCCAACTCAAAAGTTACCTGCCTCTGAGGTGTGACCACTCCTCACTGAGCATGCTCCCTACATTTTCGATTGACTGTACATTTAAATGAAAGCGAGAAACTTTTTCACCAATCAATAACAATATTAAATATAGTCACTCAAGCTCCACCTGAATATTAAAAAAATGTATAAAAGGTGAACTCAGGAGGAAAAAGAGCGGGGAAGAAACCATCATAATTCCTAGGTCGGTCAATAGGCTGATCCCCCTTTCCTACCCTCCATCAGGACGCTGCCTGAGGAGACTCGAGACTGAGAGCCCTCTCTCATCTTCTGTGATGAGTGATGATTGCACATTTGTACATCAGAGCTAGCTAAAAACCCCACGCTGTAGTAGAGAATTTCCTGTACTGACATCCGAAACCTGCTTTGTAAATGCTGCATTTGAATAAATCATGCTGTTTGTGAACTTGACTACTTGTTTGGGGGGAGACGATCGGACCTACAGTTGGCAGACTGTTCGTGAATGCGATACTGCCAGAGGCGAGCTTATAGTTGATCACACTATCTGGGAACTTGATTCACTCCTAGGAAGGCAATTAGACCTACGATCCACAGACTGCTTGTGAATCTGATACTGATTTGATATCTCCTTCCCCTTCGTCTACCACTACAGTTTTCAAACTGCAACATTTCACATTGTTCATGATTGGTCTTTAGGATCATCAAAAGGTCCAGCAAGATGGCCTGAAATAAAACCTCAACTCACTAAAACCAATATTTGGTATTATTTGTAGGAAAATGACCTGCTAATGAAACACAGGGAAGTTAACTTACGCCTGATTTGCGTAATTACATCACATACTGTATTTCCTTTACTGTTAAAAAAAAATACAATTTCATTTATAAAGGCATGCAGTTTTGGACCTGAGTCATCAAGGTGATTTGCTCATTTCTGCTGTATTTTCCCACAAAATGTGTTTTAACTGTCTATACTACAATACAATGAACTGCACAAACATACCTGATTCCATAACTTTCTCCAATGAAGAGGTCAACAGAAATAGTATACAGTGGCCCATAATTGAATGCAAGAGATTTGCTGAAACTGATTAAACTTTCAGAGTCATGCACAGGCAGCTATGCTCATACATCTCAACCAAGTTGTAAGTGCACATCTTCCCTAATACTGACTTGCATATTTAATAGTTATGTCCTAGGTCAAAGAATATACTCTAGATAGAGCAACCTGAAAGTGCCTGGCTGCATAAGAATGATTACCATAAATAAAATACTTTCCAGTAAGGATAGCAAATGGTTTTGCCCATTTTTCAAAATATTTTGTGGTTGCTAATGATTACTTAAGTCCACAAATCTTTGCTTATTCATAATTTAAATTAATACTTTATCTTAATTTAAAATGCAAAATCAAACTCAAACCTGGGGCTAGATCCCAAACTTTTACGTGTTATTATGCATTGAGGGACCTCATCACTTTTTTGCATGAAACCCTATTATTACACTAGAGTTTCAGCTTTCACATAAAGAAAACACAGAAATGAACAAACAAACTGTGTTTTTGTTTTAAATTTGTAGGAAAGTACAAAGCATGGAGTTTAAAAGATGGTATATCAGATAACATTTAAAATGTCCTTTTTTATGGAAAATTCTATATTATGCGCTGCCTTGAATACATGTATCTGAGATAACTGCGGACCACAGGTGTATATATATATATATATGTATATGTATGTATATATATATATCTTAACTGAGAGTTACACTGTGATTAAGAGTTACCTTGTAGGACCATTTAAACAGTTGGTGTAGAGATTTGTATTATTTTTTCTCAAATTCGATTTTTTTGTTCTGTCACTGCAGATTTATATTTTCTTTTCCTTTTCTTATGGATTTATATATTTAGCTTTAAACATCTAAAATATTGATGTCTGGGTAAGAAGTAATTGTTTTATAGTTCCTTTAACATCTAAATTGGAAAAATAAGCATTATTCCTTGCACTGCTTAACTGACCTACTTCAAGGCAAAATGAGTCACTCCTAAGACTGCATTGACTAGATAGTGATTCCATTGATTCTAGTGGGATTCTAGTGGGGTCAGAAGCATACGTCCATATTGTAGGTAAAAAAAATATCACCCATAATAATTTCCCTCATTTTGTCAGATAGATGATCTCTGTTCCTTCAGTGTGGAGGCCCACTTCAGAGACAGTGGTAGTAAACGATTAACTGCAGAGATGAATGTCTAGTCAGCAAAGAGCAAAGCAGAAGGAGGAGGACTACAACCACATGTGGAATGTCTTGTCAGCAGATAAGGAACAAAGCAAGGAGAAGAAGATAACCACCAAGGAGAAGAAGATAACCACAACTGCTGACTGATTGTAAGCTTTGCAACAATTGTGTTAAGAGAGTATAAAAAGAAGTTGGTTTGAGAATAAAGTTGTCTCACTCTGCACCCCAGACTGAGTCCGTTCTTTTGCGAGATGCAACACTTCAGTACATGTGCAGGAGGGTGAACTCCAGAAGTCTCTGCACTCCAAGTGTCGCGGGTTTCTGGCCGGGGCTGGCACTAGGCCACAGATCTTCAGGCCTGGCTGATGCGCCGACCCTCCGCGCGTGATCTTGGACCCCTCCGGGGAACCGGCTTGTCTCACCCTCCGGGATCCTGGATCCTCTGCGATGTCCGGTCGCGGGCCGGAAGGCGGACGCTGCCGCGCCGGGGCACTCTCTCGGGCTGGCCCAGTCGGGTCGGACCTACCCAAGGTGAGGAGGTTGTGGGGTGCGCCGCAGGGCTTTAGCCGCACTGACGGCGCCCTGTATGCGGACAGGCAGCACCGACTGCCTAAACACCCGGACGGCTGACAAAAGACATAACCAATATGGTTCAGGGTCAACCGACGACTTTATTACAGCTAACATAAGCTTTTATATAACGAACGGTAGGAGGGATGATGGGAGGAGGGAGATACATGATTGGGTGAGGGCTGTTGCCAAGATGTCCTCATTAGCCGCACTCCCCTGTCACACAGCTGCTTGCTCTGGCCCCCACCTTCGAGGAGTGCCTAGCCCCCACCTTCGGGCTGCCCGAATGTTCTTTCATGGGTGTGATGAACCACCTGGTGCTCTGCAAGACTGCTCAGTCCTGCCAAGTGGCATGACTGAGCCTGTGCAGGCACCAGGGGTCACCTTTGGGCAGCCCAAGGCCTACACAGACCTAGGCCTCACTTGAGGCCTGTAAAGATCTCCCCATGTCCCCCAACATAGTCTCTTCTCTCACTTTCTGTACATACACTTGGGCAGTCACGCCTTAGTATGTTCGTCTTTTTCCCTCCTATGTAGCATGCAATGTGGAAGCCTTGAAGATATAAATACAGACAAATTCCTAATGTAACAAGTAATAAAGTAGTTACATTATGCTGCACTTTAATTAGAAGATCAAAGGTTTATAGATAAATCCTCAAATTCTTTTTATACCCATAAAACATAATATAAATATTCTCTTAGTGTGAGTATTAAGACTATTTCTGCTCATATTATAATTTAAGCAAACATTCTGGAGTAATAAGCCTTTCCATTCTACAAAAGACCTACAATGTCTTACTTCACAACATATCTCAAAGAAAAGGATTTATGCAAAGAATATACTTCTGTTATTCAAAGCTGTCTTTAGACACACTGTTTCTATGAATCCTCTATGTTTGGGATTATTTATACACTTGCAGCTAATCTTTGAATTCATGTTGGATCAAACAGGCACAACAAATAAAATTCCTCCAAAAATACATGAATCAGAATAATTGCTTTGTTGACAATCTAAGCAAAAATTGCCTCCAGCTCTTGAATAATCTGATAGATCAATAGCATATTAAGTACACTTTATTTTTAATCCATAGCACTATATTTCTGAGATTTGGTGTCTCTTCTAATGTCATACATATTTTATCACAAACAGGAAACTTGCATAGATAAGCAAATATTAATATCAATGCAACAAAACTAGGCATCAGAAGGGATGGAAACTAATTTGATTTTAAATTAGTCTTTGCTCTTCTTAGCAAAAATGTTAAAGCAAATTTGACTGAATCTGAAAGCTTTGCCTGGCCTGTCTTTGTATGTATATGTATATTTACCCTTAGACCTTAAACGTGTCTGTGTATATGCATATATACGGCAAGTTACATACTCTTATCATGTAGTCAGATGTATATTGTCTTAATAGTAATGTTTATTGTTTGCATGGTTTTGTCTTTTCAATATTCATTTCATTTCAATAAGTTCATATTACCATGGAACTTTCTGGTGAAACTCCTGTTAATACTATATAGCATGTGATATGGGAGTTTTTTTTTTTTTTCCATCTATTAAACTTATAAATAGCAACTGATTTTGTTTGTTTGTTTTGCTTAACTTATGGCTAAGAGAAGTAGCCCTTAAATTAGAAAAGGGAATTACAAAGCCTTCCAAACTTTCTTTCATTGAGAATTTAATGTACCAACACATTCTATGGAGTTTCACTGATAGGTTTGTTCAGCTTGGTTCCTTAGCTGCAAGTGGCAGAAGACTGTTTTGTTACTGAACTCCGTTTTAATGAGGGTGATCTGAGCTCTTCTAGCATTTTCAAGCCTACTGTCAAAATCAATGAACTGTCAAGTTCGATATGTAAACTGTCATTTTTTTTTGTTCCAAGTTAACACAGGGATACAACATTTCACATTGCTCAGAGAAATACTTATAGATTTAGGATTGTTCAGATGATAGTACAGTATTCTTACCGCCTGTAAATTCAGGTTTTTCTTTTCAATAATGCATGCAAGGCCTTTTTTTTTTTTTTTTGAAAAATAACTTACTTACGTTCCTGGAGCTCTGACTTCTTCTTCAATGAGTTTCTGTTTTCTATTAATCATAACAGAATCCTAAATAAAGATCAGAGTTACCCAGAATAATAGCACACCTATTTTTTTTCCAGTAATTACTATAAGCTCTAATAACCTGTAGAATGCCAGTTTATCTTTTAGATGAACTTGCATCTGCAATTCCAAATAAAGATATTTCACCATGATCTGGATTCTGAAATACAAGTATCTATAATCAAATACATAACAAAGATGTATCTTCAAATCAAGTCTACTTTGATTTTTATAGAGTAAAATGCATAAAGACTTTTGAACATATGGTTTTGCATTATCTGGTAATTTGATACAACTTGACCTATTTCTCATGCATCACTGCAAGACCAAATGATCCTGGGAGAAAAAGAAATGACAGGTGTTTGATGCTTAAAACACCTACTGTCCTGATTCTGGATTGCCAGAAGATCTTATTAATGAATAACTTTAGTCTGATCTCTAGAAATCTATAAAGCATAAACCCTCTAGGCTGTGATTCAGAACTTCAGCCCTGAATCACCTCCTTGAGAAATCTATCTTTGCTTAGACACAGCTATAAAGTGATATTAGACCATTGGAGAGTAAAGTTTCCATTGGAGACATTAGAGACTAAAATTAGCCCTTTTGCACATTTTCAAATGTTAATTCCTTCCACTGTTCAAGAATAAACAATGACCATTAGTCACTATGGGGAATTCCATAAAAACTCATTCAAAAATGTGGAAGTATCCTTTCATTCTACAGATCTGTCTGATGCTAAATTATATCACACTTTTTATATCATCACTGTTCATTGGTGATGAACAGAGTCATATATCTTAAATCAAGGGATCTCTAAGTATTGGAGCAGTATTGGTCAAATTGCAATTTTAAAAGCATAAGGAGTTGTCTAGTTCTTCATAGAAAGCTTTTGGAAATGAAACACATTCTAATTAGAATAAGTTCTGATTTTATATACATACATATACAAAATCTATGAATCCTTGCTTCTTCTATCCCTGCTTCAATCAGTCAGACCACCTGCAGAAATAACATGTCTTTGTTCCTTAGAGATTTAGCCAAGCCTTATTCTCTATATGAAACTGGGATTCTCTATTAAAAAAAAAATCATAATTATTCCTACAATTATTACGTTGCAAATACAGGATTATGATTTTCAGGTTGGAGATAAACAGCAGGAGCAGATCAGATTCAAAGAACAAAGATTCTGTGTTCATGCAGATGTTCTTAAGAAGCAAATATAACTGCAACAATGGAAAACTTTCAAAAACAAACGGGTCAACAAGTTTTCCAAAGTATTTTGTAAAGTATCAATATATCCTGCCAAAGGATGTAGAGAAGATATTGTAAGGAGGGAATACCATACACTGGGGCTTTATAGCCCTGTAGGAATGAGTTACCAAGAGTAGTCTTTTACAGGTGTTGTGGTTTGGTCAGAAGTGGAGGGCAAATTTGGCAGGAGACAAATCCCCCTGCATTCCAGACGATCCTCAAAGGTTAGAGGGACTAGGGGCAGCTGGACTCATCTCTTAATAGGGATACCAAATACTGTTGAAACTATAGGCCCAACTCTGGCAGCACTGGATTCACAGTCTGTTGTCTGTAGGTCCAATTGCCTACAAAACAGTGAATCTAGACCAAAAATAGTATGATCAGCTATAGGCCCGACTCTGACAGTACTGGGTTCCCCGAACAGTCTGTCAACTGTTTGGTCTGAACACCTTCCAAACAAGTAGTCGAGTTCACGAATAGCACAATTTATTCAAATGCAACATTTACAAAGCATGTTTCTGATGTTAGTACAGGAAATTCTCTACTACAGTGTGGGGTTTTCAGCAAGTGCATAGTGTACAAATGCACAATCATCACTCACCCCAGAATATGGGAGAGGACTCTCAGTCTTGAGCAGTCTTCTCAGGCTGCGTGCCAGCCTGAAGGGAGGAAAGGGGTTCAGTCTGTCGACTGATCCAGAAGTTATGATGGAGTCTTCCCTCTTCCATCTTCCCTCTCTCTTCTTCCTTCTTTCTTCCTTCTTTCTCAGTTCCTTCTTCCTACTATAACCCTCCTCAGTTCACCTTTTATATATGAAATATGTATATTTATATATAAAAATACATATAATGATGTTATATATATAATGATATATATATAAATATATATATATAAATATTCTTTTACATTTAGGTGGCGCTTGAGTGACTCTAGTCATACTTTCATTCTTGATGGTTTAAAAGGTCTTTCAAGTTAACTGAAAATCTAAACGGCATGCTCAGCAGAGGAGTAGTCATTCCTTGGAATCAGGTGACTTTTGGAATGGTGTTGTGTGTTGGTATTATAATGAGATTACAATGAGGAGAAGTTTGAGCAAAGCCCATCAGAAAGGACTGATCTGGACCATTGTTGGCCCAGCACCAGACATCACACTATGTGGCTTATCAGCTGTGTGGTATGACCAGGTTGCCACCTCTGCAGGAAGTACAGCAAAGTTTGACCACTGTGTCTTCACTCTACTCCATCCTCCATTCACTCGTCAGCTGCATGGCACCATCAGATTACCACCTCATCAGGAATCCAGTGTTTGGCCATGGTGTCTCCATTCTACTCCACTCTTCATTTACTCTTATTTGCATGTGCTAGGAGGGCAGATTGTGTTGCCGAGGGAATTGTGGAGGCGTATAATCTGTACATAACAACCAATCTGGATGTGCATCACCCAAGCAAGCTTCTGTAATGCTGTAACTTCTGTTAGGCCCTAGCTTTTCTGTAATTTCCCCATTTTCGAGCAATTCTCCCACATTAGGAATCCCAAAAGAAAAAATCAAATAATTTCCTAGAGAGCAGTGATACTGTCTTTTGAATGCCATTTGAAGCATATACGTCTGTAAATTTGTTCACAGTCCAATGTGGTAGCATTCTGATGTTCACCATTTAGTGCTTATGAGTCCATAAGAATAGGCACTATTTTATTAAGGTAAAGGAAAACACGAATCACTTCAGGACTCCTCTTATATCTGCCTTGTGAATACAGACAGAGGAAAAAGAGGTTAATCTCTGAACTAACATCTGAATGGATTCATTTGCTACTCTTGCTCTGAGCAAACTAATACAAAACCAGTATCGTCTATCAATACGATTGCACCTGCTTAATCATATAATGTTGTCTTACTGTAGAGCTGCTCTGAACTTCAGTTTTACGTGCTTGGGTCAATTATTTCCTAGGAAGTCTTTACTATGGTTCTTTTTTTTTTCAGGGTAAACATGACTTCAAGAGATATTATGATATACATTGACAATCTAGGTAGAGGAAAGAAGAAGAATATTTTGCATTTGTAAAATAACTATAGTAGTGCAAGAGCTGTGTAGCTGAAGGTTTATTTTTTCCTGTCACACACCCCATTTGAATGGACATATTTACCTTCCTTCAAATGGAACGACAGATGATAATAATATTTTTTTTCTGATTTTAAACAGTACACTACTGTTGACATCTTCACTGAAAACCTATCAAATAATGATAGATAGCTTTCCTAAGGAAGAAGAACTTTACTTTTTTGAACCTTTCTTTCCAGTCTAATAAGCTGCATAATATCAAATTGTAGCACTACTTTCAGCCATTCTTACTGAATATGATTAATTATTCCTACTCTGACTTCCTTACAGATGGAAACATCACAAGAATATGGAGAAACTAAGGAGGAGAAAGGAATTTAAAGTAGAGCTTTTTGTTTGTTTGTTTTTTGGGGAGAGTTTCTATTCTAATTTGTCTATTTTGTTTGGTTGGTTAGTTGGTTGGTTTCCATTAAGTTGGCTCATGATAACATGGAGAAAACTGTTCCAGATATGAAAGTGAAGTTTGATCATGGATTTAAAACATAGATGATAAAAAGGGCTAGAAAGTGGAATTCACAGTTATTTTAGCATTCTTCAGACAATTATCTCTATTAGTTTCTATGGGTCTACTTCTGTGAAGATGTGGAAGTTAAAACTTGGTCTCAGTTTATACTTATAGTGTCACTATTTTTTCTGTCTAGTATAGCTCTTTGAAATTTCAATTGGGTTTTACTCAGCTTCTCTTGACCATGTACTTTATTAAAATATGAAGTGCTTAAGTCCATGAAATATACATGCTTATTTCTGTGAATATTAGAATTGATCCTTAAGTTTTCTTGAACACAAATAATAGGTCATTGTGAGTCAGAGTATGTGTGTACCTTCTATTTCCCCATTCATAGCAAACAATTTGTTGTTGGTAATAGTCACAGTTGTTATACTTCAGAAAATAAATTTCTAGTCAACCTCATGATTAAAAAAAACACTCATTCAAACACAAGTCACTAGCTTGGTCACAAGGTTTTGTCTCAAAATATTTTGTTCTAATGCACCCATCCGATCTGTTTCTTTCTGCAGATGATTTTATTGGGCTGGTGAATGAAGGTTTCAAAAGTACTCCTAGATCTCACTCATTCATTCTGTAATGGAAAGATCAAGTTACATATTATACATATCTATATACATATTTTTGAACAATGGAAGTCTGGCAATAGAAAAGAGAATCGACTGAAAAGAGGTCAAAGAGGGGGCAATCAAACATTGATTGCGGGAGTATTGGAATAACTGTTCAAGTGGAGTAGGGATAAGAGAAGAAATTTGACAAAAAAAAAGAAAACTATAGGTAAAACAAAAAGATTTTTTTTGCAAAAAAAATTAAAAAAAAAGACAAAGTAACTGTGATAAAAAGTGATGAAAAATGAAAAAAGAAACAAATGTAAGGGTAGATAAGAAAATTCCACATTTTCTATATTATTTAGATTCTGCTGTAAGATAGATAAGTATATAATTTTAGGAAAATTGGATAGAAGATAATAACAACGCAAAGGGGAATAGAAAATACCCAACCCCGCCCGAAAGGAGAACGTAAAACAAACCCATAAAACACGCGCCGAACATCGATGGCAAACAAGTATAAAATGAAACAAACAAATAAAATAAACCCACGGGGTTTCCCCTAGGACGTGTTCTTTGATACCTCCTGCGCGCGCTGCCCACAGGCTTTATTTCCTCCCCCACCCTCAGGGGATAGTGAGGCTTCCCCTACCGCCTCCGCCGCGAGGTCCCGTGGAGACACGCGGTCCTCTGATGGTTCTCCGGAGGGGTTCCGCAGGTCGCTGGGACACCACGCTCCCAGGAGGATGCCCTGGACCACCGCGACCTTCGCCCCAATATGGGAATCGCGAGGCCCTCTCAGGAGTCGGAAAGAACTGGAGTCAGCCACCAATTCGCCAAAAACCCGGAACCAAGTTTATTCATGAACACAACTTAAATAGCGATCTTAGGAGGAGGGGAAAGGGGAGGAGAGAGGGCGTGAGATTATTGGGAGCCGCATATGATTGGTCTAGGACCCGTCGCTGGGCGGGCGGCCAGGAGCAGCAAGCTGCTCCTGGCCCCCACCCCCGGGGTTCCAGACCTTTCCAGATAACACCTTGCGGCACGTAGTCATGCCAAGGACGCCCACAGCACATGCGCGAGCCTCAGGGGGTCGCCGTTCGGGCACCCTGATTGACAGGGGACCCCCCTGTACATTTTGAGACTGCGCATGTGCCAGGGCTGGGTCACCCAGAGGACACCCATTGATTCCTATGAGGGCCCCAGCTGTCTTCATATCTCACAACAAGAAGATATTGTATTGCTTTGAGCCTGTACATCATAATCTATCTGTTTTTTAAGTACTGTGTATTATCAAATATTTAGAGAAAAAAAAGCACAAGTTAAAATGAAGTACAAGTAGAACGAATTAATAAACCAGTTGCTAATCTGGAGAACTATTTCTTGAAAAAAATATTTAAATATTTTACACTTGAGGAACATTACATTAATGATAATACATTAATGACTTTTAAGCACTAAATACAATGATTTTTGTTACTGTTTTTTGAGAGGGATACAGATTTTCCCTTACTCTGCTTTTCATTTCCTTGTCCAATTCAAGGAAATTCTGCCTCAAATGTACGAGATTATTATTTTTGAATATAAAATATATCTAAGTAGATATATTTTTATTTTTTCCCGAAAATATGGATCTTGCAGCTTGTTAAAAGAAATCAGATATTGAGTTACAGTAGTGAATAATGTTGCAGCTCTGATGAAGGACTAACAATTCCTTTGTTTCTTACTGAGAAGCCCTGTTGTTACTGTCTGGGACTTCCTGTGCTTGTGGAGTAATAGTCAAAGAAGACACACACAGGTTGCTAATACAGTTCTGAGCTCTGTGAATTCTTGGTCAGTTTCCTGCATCAAAAATAAGACTGGTCTATAGAGGAAAGTGCTGCAGGATGCAACAGTTCCCTGCACACACAACAGTACTCTCAGTAAGTCTGACACAAGGTCTGAAAAGCTCTACATAGATCAGAAAAGATAAAGGGCTTTCCGGGTGAGTGCTTCATGGAGTTCTTTGCTCTCCAGGCTACCAACACAAAAAGGAGTATTCCATGTAAATGGATACGTTCACTTTGACTGTAGTTAATTTTGAATTTGGGACCTTTTTGCTTTATACCAGCTCTTCTGAGTGGCACCTCATTCAGACTAAATTGCAGTGTTGTTTTCCTGAGGTAAGAGGCCAGTGCTGTCATTTTTTCATGGAGGCAATGATACTTCCAGTTTATACTTTCTTTTGAAATAACTCTTTTCCATTACCGCAAAAATATGAATGTGTTTTAAAATGCATTTTGCAAAACACTTGTTTTTATTTATTGAATTGTTTATAGTAAAGCATAATTTTATATTGTTTTTCTGTTACTCATCTGCATTGTCAAAAAGTGACTGCAAGCTCTTTTTCATTCTTATGTTCAGGTTTGATGCAGTGCTAATAACGCAGCTCTTAAATCTACCATCAATGCCATGGAGTAGATTCTTGGGCATTTCTTTGGTGACCTAATAGTCCAAGCTACCATAACAACTATGGCTTATCTTAAGCTTACCTATTATGCCCTAACTAAGCCAGGCTCCTTCATGTCCCTCTGCATATACAGAATTTCAAGATATCTCCATAAATTTACTGAAAGCAATTTGTGCCACATTCGCCATTAATGTGACTCACGCTTTTATCTATAATGTGATATATATTTCTTTATGACACCATTTAAGTTTGATTGAGCATCTTTCAAATGTTTGAATTATTAGAATGTTTCCAAATAACATAAAACCTGTACTTTATTGCATTTCACAGTGACATTATCTTCTGAGTTAGAATTATAATATTTTGAGTCTTTAAAATCATAGCAACCAAAGAAAGAAGGAAAAAAAGAATATTTTCCCCCCAAAATGAAAAACTAGTACTTGACAAAATTTTGTCTCAGATTTTCAAGGGTGAGACTAAAATGAGAATTTTACTTATATATGTAGGACAGACACATAAGATCTTCTCTTAAGATTTAATTCACAGAATTTCGTACTAAGCATATATCTGAAATTTTCAAAAGTAACCGATGTTTTGTGTTACCTCAGTTTTGAGCTCCCTGGCTTGTAATACCTCAAGAGCCCTGGTTCTGAAAATGGAAGAACTTCCTGATAATGATGTATCTTGGAATTTAACACACAGAGAGTCCCTATTTTCAGTCAAACCATCTAATAATTTCACATTAGGTAAAAGGAATGGTAAAGATCGTATTTTACAAGGATTGTGTAATAATTTGTTTGTATTTATGTGATACTTTGTCCAATATAATTGTTCTGTATGACTTTCATGTTGCCATGTACTTTTTCCACAGAGTACATTTCTAAGCCTAGAGTCATCTCCATTTGCTTGGCCTTATCTAGAGCTTTTCTAGCAAAGCGATTCATTGCATTGCTAGTTCTCCTGAATATAGGACCAAAATGTAAAAGTGTCATTAGCATGAAACCATTTATAACACACGTTTTTTTTTTAAAAAAAAAAGTATTAAAAAATAGAGATTTAAATGTCACTTAGTAGATCTCCTATTTTCTGAATTTTTAAATCTCTGGGCAGACATATGAAGCTAGGTATTTCACTGTTTTAAGAGAATTCAGTTCTGTTTTTCTATAGTAAAACAGCTATTTCCTGATCATGGCAGCATTGAGTTTAGGTTTCAGATTGATATCAGTAAGGAGAAGAAAAATATGTAGTGGGAAAGGGGAATCACACCAGACAGGAACTGTTTCAGTTTGTGTTGCTGTGAAACTGGAGGCTTACACAGTTTTCTGCTTATAAAAGTCTTGCACTCTCAACCCCAACATAGAAAAGGAACATCTGCTTGTTGTTTGCTTGTTTGTTTTGTTTTGTTTATCCCTTCTCTTTTTTTTTCTCTTTATCTCTTTCTCTTCTGCTATCTCTTTCTCTTTTTCTCTTTCTTTTGAGACCTACATTTCAGGTGGGACTGATAGTGCTCAGTATTCATGAATGTTTGTTCAGATTTCTAACAGACATTTAGCTCAACCTTGATTTTTGTACCTCTTTATTTGATCCCAATAAAGAGTTGAGAGAGTGTTATTTCCATGATCATAGATATCAAAGAATAGGTCTCCTCAGGGATGTTCTGTATTAGTGCGTGAAGATCTGTTAGCAAAACAAACTAGTTGCTCTTCTTTGCTTATAATTTGTCATTCACTGGTCTCCAGAAGCCTTCAAAGAGAAGAAATGCCATGTGACTTAACTAAAAGATGACAAACCTCACTGCCTTGCAAGACTAAGACTTTAGTGAGGCAGCCCGAAGAGAGACATTGTCAGCTAAACTGATCAGCCAGTGATGCATGACAAATACACTTGTGAAAATCAAAGCCTATTTGTGAACAGAAATAAATAATTCAGTAATCCAAATAAATAATTTTACCAGCTTGATTTTAAAGACTGAAGTATATTCTCATCTTAAGCAGTACTCAAGCACTATCAAACTGGGCAGCTTTTCCTGCTTTTCCTGATATTGCTCCTGAGCTGTCTGGTTGCCTGCTAGAAGGAGCTTTGAAAACTTCAAGATTGTTAATAGCTTTCATGAGAAATAAAATGCACTGTAATGGGGCTTTATGGCTAGAAGGAGGGCAGAATTTGGTCCCTTTTGATTAAAACTTATTTCCTATTCATATACTGTAATTTACCAATCCCCATTGAAAATAACAAGTATAAATAGCCAAATTTTGCTTGTGAATTCTCTTTTTTAGGACAGACAGGATTGCTGTGACCAATCTGACTCTTTGGAAAGAGTGCTACTAAAACAAACTTTTATATATATATATATATATATATATATATATATACATTTAAGTGTATCTTATCTCTATGCATATTTTATTTATCCTATAGATTTGAAAATCATATCTATTTAATAGATAGATTTTATTTTTGTTTCTCTATGAAAATACTGCAAGTTTTAATGTAAATGAAAGTTGCAGAAATCTTAAGTCAATATTTAAAAGGAGTATGAATTCAGTGTAAATTGAGATATCCTGCAAGCTTTAATGCTTTTACCTATTAATTTTTGTACATTTTGTACATTTTTGTACATTTGTTTTCATTGTTGATTATTATTAATATATTAATATTGTCAATTGAAAAACAAACAGAACACCATGACTACATCAGACTGGAGTGAAAATGGATGTACTGGCAAGGGGACATCCAGGTGTATCATGCATCCTGCCTTGTTTTCCAGCTTTCTTGAGGTGAAATAACAGACAACATTGATTAAAAGCTTGAAAACGACTGAGGGGGATCTAATTGCTGTCTTAGCTATTGTGAAAATGTTGCAATTTGAAAGCCGTAGTAGTGGAGTGAATTGAGTTCCCAAATAGTGTGATCAACTATAAGCTCGACTCTGGCAGTATCACATTCCGAACAGTCTGCCAACTGTAGGTCCGATCGCACCCCCCGCCCCAAACAAGTAGTCCAGTTCACAAACAGTAGGATTTATTCAAAAGCAACATTTCCAAAGCAGGTTTCGGATGTCAGTACAGGAAATTCTCTACTACAGTGTGGGGTTTTTAGCTTGCTCTGATGTACAAATGGGCAATCATCTCTCACCGCAGAAGATGGGAGAGGGCTCTCAGTCTCAAGGCTCCTCAGGCAGCGTTCCGACTCGAGGGGAGAAAAGAGCAGGGTGAATCAGCCCATCAACTGACCCAGAAGTTATGGTGGAGTCTTCCCTCTTCTTCTTCTTCTGCTTCCCTTCTGCTGCCTCTGCTTCCTGTCCCTCTTACTAGTTTGCCTATTATATATTTTCTCGTACATTCATGTGGAGCTTGAGTGACTCTAGTCATATTTGCTTTCGTTATGCACTGATTTCAAAAAAGTCTCCCAAGTTAATCTAGACAGCATGCTCAGTGGAATGGGGTGGTGTATTGGTATTATAATGAGATTAGAAGGAGGAGAAGTTTGAGCAAAGCTTATCAGAAGGGACTGATCTGCCACCATTGTTGTCCCAGCACTCTTCCTTTACTTTTACCAGTTTGTGCTAGGAGGGCAGATTGTGTTGCCAAGGGAATCGTGGAGAGGTAGATCCGCCCATCCATCCCAGATGTGTATCACCCAAGCAAGTTTCTGTAATGCCAAAACTTCTGTTAGGCCCTAGATTTTCTCTAAGTTTCCCCTTTTCCAGGCCATTCTTCCACAGTTATGTAACAAGCGATTATAAAGAAGACAGAGGCAGACTCTTCTTGAAGGCTCCCAACAAGAGGTAATGACTGTTCACTGCAGTAATGGAAATTGCAATTAAATAAAAAGGGGAAAAAAATCACATTGAGGGTTGATATTGTTCAAGCTCAGAGAAATTGTAAAAACTTAATTCTTGAACGTATTCAAAACTTGAATATAAAATGTCAAGGTTGGTTGATCTGACTTTGAAATTGGATTTACGTTCAAAGTTGACTCTACTTAAAGAAGACACTGGACTAGATGACCTAGAGGTCCCTTCCGAACTAAATGATTCTACAGTTCTTTAAAATAAAATAAATAAAATAATAACAATTAAAAAGGAAGAAGAAATCCACAACTTGCTTCAGCCAGACCCCTTTCTGGGTGTCTCAGGGACCAGAACCTTGGGAATGCATATAGTATAGGCATCCAAAGGCATTTACAGTTATTCTCGGTGCAATATTTCAGAGGTGGACAGAGGATATATGATTTCCTAACATCGCTCTGATGCTGAGTCTCTCTGATTTTGCACCATACAGCTGGGTAACAGCACTTAAAATGATACTCATCATTCCAACAAATTCTACTCAAACTTTACCCTTCTCACAGTATTTATAGATGAAACCTCTGAGAAGACAAGGATTCACAGCCAGATGGATAACATAAAGCCATCTATACGCCCTCCAGAAAAAGCATGTTTTAGAAACATTTCTAGTTTGTTCCTTTTTGTTCCTTTTGTAATGGGTAGGATATAGTGACCAAAAATCTGACTCAGGAAATCTCATGAAAACATTTATAACACATCAATTTTCCTTTTGATTACTAAAACTTAAAATAACTACATAACTACTTGTTAACATAATTACAAAAAAAAGTTTGAAAAATAACATTTCATAGGGGAATTTGTTATTTTATTTAAAGTTAGCAAAACTCTTCTAAAAAAATTTCCAGTAGCAGTGAACATTTATACAGAATAACTCATCCAACTGTTCTACTAAAAGTTTGAGAAGCCTTATTGTGCAAAAATCTCTACAAATCTACTGTACATGCATATATGCACACATTTGTATGTGTGAAAGTGTTTATCCATGTACACAAGTAGCATTGTTTCTGCTCAATATGAAGATTCTTGTGGTATCGTAAAATCTTTGTGGTATGTATAATTGGTTTCAAGGAACTATTATCATTTTGTCCACTAGTGAAACCTCCTGAGCATCTTCACAAAGTAAATTTCTAAATAGATTAGACTGTTGGACTGCTTAGACTGTTTCTAAGCAGCATTTTTAAAATATTTCCTTATCAAGGGGAATGTCTAAGCACTGACAAATGCAGTTGCAGCACACATATCTGGTTTGTCAGTAACCCTTCCAGTTTTGTATCATCTGCAAGCTTCCTGAGGGGGCACTCTGTGCCATCAGTCAGATCATTAAATCAAATGTTAATTTTCATTTATCATGCTGTAGTATTGACCCCTGGAGTTCTCCACAAGTGACAGGTCTCCAGCTGGACTTCATACTGCTGGTCACAACTCTGAGCCCAGCAATTCAGTCAGTTTTCAGTTCATCTCACTCTTCACTTATCTTGATCTTATTTCATCAGCAATTCCTCCTCTTGAATAGTCAAAATTCAGCCATTTCTTTTGCCTGTTGTGTTCAACTACATGTAAAATAAGAAATTACCCATGAATTGTTATTGAATCAGGAAGTAAAGAGAATTAAGAGTATTAAAATTGAGCCACTTTTATTGACAGGATTTAGCAAAGAGTACTTTATCATTCACTCAGTTTCTATGCTGTTGTGCCTGGTGAAATCCACTGAAGAGCACAATAACTGTTTTCCTCATCTTCTTATTAATTTCAATATTGTAAAGCTTTGGGAAGTATACATACTGGTATACTTACTTCACTAAAGTTAGTTATATTGAACATCCAGGTGTAAACATAAACAGCATGAAAATACATGACTGGATTTAAACATAAAGCCTGAGAAGAATGCTATTTTTGTTAAGTTATAAATTTCAAGGCTTTCAGAAAGACATAGCTGAGGAGAATGCAAAAGGTTGTAGGTAAAAGTATGTGAGTGGGAAACAACTTGAGAACTTTGCACCAAGATATTGATTTTGAACAGAATCAAGTAGTTACGTATGCAAATCTGAAGTATGTTTTTTTTCATCTGCATTCAAACACAAGTGCAAAATGGCAGGTGTTGACATTTTCGATTCAATTTATACCTGCAAAGAAGCCAGTTTGCTCTAGGCTAGACTTTGCTCACAGCTGTCACAGAAGTTATAGATGTCATGTTTCTCCTTCTTTTGAATTTTGCTTTCTCTGAACCAGATGCAGTTAAATGAATTAATTAATACATTAAATTAAATGGATTGAGCTCCTTGTATGAATACTAGGTAAAACTTGCAGTATTTTTTTGTTTTGTTTTATGAACTTGCAAGTTCTCCCAGAGACTTCTAGCTTTGTCATAACCTATTACTAGTTGTTTATTTAGTGTCCTGTTAGTATAGTGCATTTTAATGGGGAAATTTTTAGCTGGTGTAACGTATTCTTTAACTAGAATAAGGATTTGAAATCATTATTACAGTTTCATTCATATCAAGAAGGAGATACTCTATCCTGACACCAAATCATAATGAAAAGCAATTAGGAACATGATGAGAGTGACAAAAAATGAAGGAAAAGGAAAGAAAATTCCTGATGGGGTAAAGGTGAAAGGTGAATAAGGATATAGAAAGAAAAAAAAAGAGAGAAAGGAATGTGGAATAACTTACAGGAACTTTCCCACTAGGGAACAATCTTAATTTTAAATGATTTCTAAATATTCAAAAAATCAGCTGGCTGATTAAGTGTATTCTCAAGAAATGGTTTATGATCACCAATTACTTTACAGACAGATTCAAAATACAAATAGCCTGTTTCAGTCAATTAAAACTAAGATGGCATAAAAGCATTTTAATTGTAATCAGAATTTGAACTACTCAACATGGATATTAAAGGGAATAATGAGCAGTCATAAATACAGTGACCCAGTTATCTCTTTATCTGTCTGCTTACCAAACATAAGCATTAAATTCAAGGAAACTGAATAAAAAAGCAGAACCAAGTTAATTAGCTTTGTAGAATTAGCAGAACATATAAAATGGATTCTACTCCAAGGTTTACATAAAATAAACTTAACTCAAAACTGATTTTGAAGTGAACAATGTATGTATAGAAAATAATTCAAATATAGCTTTCTGAAAACCAAAACTGGAATAGAAAGTAAGTTTTGATGCTTAGACACTAACATTTTTTCTCCATTAAAAAAAAAAAAAAAAACAGCATCCTGTAACAAAGCTTTTGAGGGCAAGGATTCCTCAATGGGAATTCAGTTTTAAGCTGAAATTTTCTCTCTACAGAAACTCACCTGAAAGAAATTCCCTTTGGGATTTACTAGGTCAATATGTCCTTGCTTGCACCTCACTGTAATCAAAGTCTAAGAATCATCACTATAAGCTCAACAAGTAACTGTATCACTCCCTAACTGGAATAGACATCATGAAGAATTGAGATCCATGTATTATTAAATAGTATTATTGCTACTTATTGTATTCTTATTGCATGATTATAAAAATTACTGCTTAAACTAAAGAGATATTGCAGCTTGGGCTAGCTTTTAGCATAATTGCATAAGTATAGTATGTTTTAATAAAATTCAGCTAGGTGTTTACCTAGGGATCAACAGTTTTAATGTAATGTTTTTCTTTCAAAACATTAATTTTGCTTCCGTATTTTTTCATTACTCTCTACATTTTGTTACTTGTGTTTGGATTTTCCCATTTCTAGCTTTCATCATCTGCTTATTTATCTTTTAAGTACAGAAACATACTCAAGATTTTAAACCGTTAGATTCATCCAGAGTGTTATAGAAGAAGCTTTACAATTGTTTTTCTCTTTTCTATGGGTTGTGAAGCAAGAATTTCAACTTAAAACTTTCCAAATTAAATATCTTAATATTATATTAAATATGTAAGATCCTTAAAGCAAGGAACACCCTACACTGCCTGTGTGAGGGTGAAATTTCCCCCTGATACATGATGAGATACTGGGGTACTGGTTTCTTTCCCCTCAATCATCTCAATAGTTGTTTTACATAGAAAGAAATCCAGAAGGACTTCCTTTTTCTTTCTTTCTTTTTTATTATTAGTATTTTTAAGAGAGGAATAGTGTCAGAGGGGTCGGGGAGAAAACAGAGTTAAACAATGGTGTGTTTCATAAAGCCTCCTTTTCTCAGCTTCAGAATATTTGAACACAGAATCCTTGGAAAAACCTGTTGAAAATAGCAGAAATTTTTGCAAGATCAATTTGGTAACTGTTAATAAGCTACTGGTGGGGAAACAAATCAGCAAAAACATGATGCCCCAAAGGAGTGCTTGTGTCAGCTCTGAAGGGAGTAACAATATCCTGAAAGACCCAGGGATCCATTTTTTCCTGCTCGCCCCACCTGCTCTCTATCCAGTACCATTCCTTTCTACATGAATATTGCCCCAGAACAATAAAGTAGGACAAACTTAACACTTTTATGATCGCTAGAAAAGCACTGAACTGTTGTAAATATTATCAATGTTTGTACTGAGTTAGACAGCCACGATCTCTATGCCATTTCTCTTGATATAACACCTAGTCATTCGCATCAATTCAGTCTTCTTCAAAAGTCACTTAGGGTTTTAGATTTCTAAAGAAGTGACAGTCTTGATCCAAAACTCATTATAGATAATCAGTATCAAGGGATGGATGAATGAAAACCAAGCAAGTAGATGGATGAATGAAAGCAAGCAAAATCTGAAGGAGAAAGAGCAGGTGTAAATGTTGAATATAGTAGATAAAAATATTTGATTTAGGAAAAAAAAATTTATTCTAGCCTCATCCTCTTATGCTGGTAGTTCATTTTTCTATTGCATTTTTGAGTTTATTTGATTTGCTTTTGAGCTTGTTTCACTGCTAGTACAAATTCACCTAAAGAAGATATTATTACATTTACACTAAAGGAACGTTTTAAAAAATATTTTAAAAAAATATAAAGTTGATAGAAATGCAATTTTTACACAATGTTTATTACCTGAAATCAGCATGATGATCACAAGGACGAGACGCAGAGCTCAACAGAACCATTCTTCATTGTTTCATTTGTTCGTTTTTAACTTCCTCCCTCCCTCTCCTTTTCTTTTCTTCCCTTCTTCCTTCTTCTTCTTGCATTTCTGGCTTCCCTCTTTCCCTTCAACTTTCTCATCTTCCCTTCATTTTTAGGAATTCGTATATCACAAGAATTTCTGTAAAATGATAGAATATAGAAACTGAACAGATGATGATTTATGTGATTTATATAATATGGGATCTCATGTCATAAAGTTGAAGTAATGCTGTAAAAAGGAATTCTGAAATATTATGGTGCAATGAATACCTATAGGCAATTTTTAAAAATTGGGCAGGACTGTATGTGAATGTACCTACTAATTAGAAGAATTACTATTAAAAATGCAAACATTTGATATTTATCCCACAAGGCAATTTTCCTTTAATCAAAATAAGAAATAAATCTGGTAACTCAAGTCACTCTTGAAAAAAATATAACAATGAATTTAAAAAGAAAATTCCTAATACAGAAAGAATTTCTGCATGATAAGTAGCTGAGTTATATCTCAGCAAGCAGGAACAGGATGGACACCTAGGGATTAGAAACAGTTTAACTGCTTTAGTTGCTAACCAGATGCAAGCCATCATGCAAATAAAATACAATAATTTCTCCTAGAAGCTTACAAGCTTATATATAAATTGACCCCAGAACTTCAGGAAGCATGTTCAAAATTTCCTGATCAAAGCCAACAAAGTACTAATTTTGTACTAGCTTAAAAATATAAACTTAGAAATTTTCATCTTGTACAAATCTTAGAAGTTCACAGTTATTCATGTAGTTAGCATCTCATTTTAGCTCTTTTGCTCACTGTTTCTTCTTCTTTTCCACAGCCCATGAGAAATGTGCTCTGTTTAAACTGTTTACAATCTGTTAAGAATATATCAAGACAATAATTTGGGATTAAACAACTCGTCTTTAGACAGAGAGTTTAACCTTAACAGGCCTATCTGCGTGATTTAAAAGCAGAAAGACATCTTTTACATACTGAAGACCTGTGTTCAATTCCATAAAAAATGTATTCTCTCTTTCTCCCTTTCCTCCCCCACCTCTCTCTGCTAACTAACTGATTCATTCTAAGTGAGTGCAGTTTTTAATGGTACTCTGTGGAGACCTCTTCTATGTCTGTCTGGGTGAAAACTGATATGTGTGTTCCTTTTCATTCTCTTCTCAGAGTTAATTAGGATGTATTAAGTATGAAGGAGGGCACGGGGTTAAGAATTTTATGAGACATATGCCAAACAGTTCTAAAGCTATTCTAATTAGATTTAACTTCCAAAGGCTTATAAAAGGGAACCATCAGAGGGAGGTTATCAGAAGAACTGTACTAAACAATTTAACAGTCATTTAGAAGCTGAAGAATTGAAACTTATATTCCAGTGTTTTTTACTCTAAAAAAAACAGTAAGGCTCTGTTTGGTTTGTCTCATTTTAGTTTCTAAAGAAAAAGAAGAAAAAAAAAGTGAATAAATGTTTGTGATTAGTGAGTAGAATTTTGTATTACTATTTTTAACAAACAAGCCATAGAAGACTGAGAAATAATTGCAGTCCAGGAATGAGTGCACCTATCTAATTCTGAAATAATTTGGACAAAATGACTTGGAAATTAGTATCTTGATGACACTGCAAAAGAATGATCAGAAGAGCGATAAGTTAAAATCAAACAGTTTGAGTGTAGATACTCAACTAAATTTAGTCATTATCAGAATTTTGTCCAAATACCTGATCTGTTTTGCAAAAGTACTGAACCAGGAACCCACTAATTCAGCCCCTAGTTATTGCAACATTGTGAATGGCAGAGGCTTAATGAAGACTGACAAAAGTATTAGATTTTTGCCAAATGTAACCAAGTGCATGCAATTTTATTATACATTTATTAACAAGCAAGATAATTTCTAGAGACCACCTGTCCTGGCAGCAGGGAGACAGAGAAGAGAACAGCTGCCTTGAGCTATCACCAGCTGTCTCCCCATTTTAATGTTCAGAGTCAGAGTAAAATGACTGCACAGAGCCCTGATGGACCTAGAGAGCAAACAGCTTAGCACAGGCTGCTCCCAAGGTGTCTCATCTCACAAGACTTGTCCTTAGGAATCACTTTGCATGCCATGATGTCCAAAGGAAGCAAAGACTTGAGTAGCATCCCGTAGCACTGGAAGAGCAGATAGAGATGAGCATAAGCAGATGAGATGTGCATCCCTTATTGAGTCACTGAGGCAGAAACCTTGCTTGGCACTTTCATTCTGTCAATGCTGCAATGAGAGAAGGAGATGGGAAAGAAGAGGAAAGAAAGCATATGCTGAAGTGTAAGAAGGGGAGAAGGGAAAGATCTTAATATCAACTTCTCTGGAGATATTCAAAAGCCATCTGGATACAATCTTATGCAATGTGCTCTAGTTGCCCCGGCTTGAGCAGAGTAGTTGGTCTAGATGATACCTAGTTGTTCCTTCCAACCTCAGCTATTCTGTGATTCTGTATCAATTCAGCTTTCAGTAAANGATATTCAAAAGCCATCTGGATACAATCTTATGCAATGTGCTCTAGTTGCCCCGGCTTGAGCAGAGTAGTTGGTCTAGATGATACCTAGTTGTTCCTTCCAACCTCAGCTATTCTGTGATTCTGTATCAATTCAGCTTCCAGTAAAACTTTCTTTTCTTTTCTTTTCTTTTCTTTTCTTTTCTTTTCTTTTCTTTTCTTTTCTTTTCTTTTCTTTTCTTTTCTTTTCTCTTTTCTTTTCTTTTCTTTTCCTTTCTTTTCTTTTCTTTTTTCTTCTCTTCTCTTCTCTTCTCTTCTCTTCTCTTCTCTTCTCTTCTCTTCTCTTCTCTTCTCTTCTCTTCTCTTCTCTTTTGAGTTTGAGCTTTCTGCATTTTCTATAAGTTCTGCAACTAATTTTAACTTGTATGAGAATACAACTACTTTTGGTTTTACTAAACCTGCCGACTAAACATTTCTTTGTTTTTCTCTTGGTTCTCTTGCAAACTAGATAATAAACATCTGTTGTTCATCTTTTAATGCCATCTGTGATTTTATAAATTTGTATCATACGGTCTTTCAATTGTCTCTTGCCCAGGAAGAAAAGTTCTAATTTTTTAAAGTCTCCTTATACAGCAGCCTTTTTATAACTTTGTTCATTTAATTTGCTCTTCTTCACTTCTTTTTTCAGTTTTTTTGATGTGATTTTTTGAGATGGATGGACAAGACAGATGCACACTACTGAATATAGTGACAAATTTCGTTTTCCATTTTGGTATTATGTCATTTTCTGTTTTGTTCTTTGTTTCTTTCTTAATAATTCCTGATGTCTAGTTTGACTTTTTGATCATAGATAAGCACTTAGCTAGTTATTTCAGAGAGCAATCTATAATGACTTTAAAATATTTTTCCAAACAGATTATAGCATAGTGCACATCACATCAATAGTCAGAATTATTATATTTATAATAGAAATATAATTCTGATGATTATAATCAGAATTATTGCTTCCCAACAAAAGACATTGCATTACATTTTGAAGTTTTACTTCTTACCTTTTTTTTTTTTTTGTCAATTCCTCACCAAACTCACAGTTCAAATAAAAATACAAATAAACAATTTCTGTCTACGTAGGATTTAAGTTTTTGTGTCCATCATAAACTCTCTACTAGTTTTCATCTTTCCAGAAAAAAAAACACCCTATAGGTAAAGTCCTCCACCTTCCCAATCATATTTCTTCTGAGGTTCTGTCTAACTGATATTCTGTGTCTGTGGTAGGTCTCCAACCCTCAACCGTATTCAGGTTCCTTTCGCTAAGGAGCATGTCTTCCATGCATTCAACAAAAAACAGTCTGATGATGTATACACACTGAGCCCATATTCAAAAAGCCAGAAGAATTAAATCAACTGTGCACTGGCTGATCAATGGTATAGTATAAATCTTAGATACTGCGCTTGCTGTGTGATCCCTTCTGAAAGGGGATTTTAGGTGCTATGGCTTGTGTTTATTTGTATTTTTGCTTCCAGTTCAGGCTGCAGACTCATAAATTTTGAAACTGCAACATCATAGAGCAAAGAGAACTTTCTGCTTTAATTTCTCTTCTTGACTGCCGCAAAGTTTACACACCATAATCAGAGAGAGTTCTTTCTGGAATTCCACAAGGAATAAGACATCAAAAACACAAACATGAAATTATGGTTCTGACCTGCTGACTTCAGAGTTAAAAAGATAACTATGATTCTGCTAAAATAATTAATTATTAGGCTTATTCATTAATTACTAATAAATTTTAGATCATACTTTAAAAATATTTGTGTGCTGGAGTAGAGATGACACATTTTACATTAATAGCTCTGTTTATACAGTAGTTTATTTTTTTTGTGTAAAAAACAGTTTCCGAGAGCCACAGAATTTCTATAGCAGTTTTTCTAAGGGAGAACTAGGAAAGCACAAATGTACTCACCTTTAATAGATACGAAATAGCAATGTGTGTCAATGAAGAACACAGTATCGCTTCTGTAAGTCTTAGGTTAGACTGTTGCTATAACTTAATGACAGGGAAGGGAATATTATTTTCTATCATCAACAGCATCTGTCTCCTTGGCAGATTCTTCAGACAATTATGTTGGCAGCTTTGGAGTAGCCTCTAGGTCTGTCATGTAGCTACCCTTGTTCTTGCAACACTGTTTTATAGTGATTCAATTTGTTTCTGAATAATGTCTGTAATTTTTATGCAATTAAGCTCCAACACAAATCACTTATGAGATCTCTAAGCCAATCTTTTTGCGGCAATATGCAGGACTTATTCACTATTGACATCCCTCCTACAAAGCCTTTATTATAATAAATAAGAATTACAGCACAAATTATTCAATTGGTAGCATGGAAATATTCCAACCTGTATCCTGATAGAGTCCTTTGTGAATATTTCTAATTTCAGCTTAGAGTTACCAATACATTTTTCGGAGTGTTGCACTCAAGTTTAAGCCAAGACAATCTCACTGTGTGTCAGGCAATTTACGTGATAAAAATCATGCTTGATGTTGTGTTTGTCCAGATGACACTATGCAAATGGATACATATTTGTTTGCTTTTGTATCTAGAATGGTCTTGTTTTTGGAGATTAACTGTTGAAAATATTATTGAAAAGCTTTGTGGCTCAAATTAAAAACTGAATGTTATATATGTATATATATACACAAGATATTTTTAATTTGATATATTCATAAATCAATTTTTGATCAGCATGAAGTATGTTGAATGAGATGATTAAATCCTGTTGACTTACAAATCACCATTTTACTTGTATTATAACATCATTTTACATTGAGAAAGTTAGATGACCCAGTTTCAGCCTACCATAACATTGTAAAATTTAACTTTTGTGAGAACCTGAAAATTGTACATCAGTACATTCCTCATTAAATTAATTGCTACACTGATTTGTGCTAGAAAAAACTTTACCCCAAAGCAATTCAAAAGAGGCTACTTAATTTCTGGATCCAAGTACAGAAAGCTAACCTGAGTCTCATTTGAATCACTGAAGATCTGTGATCTTCAGGTTTTCTCTTCCCTCCTCCTTGGTCTGTCCCAAAAGAGTGATTTGCACTGCTGGATTGCTATTGCAACAGGGCATTCTGGAGGTGAGACTCTCTATGCTTTTTGTTGCCCGAAGAACCATAGAATCATTATGGTTGGAAAGACCTTTAAGATCATGCCTGTCTTCCAGCGTAGCATACCCCCCCAGGGGCAGGAGAGTGCTTTTCACCTGATGTGACTTCTCTGTTCAAAATGTCAAAAATGTCAAAATGTTCTCTGTTCAAAATGTCAAAAACACTGGCAATGTGGACTCCTGCACATTCAAAGCTTTTAAAACATTTCAGGTAATTCCACGCCTGCCATATCTCTTGCACTTTTCAGAGAGGACAACAAAATCCAAGATGACTTAGCTGAGTCCTGGAACCCTAGGTATATATATGATAAAAATTTGCATAGGCTTGCTGTTTATTATTTTGTATTAATCTGCAAACACAGTGAAGAGACATAACAAATGCTTAGTATTCAAATAGTGCAGCAAGGACACAGTGAATATCTGCTTAGTTGATTAGATTTTATTTTTCCACAAAATGTTTGATGTTTGCAAGGCAACCACATGCTTGACCCAGTTTATCAACTTTTGTCTCAACGCAGTTTCTCTCTCACAAACCAGAACTATTTCCAGGACTTAGAAATTTACCTATAACTACTTTTCATTTCACATTTTGAAGTATGTAGAGGAAAAGGCTAACAGCTTGTAACTCTGTTTGAAAACAACATTGCTTGCAGATGGCATCTCCTGCAAATTGCAATTTTATCAGTATACAATGCTCCTAAATCTCTCTGCACAGTTAAAATGACTGATTTGTTTTGCTGTGATTAATCAATACAATTAAATAAAAGTGCTGTTATAAAAGGATTTGAAGCACATATCAAGAATAAATTCCAGTGGAAACAAAACAACAGCATAGAAATGTATCTGAGCATCCAAAGAATGAAAGAAGTTGCATACAGTATGGTGGGAAGGACATGACAAGAGAAAGAAAATCATAAAAACTCCCCCAAACTTTACACAGTATAACAGAGATACATTGACCGCGTTAAAAAAAAAAATAGCCAAGCAGTTTGTATTTCAAGTGACAAAGAACATATCCTTTTGCACTCTTCTTTGTTAATGTAGAGAAAAGATTCTGCTACATATTTTAACTGTGAAAAAGAGGAAAAAGAAATGTACTCTATGTCTTGTAACCAGTTCGTTGTCTGTGCTTCTAACTACAAATTTGATTTCCTAAAGATTGGCATAAGTTGTGTATGATTCTGCTATGGCTTGTTCATACGCTTGATAAAAGAAGTGAAGAATTACATAGATACTTACCAGGATGTAAATGGAATAGAGGAAAGGGTATGCAGAATTTAAATGTGGGGAATAAGAAAACAGCCCTTGTGTACTCATATCATTAGTAATCTCATTAGCAACAGCTTGAATTTAGAAAGTGTTTTTTATAAGAGAGAGAGGGCCACCATTTTAATGCACTTTCTAGGAAGAAACAAAATGAAAGGACTGTAGAGAATTGCCATGGCATGCATGAGATCAGACTTCCCACAAACAGGGGTTAATACTCTTTTTTTCCTTATTCAGATAGAAGAAACAAATACATTTCACTGTTTGTCAGACAGTATTTTTCTCCAGTTTCATAGAGATTTTTATTATTAATATATTTGGTTTGTGAATTGGATGTTGTGTAACCAGTCTTTGCCATGCCATCATTTATGTAACGTACGTAATTACCCAAAGGAAATAATTGTCCTAAGGATTTAAATAAAATTCTTTTGAAACTGAGCACCTAAAATACAAACATCTATATTTCCTAACTGATATGAGTCCCATTTCTATTCCCACAACTAAGGTATGAAGATTCCAGGATGCAAAAGTACACAAATCCATGTTTTTACATTTTTCTTAATTAAACTCCAAACCATAAATGAAAACACTCTATTGTGAGTCACATTCAAATACTGCACCACAGGCTTCAAAATTCCAGTCTAAGATTTTCACTTGGTACAGTAGAGGGCAATCTTGCTGATGGTAAGCGGCACTCCTGAAAGAAGTAGCCTTGGAAAGACAACAGCTCAGATTACCTCTTTTTCATCTCTCTTTCTTCTCACCCACCTCCAGTAACATAGTCTGCAATAGACTCATGGGTACAATATCTGTTTTTCCTGCAGTATATGAACTTCTTCCGTGTTTTCAGTCCAAAGTATTACAGAGATTGGTCTCTAGCCTGGTCTTTCCAAATTACTGTCTTTTCATGCCATCGTTGTTACCTTTAGCAGTGGAGATATCCTTGTATGCTTGTGCCCTAACTTACTGTTCAGAATTACAGAATAATTCAGGTATGAAGAGATCTCTTAAATTTGTTCAAATTAGAAAGGAAAAGATCCTTTTCTTGACCTGTTCACAACCCTCTCCATTTAGTATCTCTTCTTTTGGCCTTCCTGGCTGCAAGGGTGCATTGCTGGCTCATGATCAACTTGTGCACAAAGATCACCATGCCCTTCTCTGAAAAGCTGCTTTGCAGCAGGTCAGCCCCTAGACTATACTGGCACATGGGGTTACTTCTCCCTGTGCACAGGACTCTGTACTTCCCTTTGTCGAACTTTATGCGGTTCCTTTCTGCTCATCTCTCCAACTTGTCAAGGTCACAAGCACAAGCTTCTCATTTATGTCATAATTTTATGTTGTCAGTGAACTTGTTGCAGGTGCATTCTGTCCCATCAGTCAGATCATTACTCAAAGTGTTAAGACACCACTGGGTCCTGTATTGAACCCTGGGATACACTGCTAGTTACTAGGTTCCAACTGAATTGGATTTCATGCCATTTGTTGCAACTCTGAGCTCTGTCATTCAGTTAGCTTTCAATTCAATTCACTGTCTGCTCGTCTGGCCCACACTTTATCAGTTCTATGAGGATTTTACAGGACATGGTATCTAAAGCATTACTGAATTCAACATCCATAGCTCTCCCCTCATCTGCCCAGCCAGTCACCCACCCCATCAAAGGATATCAGATTGGTTAAGCATGATTTGCCTTTTTTGTGAATCCGTACTAGCTACTCCTGCTTAACTTCTTTTCCTGCGGATGCCTGGAAATGGCTATGCAGGATTAGTTGTTCCATATATGTGTAAGATACAAAACCTTTCATAAAGGTCCTACCTTTATGAAAAAAAAAAAAAATCAATCTGCATATTGGTATTTTTACAGACTTTATAGGCCTTTTTAGGGACTTCAATCATTCATAAAAGGGTATACATGCTACATCCATCCCTTTTTTAACAATTTTTGTGTTATGGATAAAGTAAACTAGCAATTTTTCTATAAACTGTGTACCTAGAATACGAGGGGGATTTAGTGCTAGAATTTTGAGACTTCTAACCCAAAGATATTTTTGGCCTTTAATTTTAACTAGTCTCACTCGTTAGGTTAAGTTCTCCAAATAACGCCGGATTACTAAGTGGGGCCTGCACATTATCTACTACTCAAAATAAAGACAAATATTATTTTTCTTTTTCATTTTTTGTTTAATGTATACATCGGTTCTGGGATTATTATAGAAAAACATGTCCTTTTTCCTTCTTTTTTCTTTAATACTAAAACCGTTTAACACTGCTTTTTCAGCTGGAGATTTTCCATTGGTTATATGCCAGCTTCTTGGAACTCCTTCTCTGTGAAGAGATTTCATTTTGATTTATCTTTTAAATCCAGGATGAAAGCACAGTCTTTTGATGTAGTTGTAACTGCATATTGAATTGGTGTCAGAGATCTTAGTTCCAGGTGTGTTTCATTGGTTTGATTAGTTTTATTATGTAAAGTACCTTATGATGATTTTACAAGAAATGCAGTATAAACGCTAGCGATGTACTACTGCGCCTGAGCCAAAGCGGAAGAAGAGCATATAGAATATCCAGCTGTTTTTTGAGCACTCAGTCCTAGAAAGTCACTGAGAAAAATATATGAGCACCACATCAGATAATGCACACAGCTTTTAAAAAAAGAAAAATACTCTCTTAATTTAGTCCTAATTAGTTTCAGTCCCAAGGCAACCAATTAATTACAAGTTTTGAAAATGAACTTTTCCCCTTCTAAATTCATTCAAGTTCTTCCTTTCCCCAAACCCCTTTGTGAGGGTTTAAATGTTCGATTTCATTGAAAACTTTAAATAGCTTGTAAACATTCAAAATTAGAGAAACTTCTTATATTTCTAAATGCTTCTAAGTTTAAAATAGTTCTAAAACAAAACAAAATGGAACCCTTTCAGTTTAGTTTGAAAGCACTAACTCTGCTTAAAGGAATTAGCATAGGAACCTGTCTCATAGCAAAGCAAACTGAAATGAAATTTGTAGTTGGAAGCAAAGAAAAAAAGTTTTATCCCAGTTATTCCTTATGTGTTAAGTGTTATCATGTACTATTTTTATTTCCAAGGACCACTACTCCCAAAGTCTGGAGTGAGATGTAATAGTTGGTATACAGCAGATAGTTTTACCAATCATATCAGCAGTTTTCTACTTAAGTCTCATACCACCAACGACCCAAATAACAATAACATTTTCTATAAATAAAGATATCAGCCACAGCAACTGTAACACAATAGATATTAGCAAAACAATGTTAAATTTAGCTCATGGCATGATAAACATCCATGTTTGTGTTTTTTTATGCATGAGGAAAATTTAGGAAGAATTCAGACTGAACCATTATATTTTATAACTAATGATACCATACTCCGTTGCACAATCCTAATATGTAGCGAATCCTTTTGATGTTTAAAAATTCAAAGTGTGATGGATAAAAAAAATAGCAAATAGGAAAGAAACTTTTGTTTGACAGTTCAAATATAATGGCATACTCACAGGCTGATCTAGGCTCTCTAAATTAATAAAATCGGGAGTTGAAATAATCCTGATCTTTTCAGGTTAGACATGAAAATCCCATGAGCCCTTGTATTTGATTTTCAGTAGTTCTCAGTTTTGTCTACAGGAGCAGAACCATGAAACATCTCAATTTTCTACTTACTAACTAGTTCTGAAAACAAGAATGAAAGAATTATTTCACTCCTGTCTGCTTTCTTCCCTTCCCCTCTCCCCCTTTTTTTTAATACTGAAGTAATTGAGAACTTTGAGAACTGAGTATTCAATCTCACTTGGAAAACATTTACTAGCACATTAAAGCTGGGTTTTCTGAGAATAAAAAAGTACTTATTTTTTAGTCTCTCTCTTACTTAGGCACAAAAATACACTCATATATATGTTCTGTTTAAATTCCTTTACAAAAATACAATTTCCTTCAGACTCTTCCAGTATTAATTATTTAGGAAGATTCTGGAAATATTCTGTTAATTGAGCAATAATAACACTGGGAAAATCCTGCTACATTTATCTGAAGCTCTCAAATAAAGGTGAAAAATTGTAGTCATAAGGTTCCCCTGTAAAACCCTGTAAAATTATTTCTCACTAATTTCAATGTAAGCTTCACTGAAACCAGTAAGACAGTTTAGTTGCTTTTTAAAAGAGCATCTCAAAACGTGTTGTCTAAGGAAGACGTGAATGTCCTGTTTTTTTTTTTCCTCACTTAATTTAGATCTCCTGTGTTTCTGTTACAGCTGTGACAAAGGTCTAGGCACTTTTGATAAAAATGGTTAATTTCAGTACACCACTGAGCACTTAGTTCTAGCACAGTATGCAAGTTTGTTTTCTAATCAGGTGAATTATTTGTCCCATTGAACTCATAAGACCTAGTAACGTAATTAAAAATGATCATTCAGCTTGGTATTTGGCATGTAACACCTGGCATGTAACACACATCTTTTTGTGAGGTAAAAACACAATTTGAAAGTGGGTAGTGAAAAGAGATTTACTATAGTCTTATGCTACTTATGTTATTTAACTTACTTATGTTAATGACATTCATGAATAGATAAAACATCAAATACTTTCCTGTAAATATGATGGAAGGACAGAATTAGAAGCAATAAGCTCTTATGTAAATAAAATATTGTGAAATCCACACAACATTTTCAATACTATTAGAAACATTCTGCTTCAAAATATTCAAATTTTTAAGGAGAGTGAACTGTATCTTTATCATTATCTATTGTAGCATATTTTAGATTGTAAAAGGAAGTTTAGCAAACTTAATAATTTCTCCTCTCTTTTAAAAACTGGACCTCACTGGATTATACTTGTAACATACCATGGGACATATCTCATTCTTGATATTATAAAATTATCTTAACAAAAAAATAAAGCATTGGCATGTTTTATTGGCAAAGCATAAACATAAAACATTGAATTTTTATCATAGAGAAGAAATTTATATTACATTCACAGTCAAATAGTCTTAACTATTTTTACCAGAGATGGAAACAAACAGGTAAACAAACAAGCATACAGTTTACATCATTAACAATTTTTTTTTTCAGATCTTCATCACACTTAAAGGCAGCCAAACATATGAAAGATACAAATTCTCAAGAAAATCTTTTAACAATAAATAAGAATTCAATTATCTCTATCAACAGGCAAAACTCCAGATAGTGAAACTGTTGTTTAACCATTCAGGATCATAACCAAAATGTGATTTCATTGTTGAATCTCGTTTGATTATTAATCATCTCTCAGTCTGGTTTTGTACATAGCTGAGTGCTGGGTTGATGTGTGTTCAGAAGACTGAATTTATGTTCCTCTATAGTGGAAGTGACTTCACAAACATGGATTGTCACTGAAAAATTGCAAAGAAGGCAAGCTGCTTCTATCTCCTTTTTAAATCCATTGTTAACTACCAAAAAATATATTTAGGACATAGAATATGGTTGTTAGGATTCAGGATTTATATGTTACTATGTCTATATTTCATTTCTGTTTAGTTAGGTATAAGTAAGAAGGTAAAAGCAAGAAGGTAAAAGCTGAACTTTGAAATAAACAAGATATGTCTCACTGTAAAATTGGAAATCATTGCATCGTTTTAGCCATATCTGTGGGTAGAAAAATGTGGTTTGTTTCAGTTTTCACTGAAGCATGACAATATAGATCTACTAATCATAGATTGAGTTTGTGGCAATTTTGTGCTCAAAAAAAGGAAGATAGGTATGAGCAAAAAAAAAAATGAAAATTACATCTGATTTTGACACCTGAGATGCTGAACAACTCATGGTGCTGAAAGCTGGAATATCATCTACATTCTATCTCTAGTTATAATAGAGAGATAGGCCCCTAAATAACGTGATTTATGGACTTCGTATCTGAAAGCATGTTCTATATGAGTCTAAAAGGCAAAGTTTCTTCAAAAAGTGACATAACGTACTATCCATGGAAGACTATTTCAGATGTTCAGCTGATCTTTAGACACGGGAAATATTTGTTTTAAAAGCGTTTTGTCATATGAGTGTCCCATATTCCTTAAGAAATGCTTAACCAAATCAAGTAAGAACTAGAAGAAAGATGAAGAAATAAAAATGAATGAAGTCAATCATGTAACAGTGATTAGCATTTGTTAAATGAATATTTTTTTTCCTTTACAAACATATATATGCAAAAATTCACACTAAAGTTTTAAAACTCAAGAATAAAAGGTGGACTTTAGCTTGAGATTAGACACAGTTTTCCTTCAATATTTAGACATGGATTTCATGCTCTTTAACCTCTTTATCAAAAAAGAAAATGCAATTTGTTTGAAAATGCAGTACATGCTTGAAAGATCTTCCAGGCTGATGATGGGATCTAACAGTCAGTTTGAAAATGCAGTTGCTGCATACATAGAGGAGTGTTATATTCTGCAAATAATCCCAAACCTATTAAAGTTGATGTTTTAGTGTAAAAAAAAGGACACTTTTCCTCTAGAGATAAAATGTCATCAAGTACCATCTGTGCTGCCTGTAAATTTAACCATAAATCCTTGTAGTATTTATCAGAGATTTGTTTGTCAAAATAGCTAATTTTATCTCAGGTTTAGCCACACACTAATTTATTTCTTTCTGGCTGAGAAGTCTTATACAACAGCCACTCAAAGAAAGGATGTGGCCCTTACCCAGAACAAAATAAGCTAATCTCCTTGTATACAGGAACATAGAATCATGAAATATGGTGATTAAAAGAAAACTACTTCATATAACAGAAACTGTTAAAAGGGCAGTGGGAAGTAATAGGAGGTGGGAGGCAAAGTTCACAATGAAATTAATATTAAATTAATAAAACACTGAGGTGCAAATTAGCATACAGGTAGTAGAAAATATTCAGTATTGGAAACCTAAGAATGGAAAGTATGGAAAGATTACCAAATTTAATCATCTTCTACTTTTTAATTTTTTTCCCCATTGTCTATTAAGGTGCTATATGAGATTAGCACAGCTTTTGTGGCAGATGAAATAGACTGGCTGACTGCCATTAAGAACATTCTTATTTTATGATGTATCTATCATATCATCTGAGTACCACTCAGATGACATAATGAACAGTTTTTAGCAGGTAACACCTCATTACAGTAGAAGTTTTAAAGATTAATAGACTTTTTGATCTAAACACTTCTATAGACAAAATAAGAAAGTGAGGCATTCCTTAGTCCTGTTATTACAATTTAGGCAGAAAAAAATAAAATTAAAATCAAAGAGACCAAAGTTACAGTACACAAGACAAAAAGCATAGAATTCGGTCTTCAGCTTGTTATACTAAATAAATTTCCATTTATTAAAAAAGAAAAAAAAAAAAAAGTGAAACCTTTAACACCTTCAACAAAATGAACAGATAGATATCCAAGACCAGTGTCCTTAAATGTTCATTTAAATCATTTATCTGGCATTCACACCATTTATGGATTTAGACAAACGTGCTCTAATTTGGTCAGATCAAAACCTGTATAAATTTCTCCTGAAACCGTCAAATTACCACCGAAACTAACACTCCTGGAGTGTTAAGTGTCTGCTCCTCAGAACTTCAAAACCAAATATAGAGTCACAGAATCACCGAATCTCTGATCTGAAAGCATCAGCCATTTCTTCCAGTTTTGTATCATCTGTAAATTTACTCAGGATACCTTCAGTCCCATCATCCAGTCAAGAAGATATTGAAAGTATTGACCTAAGTGTAAGGCCCTGAGACACAGCATTAGTCACTGCCCTCCAGCTAGATTTCATGCCACTCAAAGCCCTTGAAGCCCAGCACTTCAGCTAGCTTTTGATGCACCTCACCACCCACTAGGCTATATTTATATCAATGTGACAGTGAATATGTTATGGGAAATAGTGAGGGAGCTCCACTATAAACAATATAAAATAAAAGCACTGTTATTCCCTTACTAGATTAGTCTTTTCAAAATGGAAGGCTATTCATTAGGTGACACATGACTAAACTAAAATAGCAGTCAAGCAGCTCAGAAGATAATGAAAGAAATATATAAACATACATACATATTCAGGATTCAGAATGATTCAAAAATTCTCATTGCTTGGAAATCAAATTAACATTATGAAAAGAAAATATTCAATAAGTAACATCTGAATGCTAAAAATGCAGTGCAAATAGGAAAATTTCCAATTAAGCATTTAATTATAACACAACTAGTAGGACACTAAAAACATATATAAATATTATTATTACTACTACTGTGTAGGAAAAGCTGTGTAAATAAAAGCAAGACAACACTGTGCTAGATGTAGGAAAAAAGGAGAAGATTGACAAAAATAATCTATATGAGAAGTCTAAAGAGACCAGAATATTTTCTCATAAAGGATTACTAATATGGGGTAGAGGGACTAAAGACAAAGAAAAAAAAGCGAACCTTCACCAATAAAAAAAATGTCAAGTTTGTTTCTTAGCTGATATATCTCAGTGTAAATAAGGAATTTGTATTCATTTGAAAATACTGTAAAATCAGGATTTGAAACAAGACATAGACAAATGCAGAACAAACAGTGAGTGATACTGCACCAAAACTCAAGAATTGTCAGAAAATCCCGTAACTTATTCATTAGCAACACCACATAGCATTGCAAAAATTAGTCCTTCTTTCTTTCCTTTCTTCCATCCTTTCATTCTCCCTTCCTTCCCTTCTTTTCCTTCTTTCTCCTTATTTTTGTACATGGTTTGAGCTATTTGAAAGCCAATCTCCAAATCAGGCAGCTGTTCAGGACATGTGGAAAGAGAACAAGCATTTCCGATGGGAATCACATGAAAGCTCTCAGAGCTTCTATCTCCTTGTTGAACTTTATAGAGAAAAGTGTATTATCATCTTGCACAAGCAGCAAATTGTCAAGTATATATTAATATTTATTTCAGTGTTTTTTTATTTAATATGAAAAAGCTTGAAAAAAAATACAAAATTACAGCATGGCTTATATTTGTGGCTATCGATGATTGAATGCACATGTATCCTTGCATATGCAAACAATGTTTCAGAAGCTTAAAACAAACAAGAGAAAGAATGTGTACCCTGGATAGTTTCTGTGAGTTCTTGAATGGGACACAGAGATTTTAACAGGCTAGCTCACAACTTGAGCGAAATAAATAGATGTAAGCAGTTAAGATGAATACCAGTTGCATCACTAATTGAAAGCTTTGGGAGAGGGACAAAAAAAAAAAAAAACATAGTAGGGAGTAAAAATCAAAGAGGCAATCAAAGGAAGAATTGCGGGGGGAAAGGTAAGTGAACTCCAGGCACAAGCCCAGGAAACAAACAAATCATAAGAGATTTATCTACTATACTAGTTTTACATTAGTTTTATTCATTCATTTAAAGTATTTCTGAAGGAAGACTAATTCATTTCAAAATGGATAAATTACAGAGAATCAAGGTTTAGAATAGTGTCCTTAATCAGTCAGCACCACAGTAATTTAATATTACTTGTTATTTCCCTACACTCTTAATCTTTTGTTCTCTTTCTGTTTTTTTTTTTTCCGCATTATGTTTCTTTCCCTTATGTAAATTTGTTATGACACTTCTCTGGCATTTATTATTTTCTTTGTCAAGTAAACCCTTAACATGATCAAACATCATTCAGATCAGAGCTATAGTTTAACCTACATTTCAGAGTTACTGCAAGTGCAATATTTTATTTGAAATAGGCACCTTCTTGGCAGAGAAATTTACATTTCTTTATAAAATGACAGCTTTCAATAGCAACAAAATCTAAAATTAACTTTGCTGTATACAGACCATCTTCCTGCTTGAAGTTTTTCAGGAATTAATAAAGGGTTTTTTTTTTATAGTTTAAAACTGTTAATACTTTACTTCTTTCTTAAAACTAGTATTTCAAATATTGTTCTGCAATAGTAAAGGAAAATCCTTTCAAGTCATTTTATCACTATGAAAAAAATAATTCTGGGTAAACATGGGTCTGACCATAGATCAGTAAATAAATTTTGATGCTTTCAACTTAGCCACGCCGATGATTCAATCGGGAGGGGAAATGATAAAAAGAGAAAGCAGTGTATTTTCATTCTAAGCTATTATTTCTCCCCTAGTTTACATTCTGAGGTTAATGTTCTGATGCAGATATGCTTTTATAAGGACAGAGAAAAGGATTAAAATGAGAACTGCAATAAAGCCAGGGGAAGATGCATCCTACATTGCAGACAAGCTGCTGCAGGGAGTTCCTAACTCTGGTCCTTTTGGCAGATTAGACTCGAATCTACCTGAAAACCACAGACATGCACAATGACAGACTAGATATTAAACAAAAAGGAAAAAAAAATAATGTTTCCAGTATTTTTCCCCAAATTTATTTTCTTAAGAAATATTTGTCTAGGTAAAGTTAATACAGCAAAAGTTGCTAAAAGGAAATAGGTATATTCTTGACAGAAATATCCCATGAAGTTCCTGCTTAGGGATGGGCTGAAGGAAGAAGGCTTGGCAAATGGATGGAAGGAGGATTTCCTTTAAATATAATTTCATTTTTTGGATAATAATTTTAAACTATGTGTTCTTAATCCAGTTAAGTGTCAATTTGCAGATAGAGTAGATAAGATAATCTTCACCTGGTTCCAACAGCAATTACTACATTGATGCTTCCTGCTATTGGAGAGTCCCTGAGCAGACTGGAAAAGCTAGATGGAATACAAATCATACCAAATAGATATAAAAGCTGTAGAGAAAATATGCAGAGAACATCCATTATTGAGGCTCTCTGGTAAAATGTAGGCTTATGCAGAAGCACTTGCTTGAAGAGCTCTTGGAGAATTCGAAATAGAAGCACTAGATTAAAAGAGTCTTGAAAAAGTTCATGATTTAATTTTGTTTGATCCCATTTTTTAGATATTAAATTAGGATATTTTTAGTCCTCTGATACTAATATATTTTACTTTTCTGTAGCTGTTTAACTCAAGCCAGAATATTCTTTTGGATAATTCTATTCTGATTATTTTCGAAAAATAAAATAAAACAATAATCCTGCAAAAAATAGTTTACAAATTGGTAACAGCAGGTTGCTTAACATAAGGGAGCAAAAGTGACTGAGATAAGGAAGAGTAAAACCTTCCAAAATATAGCAAAGCCAACCCTCTCTGCATGAGATCTACCATGAGAGCAAATCTTTTAAACCTAGCAATTCATTCCCTTCTATCTTTCCAAATGCATGTGTTGCCTTCAAAACAATTCTGCCCAAGAGAGCTACAATAGCTGCTCTGATTATAAGTCACAAAAGAAAGGGCAACAGATGTATAAACATATTTTAGGTATTTATTAAATATCTGGTGAATTGTTATACTCTTGTTGGCTCATTAATGAAATCTCCATGGATTAACCACTGATTCCCAACACCTTCATCTACAAAGGCACAAGGAAGATTTGCATTTTCACCTTATGTGCACTTATTATCATTTCTTTTATATGCTACTAATTATAAATCTTTGTATTTCTTTGCTCTTTTCTTCTTGGTAAGGGCTGACAGAATTGCTGACTGTATTAAAAAACAAAAGAATATATAAAGGAATAATCCACTAAATAAATACTTATAGCTGTAAAGTTCTTCAAACGGATCAAGATTAAGAAGTATCAAATAATACTACAGCAAATAAATGACTCATTTCCTAGAAAATGAAAAGACTCTGAGGAGTTCCTCACAGTATCAAGGCTAATTATAAACCCATACCATATATGTTTAGAAATTCCTGGAGAGTTTGCTTCTTTTTATAATACATCTTTGACTTTATTTACAAACTAAAACAAAACTGGGAACCTTACTTCATGCAGAAATATCTGATGCAAACTCTGCATGAAATTTAACTTTCCAAAAGGAACAGTCCAAATTTCACTTCCAATACTCATAAAGGAAATGTTTTAGAGTGCATAAATCTTGTAATGGAAGATGCAACCTCTAATTATGTTTTAGTTTCCTGAAAGTTTGATGCTAGATAAACATATTGTCCCTGAATCAGTTACCTAAACATATGATTTTTTTTTGTTGTTCTTTTCTGCATGTGTGTGTGGTTTTTGTTTTGTTTGTCTTTTTGTGGTTTTGGTGTTCCTAGGTGGTAACAGTCTTTTTTTGGACCTTCAGCTGCTGCTGAGAAGGACTGAAGATATCTCTTGTTCATATCTACAAACTCCATGCAAATGCTTAAGATATCCATGGGCATCAGAAATGGTAGTAGGTTTCTTTATTTGAATAATGGAAACCAGTCCCTAGAGTGAGATAAGTTTTGAGATAAGGACTCCTACATTTAAGAATCTATATGTACAAGCTAACATGCGTTACAGGAATCTAAACTTCATTTCAACTCTAATCTGTACAGATAATGGAGACTAGACAGAAATGTTGATGACAAGCCATCAGATTTCTACTTTGAAATAAGAAAACTCATTCTCTAGCTATGGTGACTCTGACAGTAGATTTTCATAGACTAAAATTGTGGGTTCAGACACTTTGCTTATTAATACATGCATAGGTACACACAATTAAACTTATTAACTGCTAACCTTGATACCTAGTTCCCATGATGTCTGGGAACTCATACCTGCTCCAGATATGACACAGACACAGTAAACATCAGCCTAAATATTGTGGGGGACACCTGCTTGATATTATCCAATTATGTCAATATGACAATTTGAAGCAGAAGAGTAGTCATAGATTATAAGGAAAGTCAGTATGACAAGAGCTGACAAGTTGTTAACACCTGTAGGGGAGGAAAAAAAAAAAGGAGGTAAATATACGTGTGGAATAGTCAGGATTGGTCATAACAGAAGGTGTGAAAGAGACACCTTAAACTATGCTTAGACTGAGTTTATGAGCTGATTCAGATGTGCTTCAGGATTGTCTTTTGGGGTTACTTTTTGGCTTTGTTTGTTTTACTTTAGAGCTAACTACACCTAGCAAAGGACAGGCCAGTGTGTTAGATTACCTGACTTATTCAATATTGTCTGTTATATCCTTCTTTTCCTCGTCTACATTTTTTTTTCTCTCTCTCTCTCTCTGAAGTCCGTGAATTTCACAGAATCACAGAATGGTTGAGGTTGGAAGGGACCTCTAGAGATCATCTAGTCCAACCGCCCTGCTCCAGCAGGGACACCTAGAGCACATGGCACAGGGTCACATCCAGGCAGGTTTGGAAGATCTCCAGAGAAGGAGACTCCACAGCCTCTCTGGGCAGCCTGTTCGAGGGCTCTGTCACCCTCACAGGAAATAAGTTCTTCCTCACATGGAGACAAGCTTCCTGTGTTTCAACTTGTACCCAATACCCCTTCTCCTATCACAGGCCACCATAGAGAAGAGCTTGCCCCATCCTCCCTACTTTCTCCTCTCAGGTCCTTATACATCTTGATCAGATCTCCTCTCAGTATACTATTTCTCAAGATTTCAGTGTATTTCCATCAGATTTCTCTTTCTTAGCAAATACCTTCAGACAGAGCACTTAAAAAAGGAGTTCTTACTTCTGACCACCAGAAAGGCCTTTTCCTCCAAGCAAACAAACTGGGAAGACATTACACCATGTCAACATCATATTGAAGTATCCCTTGTTCTATATAACCCTTTCCCAAAATAACAAAAGTAACAATGACCCCTAAAGAATATATAGTTTTGCTATTTCTTTTACATGTCACTTGTTTTCTTCAGGTGTGCAAGATGTCACTCTGAAAGCAATGATCATCTCAAGAAGACAGAGGAATGCCTAGCATTTTTTATATATGCAATACTTTAGCAAAAATCAGGCTCTGATAGGGAAGTAGACTGGAGGAGGTATTTTTTGCTTTGGTCTCTATAGACTTAGAAACTAAAAACGTGTATGGTTTTTTGACGTGGGAGGCACGGACACCACAGACACGATCAATACGATCAAACTTATCAAGGGTTCCAGGCACACTTAGAAGCAAACCTTCCATGATTACACGAGCGCTTCTTTACAATGATTGGTTAAGATCCTGTGTCCATGCGTCTAGCTATACAGGTAATAGGCTAACTAACAGTGTCCTCACGCTTTTAAGTTTATCGACCGTCCCCTCTGGTATCTGTCTTTAACTTTTTTACTCCTAAGTCAGCAGTCCCATTGTTCTTTCATTAAGGATGAACAGTCCTTTTATTCATTCACTGAAGATGAACAGTCTCTTTGTTCATTCATTGAGGTATTATCCCTTAGTCAGCAGTCCCTTTGTTCTATCATGGAGGTCTGGTTCGCTCACAACATGGCCACTGGCCTTTAGAAATCCCAGTTTTTGAATATAAACAGAACAGGGTTGTCACAACTTCATCCTGATCTCGAAGGGAAGGGCTCTGGGACGGACGCTCGTGTCAGAGCTTCTTGTCTAGAGGTGATCAACTGTGTCCAAAGCCGCTGAACGAGCAAGCGTAGAGTGCAAGAGATAGCCCCAGCAGCACCCCCCCGTGCGAGCAGTGCTGAGCTCTGGCCGAGAGGCGGCTCTGACTCAGCGGGGGCAGAGCCGGCAGGGCAGGCCGGATCTCAAAAGCTGCCCCCAGAGAGCGTGAGCGAGCAGGAGCTCGGTGAACAGAGTGGGCAAACAGAGCCTGGCGCGTCAGGCAGGGCGTGACACAGCGGTTTGTGCAGGCAGGAGGTGCAGGCAAGGTACAGGGGGTCCCCTCCCAGGTGTGCAAAGAAATTCTCTCCCCACTCTCCCAGCAGCAGAAGATCAGGAAAAGCAATGGTCTCCACTCGGCAGAGAGCTCTCACCAGGAAGAATGTGGCGACACAGACTGAACTGCCACAGAAACATGCAGTGGTCCAGGTTTCTAGCTGTGGGGAATGCCTGAGCCTCTCTGTGCTACCAGGGAGTAGTGAAAACATTGCCTGCCTCAGGTGTGAGCAGGTGGATGACCTACTCAGCCTGGTGGTGGAGCTCAAGGAGGAGGTGGAAAGGCTGAGGGCCATCAGGGAATGTGAAAGAGAAATAGACTGGTGGAGCTGTGTTCTGCAGCCTTCCCAGGAAGGCCACCCAGTTCAGCCTGTAAATCCAGTACCCTCTTGCCATAGGGCAGAGGGAGCAGAATTAACAGTATCGAGGGATGATCAACAATGGAAATGGGTCCCTACTCAGGGTGGCAGGAGACCCCTTCCACGGCCCACCTCACCCCCACTGATGGCCACGTCCAACAGGTACGACACCCTGGGACTTGTGGATCAGGTAGAGGAGGTCAT
>VWPW01006864.1:0-19275 GCA_013389825.1 Crypturellus undulatus | reverse complement strand
TTGAAGCTGGCTCCAGATTCCTGTTACTGAAAACAGTTCTCCCCAGCCCCTCCTCCAGCTTGGATATATCTATTAACTTCCCAAGGAAGCTGCATTGTTCTTTGATTTGAATGTCTGGAACATCTTCACCTACTGTACTACTATGTGAGTCCGAGATTTGCAGTCTGTTCTTTCTTGCATGCCATTTTGCCCATAAATGCTCATCAAATATTTGCTCTTTGTTCTTGTCTATTGTAGAAGTGCTGTCTGGCAAATAACATGCATTGTAAATCAAAAGGATTATATTTGTGCTATAAAATTGGCTTCATCTGACTGAATCATCATAATCATGATTTCTATGTATATTTTCTATTGTAGAACTGCAGTCTTTGAATTCTTGCTGCATGCAAAGCACCTAGATGCAACTAGGAAAATGTATATGGATTAGTTAATATTTCTGTGTTCCCTTTGTGCTGTTTCACTCACTGCCTGCATAATGTGGCCCTATTGATATGTAAGGTACTGCATTCTTCAGTGCAGACAGTCCTTATATGCACTCTATGTGTCTCAATGGTTTGCTTTGAGATCTATCTTCCTAGCAGAACATTTGGTCCATTTCTTCATGCTCTTAGGAATTCAACTGGATAACAAACAGCCTGCATTGCTTGATACTCCTACCCCCTCAGTGAACTTGACACCTCAACCAAGCGACATTTTATCTCCAGTCAGCATGGAATGACAAGAGTTGAACATGGGGCTCTGCACAATTTTGTTCTTGTCCTTAGTCTCTGACTGGTCCCTAGGTCAATAGATACTGGGATTGCAGTAGGAGATGTATGCAGGGCCTTGGAGACTTTCCAGGCAAACATTGGAGTAGATCTTCCTAATGGGCTTTGAAGATCCTTTTAATCATTGGTGGGTATCATGTGATGACTGTTAAAAGCTATTTTTAGATGGAGTATGCTTTTTCAGAGCCCTGATTATCCCAAGCACTTCAAGTTGTTATAACTGAAAGTGTTTAGTAGTTTGGCTTAATTTGCATAATATTCATAAATTAACCTAGTAAATTATGAAACAGAGTAAGACATGCTGCCCAAAACTACTTTTTTTCAGGCAGACACTTTATTGTTGCAGCTCAGTTCATAAACTAAAATAGTGCAACTCTCCCTATGTTGTAATTTAAAAGAACAGAAGCCGCCACAAAGGAAAAACGAGCACTCAAGCACAGACAGATGAGCAGCTTTACAAGCTGAAAGTAACAGAGGTATATGTAACTTGGAAAGAAAAGGATCAAGAAATATTATTCATAAAGATTTTTTTTGTAATGTGTACTTGCTAGAGAACACAAGGACAGAAATCCTAAATCCTGCAGTTTAACTGTCTCTAAGTCAATGCACTTCAGAACCCTAATTACAAGGCCTACAGCAGTCTACATTACCAGAGCTGTGTACTAGCAACTTAGAAAATAAAGGAATAAAGATGTTTCATAGATTTATTTCTGTCTTACAAGGCAATGTCGTGGGTTTGCTTATGAAACAGATGATGTGTAATTGATTTCAAATAATCGTCTCACTTCTATGACTTGGTTTTCTAACTGAAGTGAGAAATGTGTCCAATACTGCCATTTAGAACCCTTAATAATAATCCTTTGTTTTTTAAAATTTAATTAGACTTGTAATTAAGCTAGTATGGGGACAACAAATAAGAAATTGAGGAGTATTGAATTGTGCCAGAGGAAAGTTTAGTAGTGCATAGGAAAAGATGCCAAAAGGGGGATAAAAAATTGGAAGGGATAAATAGAAATAGAATGATGGAATAATTGGTATAAAGAGGATTTGCATGACCAGCTATAAATGCTGTCCATTATATTCTGAGCAGAACGAAGACCTGCTGTGAAGTAGAGCTATCACTGATATCAATGTAAATGGAGGCTAAGCTCAACGCAAACCTTCAGGGAAGCTTACTCTGCAAAACTTAAACTAGAAGGCCCCATGAAACCAAGAATCAGGAAAATTAATGCACAACAAGGAGGAGAGATAGTTATAGAATTAAGCATTAAATGCAGAGGAGAAATGGGATGATTACATACTGAAGCTGAGTGTGAAAAAGATAAGATAAGATACTGGCAAACGAATACTCTGAGATTAAGATAATAGCATTTCCAGGAGAGTGGGCAGTGCACTACAGACGAGAGGTTCATAAAGGAAGGAGAAGGGCCTCTAAGAGCAGGCTGAATTAATTTACTGCCAGAAAAGTTAGGAATTGCTGAAACCTCTTCTAACGCTGTGCTCTTGCAAAACAGAATTCAGCACAGATAAAGAAACTGAAAATAATGGCGAACTATAGATGACTTGAAATTAAAAAAGGTAAAATTACAACTATAAAATGTAAATTTATTAAAAAATGCCCCTGAATTTTAAATAGGATATCATAAATGTTAGCCTATATGTGTCTCTTGAATGAAAACCTAGCCTGGAAGCAGAATGCTACAGTGAAGCCCTTTCCTGCCTGTAGGAGTAAATCTTCCACAGTGAAATCAGTTTGAAGTCCTAGTTCCTAGGCCTGGGGGCCAGGGCCTCAGGAATCTGAGGCAATACTACATTTCTTGGGGAGTCGTGTCCCACCTAGAGTACCTCCAAGCCATACAGAGAGGTTGGACCTTTCAGAGACTCAGCTGACCATAGATGTTTCCAGCACCACACTGCCCAGATGTGTTTCTGGAGGGCCTACCTGGTGGTGGAGCTCTTGTTTCTACTCTTCAGGCATAAAGTAGCAGGAAGCTGAAGAACTCAAGCTTCGCCAAGCCACAATCACTTTTACTCTGGAAAACACTAGGCAGTTGCAAAACAACATCCTGTATGTACTCTCCTCCCCCACTTAGTGTCATCTCATCTCTTCTGGGAGTCCTGGTTTGGATAGCATCTTTCCTGCCTTTTCATCAGGCATGTGGTAGTGGTTTGGCCTTTTTACTCACACGATCAATTTTTATCATAGTCTGTGTCGTTCTTTTGTTCACATACTTCAACTGGGAGCAGTCTAGTTTGCATATTCCCCACCCTCCACTGGCTTCTTTACAGAATTTCTCAAAGCCAATGACCTTACTGGTAGGAAACTCTTTTTCCAGTAAAGAAGACTTGTCAGACACCAATGTATCTCAATGATTGTCTCATCATTAATGCTGTCTACATTCTCCAAAAGCCCTCAGAAGAGTTATTAATCTTCATCTGAGACTGATTTTGTTAACATTGAACTGACTTTCCAAACAGGTTCAGCTGTTCAACTGGAACATTGCAAAGCAAAGGTCACAGTAAAAGTTACATCAAAATGGCATTTCACAAAGGTGGATTCATTCCTGAGGTATTGTAGATGTATTCCAGTGCAGAAGTCCAGCTTATGTTGTCCTGTATGTTAAAGAAAGAGGAACAAGGTCATGTCACTTCAAGTATAGCACACTGTTCTAGCATAAGCTTTACCTATACAACCCACCTGTTTTACCCTTTCCACAGTGTAAAAAATAACAGTCATACAATAGCAACTGCCAAATATATTTTCAAACTGTGCAAGTCAACTGCTAGCCCACTTCGTACCATCATGGTGCTTTCCTTGTCACTGATGGGGCTGATGAGCTCTCATGTTCTCCAGAACCCATGCTCTTAATTGCAGGGACTGCACCATAATTCTTTCCTTTGTTGACTTTTTTCATCTCGTTGTTTGACTTCTTTTCCTTCAAAATGTTCATTTTTTAGTTAACTGAAAAATCTCTCAAGATTGTCTTGATCTAGATTATGGAGAGGATGAATTTGCATTACAGAAAAATGCTGCTACTATGTTTGGCTTTAGCCGAGAGCCTTGTTGGCGGTCTGAGCAAAGAGGTCAAGGATTTAGTTTGTCCATTTTCCTTTTCTGATATCTCTCCCATGTTTTGGTCTGTATTCAACAAAGAGCTATGTCCAATGCTAATTCTGGCATCATGTTCAAAATGTTTTTTTTAGGTTTTGACTTATAACTCTGCCCACAATGAGAGTAAATGACTGTGATGATCCAAGAAGCATGCTATTTTACAGAAGAATTTTAAACCAGTACTGCAGTATTTAAACCACTACTACAATTTTTGAATGAATCTTTCCTAAAATGAGATGAAGGGAACAAGGGTGGAAATCTAGAAGGGTGACAGGTGAACACATTTCCCTAGTGGTGTTGGTTTACATGTGACTCCAGTGGGGAAAAATACATAAAACATTTTGCCATATTTTATTTTCTGGCTTTATGGAGAGTACTATCTGTTAGAAGAAAGAGAGGAATTACTTAAGCACTGCAGTGCATCAGTACACAGAAAACACTGCTTTTTTCTACTCAGTTGATGATGGAAAGGCTCTAGTAATGTTGGCAATGTCTGGTAGAAAAAATAAGCACATAATTATTTCATATTTGAGGAGCTATGAATATTTTTGTATCCTGGACATTGAGGATTTTTTTCTCCCCATATTTCCAAACAAGCTGTGGAGTCTTCTTTTAGCTGCATGCCTCATTACGGATATTTTAGATTAAAATGACTGCAGTGGAAAGAACAGACGATACTGGGGAAAGAGCATCATAAATCATTCTTGTCTCTAAATCAGTTTTGTCTCAGACTTATTTTTGTTTCTATTAAATTGATTCTAGTGTCATTCATGACTAGCCCTCGAGTTTGGTAATTTTCCATGGTGAAAGCTAAGATGGATAGCTTTTTAATAGCTGTAAGAAAACAGAAATGATTGCATTGCATACATCTGGATTAACTGAAATCCAGCTTTCCAGGCAATCCATTCTCTGTACTGCTATTTTGAGAAATAATCAGACTGTCTTATTTAGGATTATTTTAAATACTTTGGGCTTATTTACAAGAAATATTATTTCATGATTTATAACTTCTGCAACCCCATTGACTTATATGGAGAGCTAGACAGTGTCAGACTTGTTACCATTCACAAAGATTTGCTAATAGCAGCTGTCAGTATAAACAAGACTCAAAGGACCTTCTTGGTGCACGGGGTCCTTGGTGGCTCTGCAGCTACCGGAGGTGCTGCCTGAAGTCTAGCCATTTACTTATTGTTAGAAGACAAGTGGCTAATATGGTCTTTCCAGGCACTGGGCCAAAGCCACCCTGCCACGACAAGGCATCTCTTTGTCAGAGCATCTGGGGGGGGGTTGGTCCAGGAGTGCATTTTGCTGTTTTATAAACACATGCCTGAAAAAAGCTCACTGAAAGCAGAACTATCTAGGTAAGTAAAGTTCTTTTTGCTATATGTACAGTCTGTATTGTGTGGGGTATGTGAATAGCAGAGGGTTGGAAACTGGAGGATCACAGGCTGCTTGTGTGGTAACTGCAGAAGACACAATTCTATGATATACAGTATTGACCCAATTTTTGACTAGCAGGCACAATTGGATTACTTCTTTACAAAGCATGGCCAGTTGGCTCAGCATTTGATCTTATAGAATCTCTTGTAAGATTATTGTTCCAGTCTGATCTAAAATGTATAATCCTAGTTAACCAGAGAGGTGATGGGAGCATTGAGTAAGTGACAGTCTCAAAGCATGGCAGAGCTGTATAGGGGGAAAGAGACAATGCTGGTATCCTACCCAGAAAGGCCTCTGTGAAACAGATCTGATAGAGACAGAAAGCATGGAAGATGCTTTAGTAGGTAATGAAGGCTGGTTTTTATACACAGCTCCTTTAGCAGAAGCAGGAAGGAAAGAAGAGAATTGAAGTTTTTCTCACTTTTCTTAGAGAAGCTTTCTCACTGACAGGAAAAAAAAACAATGTTAGAACTTGACCAGATTTTCAGGGGAGAGACAAAACATGGTAAAGAAAAAAAGATTATTTATTTAAATAGCAATGATTTTAGTTACCCATTTATACACAGTTGTCAAAAACCACCATTAAAATAGTGGTAACCCTCATTGGTAATATATGGTGTAGTGCATATCACTGGTAGGAGGCATGTTTATGTCTTGGTCCCAGCTATATGCAGGGCTGAAGGCAGCTGCATATTGACAGGGGCAGAGAGGTGGAGGATGGCAGAGTGTTGCAAAAAGTGATAGCCCAATACCTGCAAAAACAGGAATCACTGTTGCGAAGAGAGTTGTTCCTCCTGCAATGTACCCAACAAACCTGCCTGTAAGACTTCAAAGATACAGTGCTTTGTGTCAGCTTCTTTTTCATATGCTGCCAGGATTTGCTTTCCTGTTCCAAAGCACTCCCCCTGGCAAGTCTGCTGTTCTGATTTCAGCAGGATTTTTTAACCTAATGACTTTTACCAATACCAGTGCAATACATCATTTGCTACAATTCCTACTATTGTACGTAGAAGGTACAGCTAGATTAAAGGCAAAGGGAAAGGAAAAAGGAAAATCCTGCATGTAGTTTTTATCTAAAGGCATTTGTGCCACAAGCTAGATACAAGCTGGAATGCAGATACAGACATCTGTGCCAATATGCTCCTGACAGGGCAAAGGTTTCCTAGATTAATCCCTTCTCCACATCTCTGCTATTGCTAGTTCTCAAAAAGCTCTGCAATCAAGAAGGTGTCAAATAAGTACGTGTGGAGAGGAAAAAAAAGCATATTTTTTTCTAATTTCTTCCATTTCAAAATCAGTCTGAAAATAGTTTGTCTCCAGTTCTTACACACTTATTTTCTGCCATTTACACAACCCTATCCTGCTCATTTTTGATTTATCTGTAGGGAGAAAGAAGTCAGCGAATTTGCCCATTCCTGGCCATTGCTAGTCCTTTCACTCTAAGGACTCCTCATAGGAAATGTTTTTTCCTCTTCTCTATATAAGATTTTTTTTCTTTATCATTTGCTGGATGCACTGTTTTCTGCAGTAGGCAGAGGGGTGCTTACTGTTTTGCTTTCTTTTCCATTTAGAATTTGGGTAAAGTATCTAACTTATCATCTTATGTCTCTAGTCCTGCAAATTCCTATAATTTCTTTTCCTTTATTGCCTTAATTGCTTTCCTTATTTTATATCAAAAGATATCTGTGTTGTGCATTCTAGATATAATATGATTAAAAAAAAGTCTCCAGAGGTCTTTCTCTTCTGCATTGTTAAGCAACTTCTCAAACAACTTCAGTGTTCTTTGGAAAACACCATTCTGAGGAAGGAAAGAAAACGTAAGGACCGAAAGAAGAAAAGATGTGGGATAGATGAGATAACATAGATGATGATGAGGAAAACAATTGGAAAATAAAGATCATAAAGAAATGAATTTGAAAAGAGAAGTAAATTAAAATATTCCTTTAAATCTATAGAACCAAAACTGAGGACAAAGCTTTCTGAGGTGGTACGGGTTTATTCAGTGAGACAGTGACAAAATCTTCCAATGCCATTCTTAGATAGACTTGAGGGACTACCATCTAGACATCACAGAGAGCTGTGATTTGCAGAGTACATATTCTTACCTACTTTTTCTTCCAAACTGTTATTCAGCTGAGTTATTCTTATCAAAGTAAATCCTCATATTGACTTCATCTGGGCTTCACTTAATGAATAAGGGCTTTGCTAGATCAGACTCATGTCAGTAGAACTGCAAGAAATGTTTCCTCATTAAACTTCTATTGAGGAACTTTTCAGGTTGTTGTGTAATCTAATGAAGTCTGAAGCTGCCTTTTTGGTTTTCAGGACTGACCTAAGAACAGAATAAGGCTGTAGCGGTGGGGTAGGGCTAGAGCTCAAATTAGTTTTCAGTAATTTCTGTTGTAGCTTTTTTAAGTTTCATGTTCCTGTTTGTCGCGGGTTGCTGGCCGGGGCTGGCACTAGGCTGCAGATCTTCAAGCCTGGCCGATGCGCTGACCCTCCGCGCGTGATCTTGGACCCCCCCGGGGAACCGGCTTGTCTCAACCTCCGGGATCCTGGATCCTCTGCGATGTCCAGTCGCGGGCCGGAAGGAGGACGCCGCCGCGCCGGGGCACTCTCTCGGGCTGACCCAGTCGGGTCGGACCCACCCAAGGTGAGGAGGCCGTGGGGTGCGCCGCAGGGCTCTGGCCGCACCGACGGCGCCCTGTATGCGGACAGCAGCACCGACTGCCTAAACACCCGGACGGCTGACAAAAGACGTAACCAATATGGTTCAGGGTCAACCGACTCTTTAATCAGGAAGAACAGAAACTTATAAAGGGAAGGTAAAGGGCAGGAGAAAGGGAGGAGTGAGGTAAGGGATTGGGTATGTGCTCATTCGGTGATCCCCGTGGTTGGTGGAGCCCTGTGGGTAGGTGGTCTGTTGGCCGGGGCAGAATGCCCCAGCCCCCACCCTCAGGAGCTCCAGCCCCCCCTCCCGGTTTCTGGAGCCTTCCAGGTAGGTGTTATGAGTTGCTCAGTCTCCAGGCTCGGGGTCACGTATGGGTCAGGGGTACTCCCCTGTATATCCATACCTGATATTATCAGAATGATGTTCTTAATACAGCACCATCCAAACCTAAACCTGCGTCTCCCAACACCTGTTCTTATGCATCCCCTAACATTCTTCCTGCTGAATATCATCACGTGGGAACCTACCTTATAGCATAGAGGAGGCAAAAGATGAGGCCAGCTCAATTTCACTAAACTAACCAATATGTCCTTTCTGATCTACTTTGTAATATGAATCTTTATAATCCACATAACATTAGTATTATAGAGCTTCTGTAGTCTTGACAGAAAAAAGCACTGGAGTCATGGAGCAGTAGCCCTTATCAACCAAACATTCCATATCAACCAAACTGCATTTTGGTGTGTATTACTGATGTAGGGGAAGAATTATGACACTTGAAGTTCACAGTTCTTTGAGTTGCTACTGCTACTGGCTTCAGCAGGAGCCATGAGGTAAGGACAATTTTTGAAGATTTCTTGCCAAAGGCAGACTGTTATAGGTATTTGTAGAGTATTTGTAGGTATCAGGAAGGGAAGCGTCTTGATGGTCTAGTACTCATTGACTTAGAAGAATTGAGATATGAGCTCTGCATGCTTTTCTGAAACAGTGTCATCACCAAGATTTGTCACTGTAGCTGCAGTCTAAAGATCTCTCAAGGGAGTTCTAAGATATGGAACATGTTGTTCAATAAATTATTGCAAGATAACTGAAGGGAAAAAAAATGCCCGATCCAAAATATAATTAAAAAACAGCGTTAACACCAACAGTGGTGTCATTATGCAAAAATATAATGATGTAGATAGTGGCCTTGGTTGACGGCAACAGAGCATAGTGCCACTAAACTTGAGATTACCCTTAAATAGATAATGCAGAGTTGAGGACTTTTGCAATTCAACAGTGATGGTGAGGCTGGTTCAGGCTTCTGTGCCAACTTTTTGTTTTTCAGCTTATATTTAATTTTTGAATCAGATCAGGACGTGTGTTCAGACTTTTTCCATCACAAATTTCATATAGACTGTGAGTATTCTCACCATAACCTGCCTGACCTGATTTGCCTTACAAAATTTGAATATATCAAACACAAACTAGTCAAGGTGCAAGTGTAATCCTTCAGTTCTTCAGTGGTAATCATCTTCCATTTCCGCTTCTTTCCATTTTCCAACCAAGATGCAGCTTAGAATCATTATCTCAATGCAAAACAAAATAAAACAAAAATCCTCACATGCTGCATGTACAGCCTGTAAATATCAATCAGCTAGGTGTTCACCATCTGTTTTGTTGCCCTCACAGTAAATATGCACTGTTGCAGCATTTAAATCAATAGCATGCTGAGAAATTTCTGTGCTCATTATCAGGCAGAGTGTCCAGTTCAGCTCGTCTCACTATTTCAGAACAGGTCTTCATCATTTACCATCTGGGAATATTACAAGCAAGTAATAAAGCAGATGTGTACACACTTGGAGCATCTGAGAACACTTTTAAACAACATTTCTGCTTATGCTAGTTAGATGCTCTGTAATATTTTATTGTGCCAATGCCAGGAAGAAAAGCAGCAGCCTTGCTGTGCCTTGCAGATAGGCTCAGCCCTCTCAGCACTGTACCGTTCCCACCGGGTGCACTTAGGATGGGTATTGGCATAGTCACTGCCATCCTTGTATTTTGTCATTATCTCTTTTGTATAGTCCTACCAGTAGCTGGACATATAACCTTATACAATCAAAGAGAAAAATTATTTCCTCAAAAGTCACTACTAATTTTCCAGGAATTTTGATTTTTGGCCACTTTGAAATGTTAGGAATTTGTAATTGGAAGTGAGTGGCTGAGATTACAGAATGATGCGTTTTCAGTGCTACAGAGTTTTCAGTGAATTAGCCTCAGTGTTTACAAGAGACTTTCAGAGTTAAACCTACAAAGCTTTAAAGTGAATTGCACCATTTGTATAATTCTCTGAGGAGAAAAATGTTTTTGCAAGGTTCTTGGCATGACTTTCTTTGAAATTGTGAGAGCCTTTTGTTTACTAAACAGTGTACATTGTTAAAAGTAAAACTTCCCCTGTGCTCTAAGTTTTGGCCCAGTTAATCTTTCAGGAGTGCTGAAAACAGGGCTTTAATTAGCAATTTTATCAGCTAACCCAGTCACTCATCTCAGTGCTTATCTGATACCAAGTCCGTGCAGACACTTAGGAACATCAGAAAAAGCCGACTTGTCAGTAGGAGAGTGGAGAGGACTTCTGTGGCAGGGGGGAAAAAAGAGGCCACAGAAATGGATGGTATTAAATGGAATTTGATACAAATCCAAAAGGAATTATTTCACCAAACTAACCTAGAATAGGAGTGGGTTTCTCTTGTATTTCTCCCTGATCTTCTGTGGTATGTCACCCATGGGAATAAAGAGGAAGTCAGTGGTCCCGTACAGCATGAAAGTAGGGCCTGCAGTGATTGAAGTCCTTCGCTAGCTAGGTGCTGACTGAGCTGAAAATAAAAATGCACTGATGCCCTCTTCACAAGAAGCGCCAGTGCAAGCCAGCACGGGGCTCTCAGCCAAAATGCTCATTAAGCTCCCCTGCTGTCTTCAACAAAGATTTAGTGTGCAATCTTCTCTCCCTCCTTGCCTATAATTTTTGGTTTCCCGTTTAAGAGAAGGGTGTGTGCATATGAGAATGTAGCTGCGGGGGTGGATGTTGGTGTTAGGAAAAGCAGGCAGAAATTCATGTACTGCTCTGTGAAGGGAGCTGGGAAGATTAATGAATGAAGACTTTCTGGTGGAGGAATGGAGCAGAGGGAACCCATACTGATTTGTCTCTGGATGAAAAGGGAAGACATCTTGTTTCCATAGGGTGAACCTACCATAACAGACATTTTTAAGCAGGAAGTGGCTCATGCTCCAAATCACACAGCATGGAGATTAATGACAATCTCCATGAAAAAGTATTTCAAACTCTGACTCATGGACTATGATCAGCCAAGCAGGGTTGATCGTCTGGCTTTAGAAACTCTGATGGTCCTCTAAAAAAATAACAGTATCCAAGAATTCATTTAGAAATTAAAAAATGGCCAAAAAAGGGGACACAAAGGACCTGTTTCAGGTACTTCTGCTCAGTAACAAAGATGGAATATAAAAAATAAAATCAGAAAATAGACATGGAAATACAGACAAAATTGCAAGGCTATTTAAAAACATTTTGGAGAGAAATGGACTTTTATTTTATTCTTCACTTAGCTTCATTTGCATTTGCTTTACTGAAGTGGTCTGTGACACTTTATGGGTTAGATTTAGTTTTCCATGTGGTATCATTTGTGGTTCAGGATTCTTGCACACCTCATTTTTTTCCCTAAACAAACATGTACCATTCCTATAGTTCTAAAACTGTCTTGTCAGCAAAAAATCTGTAGCTCTCACCAATGCAAGGAAGTCTGATATTAAAAACACGCATTGCTTTGCTATCTTAAGATGAACCCATTAGCATGTGGCTGAAGAGTCAGTTCGAGAGAGAATCGCGTTAAGAGGATGGAGTGACTACCTGGTGCCAAGAAGATATTTTATGCTTGCTCAAGCAGTTGTGATGAGTTGATAGTTGAAATGTTTATGCTTTTATTCACATAGATAGCATACTAAAGAAGTCTATTTTAAACAACAGATAATCCAAGTGGTGCATTTAGTTTGTGATGTAACTGTAGCTGCTGTTCTAGGGCTTGTTGCTCTTGCTCCTGCTCTTATTGACTTCTATCTCAGCTCTGCAAAGCTAGGCCCTTGTCTTTCCAACCTGAAAACAAAGGCAGGCACAGAAAAAGGAAAGACATATAATGGCTGTATGTTTTATGTTGCTGCTTCCAATGCACAATACAAAGCAGAATCAAAGCAAAGAATCATAACTGTTTTCAAACCACTGCTAAAATGGGTAAAGACATGAAGAGTTCTGTTTTACAAATAGGACATCTGGATCTCAAAAGTATTGCAGTGTGTAGCACTGAGATACACAGGATTTCATAAAGCCCTTTCCCAATTGGCTCTTTGATTTGATGCAAGAATTTTAGTGTCATCAGCAGCTTCACTCCTGGAGGTGCTTCACTGTGGTTTCTCATTCCTCATGTCTTTATTTTTTCTTAATGTTCTGTCACCTCTTTTCAAAGAGTCCATACTCATTAGCCTTGATTGCTTCGTTTTTCCCAAGAGTGCGTCTTTCTCATAATACATAATGTTACCACTACATTATTCTTATCGAAAAACAAAACACATTTTTCTTTTTGCCTGAATCATTTCAGATCCTTGACAGTAGACCTTTGCTGCCTATTGAGACTAGGGGGTTATTTGTCCCACACTTCCAGTCTTTTGCTTCCCCTTATTGTAATCATAGCAGGTGTAAGGGACTTTTAAATATAGAATCTTTGTAAAAAGAGCCTCAACCTTTCTTGTTGCCTCTGGGCATTTTCAGGCTCTAAGGAGGTATGTTTATTATGATACAGTTTCTTACATGCTCACATGTGAAGGTGTATTAAACTAGAGTAGTCAAAATAAAACAAGCCAAGAAGGAACAATAAAATATTTATTTGACATGTGTTTATCTTATGGTTAACTGCCTTCTTCCTTTCTTGCAAATCCTCTTCCCCTGGAAATAATAGGCTACTAGGTCATGATAATAATTTCTAGAAGGGTTTTACTGTACTGGCTATTACAAAGACGCAAGAGGCTGTACTACAAGAGGCTGTTCTACAAGTGGCTAGACCAGCTACCTGTTTTTACAGCAGTCAAATTTATGCTTAGCTGTGGAGTGGATCAGTCCCCTTTGCTCAATGTTCTTCCCATGCAAACAAATTCTGAGTGTCTTTGTAGAAAAAAGCAATTGAAAAAATAAGCTATGTAACCTCTTCAATCTTTCTACCCCAGTGTGACATTTTAGCATGCTTCTTGTTAGTTTCTGCATAGGTTAGATAGAATAATAATTGGTAAAACCAGTGTTACAACAGCTCCTCAGTTTATATCTTGTAACCTCTGCTTCTTGATGTTATTTATCTGACAAGGGCTACAGAACAATTATAACTGTCTGCTATGTCTTTCTGGGATTGCTCATAACATCTTACAATTTTGCTGTCATTAGTGTTGCTCTGGGTCTTCCCTGGTTTGAGCTCCTCTGTGACAGAGCTATGACCTTTTTTTTTTTTTTTACTCCATTTCATTCATCCAGTGTCAAGGTAAAGGAAAGGTAATAAATCCTTGTTAGAACATTTTATTTCTCTCTTAGTTCCTTTCCATTTCCATATCAGTGATGCTGTACCGTGCCTCCCAAAGCAAATAATTGACAGTGGTTAGTAGTAGATGGTTCATCCTAATGCCTACGTAAATACCTTTGTGGCGTTCCTTTTCCTTCTGACCTGAACATAGTCTAGACACCAAGTGATTGTTATTGTTTTCCCTGAATTTTCTGTTATCTAAGCTAAACATTTCCAAGGTCTTTCAACCACTTCTTCTAAGTCATATTTTTTAGACTTCTCTTTATCATTGTAGATCTTCTTTGGATTTTCCTTCAGTTGGTCCATGTTTTTCCATCTGTGATCAAACCTGTCTTCTAGCTGTGGCCTCATCACAGTGAAAAGACTGTGGTTCTTTTCAGTCTATCTATATGTATTTAAATTGGTATTGGAAGGCCTTAAATGAGAATTTGTCTTTTCTTAGCAGCACAGCAGTGTGTGTTCTGCTACCTGTTGCTCACTCTCCTGTATTTTTGTAGGTGGTTAATCCCTCCTTTAGATTACTATCAATCCATCTTCTGTTATATTGGATTTTTATATACCATTTCTTCAAATTTGCCAGATAATATGTAATTCTATCTCATCCCTCAAGCTTGGTGTTAACGGTAAATTTGAAAAACAGTTTCTTTCATACTCAGGTCTTTTTTTTTTTTTTCAGTCAGATTAAGAATGACCAGATGGTGATCTATAGGCCTATTAACTTTTATTTGATTGGGCATAACATTTTGAAAACTGGACTATGTTGGTCCAGTGGAATACATGATCTTCCCAGAACATGATCGGAAGCAGTGTCAACAAACTTACTCAGGTCAAGATAGACAATTTCTCTGCTTTTTCTCTATCTGGAAAATCTTTGTAGAAGAAAATTAAATGTCTTGACTAGTCTTGGCTTTTGCTTATCTTTTCGTTTTTTCTGGATACTTATAAACCATTTCCTTCATGATGTATGCAGTGTTTTTTCTGGGGGGTAGTTAAGCTGTCAAATCTATCATTCTGTAGTTCCTTTAGTTTCCTATTTTAAGGGTAGACATCATATTTCCCATTTTGGGAACTTCATCCATCCTTGCAATTGTCATGGTAAACTGCAATGAAATGACAGTGTTGCAGCCAGGTCTTCAGTTTCCTCGTTCAGATTTTAAATTGAGGTGATCTGAATCGATCTAATGTATCTAATGAGTCCCTAAAATCAATTCGGTTTGTGTAAGCATGACTAGCTTTTCACAGAACCCTGAAGCCGAAAAAGCATTATATGCTAAGTATGGTATTTTTGGTGTCTTCTGTCTTTGTCATTGCATAATAAACCAGTGTGTGCCATAGCTGAACTAGATGACCTCTAGAGGTCCCTTCCAACCTTAGGCATTCTATGATTCTATGATTCTATGACAGTGGTTTGTACATATGTGTTCATGCTCCTTTATATTTCTCATAAGTAATTATCACTTTCTACAGGCTTCTTCTGGTGTGCAAATTTCTTCTGTTTTAAGTCAGTTTAAAAATTTCTTCTACTTTAGTCAAACTGATCTTTTTTTTGACATTACCATGAAATTTACTGCTTGTATATTGCTGTGTTCAATGAAGTATTCAATTCAATGAAACACGGATGTGCAGAACCATGAAAAAGTATCTTTCCGTTTACTTTTGAATTAGGAGAAGGCTACCTAACAGCTTGGGGCATTGAGATTAAAAATAAATGTCATTATCAAGACAATTTTATTAAAGAAGCAAAAAGGTTCAAAGAGTAGTTGGTCTTCATGATAGAATTACCATGACCCTTTTGCTTGCAGTGTCTACAATTTGCCACATAAACACAATCACATACTGCTTTTAGGATAAACGATTAAGCAATAAACAATTAGGAAATACCCACTGCTTCTCCCTGCGGGACAAATTTTATACATTTGTGTTCATATATTGAACTTTGTCACAAAATTTCTGAATTTTTACATTCGGAAAATAGAAAGCACTAGTTTCTTTTTAAGTAAAGTGTATAAGGTTAGGTTTAATATTATGAACAAAAATCGAACAGAAAATGTATTTCACCATCCCATATGGTGTTTGTGTATTGGCTCACTGAAGTCTTAAACTCTTTTGATACAAAAGGCCAGACATGGCTCCACTGAGAAGAGAAAGATATTTCATCTTTTCTTCAACAGGACCAAGATTTGACCTAAAAGACTGTTCACACTATCTTTCCATGCTGTGCTTACTAACTGAAAATGATCCCAGCTGTCTTGATTTCAGCAATAATGATCACTTTATTTCCTCCAGAAAACACTTTTTCCATTGTTATGTTACTGAATAATTCATGTTACTCTGCAATGAAGGAAATGTTTTATAAAACCACAAATATGAAATAGCCATACTCACTTTGCTGTAAAGTATGTCATAGCCCTTCCATTTTCAGTATAGTTTAGAATATATATAGAGTGCTGAAGTGTGAGAAGTGTATCAGAAAATACAGTAGGGGTCAAACAAAGACAATCAAAAAGATCTTGATATCAGATTATCAAACAAAATTGCCCTTTCTGTCACAGAAAGTCTCAAGGATGTCTCTTGGAATTTCTGTATTAGAAATGGAGACACAGTCAGTAACTTAGTGGTTAGACTCCTCAAGCCAACAAGTCTTCATCTTGTCAGACTTGAGCTCTTAAAATCTTGAGTGAATGTGGAGTGTTGTGGTTTCATCTGCTCCGATGCTACAATTACTTGTGTGTCTCTCTTAGACATCCTGCAACTGCAAGTGGAATTATTTAGGGTTTCGTCAAATGTGATTAATTCTTCTGGACTTTCCTGTCTAACCACATGGAGGGTTTTACTCACGTACTCCTTTTTCAAAAAACATCCACATAAGATCTTTTTATGGAAAAAGAGCAAAGGACAGCATAACCGCATCATATTGTTTCTTTTCTTCTCAGAAATAGGAGATATTTGATCATTTATTTCTAAGTACTTTACATTTTTATGCACTGGTCCTCAGTTCCATAATCTTGAGGTCTTGTGCCCTGCTTTGCTTGTAGACTGTGTTTCCATAGAATGCAGAGAAGTAAAATGACACGGCAAAAGATCTGTCATTCTAGTGCTTGGTGTAACTTGGGATGATACCTAGGGGAACAAAGAAAGAAAGATTATGCCTTATGATTCAACAACTTCATTTTCTTTCCAGGAGCAGACACTGTTGATACCCATAGTCTCTTTCTGACCTTGTATCATTCCTGTTTTGAACAACTTGCAGAAGGGAATGGACAGAACATGACTGTAAACATGCAGAATTAAAAGTAAAAAGGAAACGTCATTATTATTATTATGTTTTAGCAAATAAACTACTGGGAATGACTTGGAAACTTGAGGTTATGTGGAATCCATATGTGCAGAGAAAATGTGTGGTGATGCCACAAAACCGTGACATGGATCTTGGCACCTCACAAAATTTGGTAGCAGAAACTGCACAGATAGAACTATGTGGCTTGAGAACTTCCAGAGAGCAAATTTAACTGGAAAATTTGACTTGACTCCTGGTTAACAATTCAGAAAAAACATGGATGATCATTACAGTGAAATAAATACTTCAGACAGTTCAGTCATTTATATATATAATCCTGACTACTGGGCTTCCTGGGACATTTAAGAACATGACCACCACCTGAAAAATGCATAGATTTTCTGCCTGCAGAGATCCCTAATTCTTTTCCTATTGAATACTGGGTTTTGACTGGTTTGGGCTCTACTTCCTTCTCTTTGTGCTGCAGAATGCTAATGTCCTCTTCCAAAGTCTTTCTGACTTGTATGAAAGCATTTGTCCCATCAGGAATGCCAGAGGCCTTGTCAGAGACTTTCCATGTTTTTCTATCTTTTCTTGCAAAAATAGTTTGTTTTTTTTTCCCACATTCACTGAAGTGCATTCATTGGATCAGGCGCATGACTGTAACACCATGTCTTCAGCACTTACCTGATTGCTGCTTTTATCATCAACTCTATGAGAAAAGACAAAAAGCCCTACACATTATCTGTGTCTGGTTGATACTGGAAATAATTAAAAATGTCTACTTCATTTCTTACACAAGTCATATCAGATTCTAGGAGTAGAACTCCATTTTCTTCCCCTTATCTTCAGGATTCCATGCAAAACAAAGCAAATGAATTACTGTGTGAAGGATTTTTAGGGTGTCCAAGAGATACTGAACTACTGTCTCTTGGCAGCTTCTTTCTGTTTGATAAATACAAAACCCCACAGTTTGATTCAGTGTACTCCCTTCCCATCTGGGCATGAAGTTAGTATTCTTTCTCTTTCTGTACTAAACTACCTGAAACTGTGTTATAAATCATGTATCTTAATTGTTAAAAATGGCCTCCAATTGATTGTGATTAATAATTGGGTACTAAAGTGAAGAATTTTCCAGGCAATTGATCTTGAATAGTACATATTCCATTATTATGTCTATTTCCCTCTTTCCATCACGACTCCTGTAAAGTGAAGAGAACTTATATATAGCTATAAGGATAGAATGGAGTTGATTCAATGACTAAAACTCAGAAGTCCTATACTTAATTTGCTGTAAAGCCACCTGAAGGCCTTTTCCTAGGTGTAATGAAGCTAAATCAAAAGACGAGTAAGTTTGGACCAGACCCACATGCCATGCATGACCCCTTCACCTTCATGGCAATCTTTAGGATTTATTTTCAAGGCTGTGTTTACACTCAAGTTCTAGAGCAGCCCGAAGGTTAAACTGGAAGACTAAATTACCTGACTGTCCATATTATTTACTGGGACAAGCAAGCTGAAGATGTAGAATTTGCCTATGCAAATGAATTGAAAAAGTCTACCAAAAAGTGAAGTGAATGAGAAAGACAAATCCTTTTCAAAAATGAATAGTACAGTGCAGACTTGTTTTCTAGTATTCAGAATCATTTAAGACCTGTTTCTGAGTCCATTGAATGGCTTTATTTCTCATTCCGAAATGTTAAGTAATGACAAGCACTGAAGCTGAGGGACCAGTTTTTGTTAGCAAAAGTCTGTTACCTTTTTCTGGTTTGCAAGCAGTTACTGAAGATGTAATACTTTCTTTTTCTGTGTGACAAGCTTCCTACTTGAGTGGCAAGCAGGAATATGGTTTGAAAGAGCAAGCACTTGCATATCCGACCTTTCTTCACTGACATGATAGTCCCAATACATAGGTGTGCCTGTGCAGTCATTAGGTTTGCTTCACTGAGCCTCCTGGCTACTTAGAGTTGGAATATGCACAGATGTGCAGAGAACCCCGGCTCCCACTCTGTAACTGTAGCCTTATGTAGCCTATGAAATAGCCTATGTAGCTATTTCATGAGAAACTCATATGGCACCTAATTCACAAACATGAAAAAAGTGTAGAAGTTCAGAGAATGGAGAAAGCTTTTAGGAGAGGAAAGCAGCAAAGACAGATCACATAACAGCCTAAATATGTGACATATCCTTAGATAAAGCTAAAACTGCAGCCAACAACTGCTGCTGCAGGCTGCCAGGGAGTAGGTGCCACGACTAGCAAATATACTTCCTCTGTTTGGTAACTTGATAGTGCTGACTGTTGAGTTCAGAAGTACTCAAGAGGGCCAAGAGAAATGATTTAGTAAAGCCAAAGAAATGTTTTTGTTGTTGTTGTTGTTCATATTTATGCTTATTGTTTT
>VWPW01006862.1:0-22722 GCA_013389825.1 Crypturellus undulatus | reverse complement strand
GTGACTGCCCGCTGCATTGGATGGGACTGTTTTAGGGACCACTGCTTGCCCTACAGCCTAAGGAATAGAGGTGTATATTGCCCTTGAGTGTGCAGGTGGGCAGCTAGGGATGTCCCCGTGCCCCAGCTGGGCACACAAGTTATTGAGCCTATTGAGTGGTAATACAAACCTATGAGTTACTGAGCTGTAGTCCAACTTTCCCCTGTGGAGAGCTCTCGTAGCCTACTCTGTGAGCTGGGCACTGCCTCTGTGGAGAAGGTGGCTGGCTCCCCTCCAGGCTGATGCTGTCCCACTGCTGCCACCTGTGCAGGTGCCGTAAGTGCGGGATGGGGAAGAAGGGCTGGGGAAATTGTGTTTTACCCCAAATGCCACAGATATGCACTATGACTGTATGGCATTCGAGACTTCTGGTGCTGTTATTTTCTTTTCCTATTATTTTTCCCAAGTCTGTGTGTCCCACATTGTGTCCCACATTTACACCTCAGTGGGTTGAGAGATACCACTGCCATCTGTCTTTATTTTTCTAACCCCCTCTGGTTTGGACACCACAGTGGGGAGACTACTGGGAACACAGAACACATGCTGCCAATTTCATTATCTTTCTCCTCTGCAAACATCCATATTACTCATTGCCCTTCCCTCCACATGGGATGAAATACTGACATTTTAACAATGCTTTGGCTAAGATTTGCCCCTCCGGTGTGTTAAGCACATCGCGCGCTATTGAAGGTAAAATACAGCCTCATGCTCTAAGGGCTCTCTAGCTGCCTTTTGAAGCTGTCCTTAAAAGTGATTTTTAGTGCGCTAGCCTTTAGTTTAATGTCAGGCCCACTGGATGCTCTGCGTCCTCTATAACCTCTGTGGATACATCAGAGCCAGGGCAGCTACATGCAACAACTGGCTCTTGCAAAATTCTCTCCGCTTAGTGTCCCACTGGATGGGAACAGGGTGTTTCTGCACAAGCTGCAGCATTTTCCCTTGCTGGAGCCACAGTGGGCCCACAGCGGGCCCCTTATAGCCGCAGCCTCTCCTGGTGCTGCAAATGTTTTGGAGGAAAACACACAGCAAAGAGGATTTGATCAGACAAAACTACCGTGGTCAGGTAATGAATGTTGGGATAAAGAGACAGCAGTGTTTTGAATTATGAATAGTATTTCAGAACATACAGATGGATGAGGCAAAGCCAAAATGACTTAAATTGTATGGGGAATATTTTTTTCCTTTGGACATGAATATAGAGCAGTATTAAAGACAGGAAAAGGGAAAGGAACAACCTGCAGGAAGGGGAATACAACAAAGAAGAAGCAGCAGTTTTAACAAAGCTAGAATTGAAATATGTGCACAGCAGAGCTCTGGACAGACCTCTGAGATGGCACCTCACAGTCCATGCAAGTTGAAGAGGGAAAGGAGCAGGCCGGGGGAGGAAGGCCACTCATTTCTGTCTCGGACTCCCGATTTGAGTTCCTTTTAATACCCTCGCACCAGTCCCCCTGCAGCCCTGCTCCCAATCTCAGTTTTCCTCTCTCTCCTCACCATAGTACGAGCTGGTCCCACTTCTTCCCCAACTCTGTTATGTGCTACAGCTCTTGCTGGATGTGGTTCCCTTTGCCTGCAAGCGTCTGGAAAGAGACGGTGGGGCCGAGAAAGTGCCTGAAAGGGGGAACTTGAGACCCCACTTTTGCCCCCGGTTCAGGCACCAGTGTGGCCAGGAGAGCCTCGCGGGGCCCTCGTCACTCCCAGGCTGGAGCACTCCATCCCACCTGCAACATTTTGGCCCAAAAGCTTTCTGCTGAGCCAGGCCATAAGCAAGAAAAACGGCATATTTTAATGGCGAAGCCTGACAGCCTTAATCATAGCCCCAACTTTATTATATAACCCGCAGGTGAGGTCTTGTTAGAAACCCGTGAAGGGGATTTAACTGTATGCACATCGTTCACTAAAAGGAATGTTTTGAAAGCCTCCGCTGTTAGTTGGATTTATTTCTTCTGCTTGAAAGAAAATCTGAAGATTCACCGCAGCGAAAATAATGCGGCGATAACAAGAGCAAAATGCCTCTTCAGAATACCCACAAAACCCAGACGGGGGATGTACCTGCTCTGTATCCGCCTGGCTGCACGGTGTTTTCTGCCTGAACCTTCTGGGCTACAGATCTCCCGCTACCGAGAGGATGAGATGCAGCAAAACAGTGACCTCTCGGCTTCCCTTTGAGCATTGCTAATGGATAATGCCAGGACTATTATTTTCGAAAGCTTCAGTTCACTCTCCTGCTGCGCTTATGACGCTAGCAGAGCCAGGAGGACGAAAACCTCATCGGGATAACATAGCGGGCAGCACTGCAGAGAGGCAGGGTGAAAAGAGACCTCGACAGGGGACAGCATCGTGACCCTTGGAGCTCGTAGCCTCTCCCCGCCTCCCCTGTTGTTGCTGTATTCCATTTCAGCTGCTAAGTAAGAAATATTCCACTTCAAACATGTTATTAGTTACCGTATCTTTGGTTAGAGGCTTGTAGCAGAATGAAAGTCAANAAGCTTCAGTTCACTCTCCTGCTGCGCTTATGACGCTAGCAGAGCCAGGAGGACGAAAACCTCATCGGGATAACATAGCGGGCAGCACTGCAGAGAGGCAGGGTGAAAAGAGACCTCGACAGGGGACAGCATCATGGCCCTTGGAGCTCGTAGCCTCTCCCCGCCTCCGCTGTTTTTATTGTATTCCATTTCAGCTGCTAAGTAGGAAATATTCCACTTCGAAAGTCAAGCTTCAGATAAGGATTGCTTGGTGGTAATGATGAATATATTTAAAGCACTAACCGGTATATTCAGCAGAGAAATAAGAAAGAAGCAGACGCCACTAGCAAAGAAAAATGACATAGCAGGGAAGCCCACAGCAAGGAGACAGAAACACCCAGGCAGGCAGGAGTGCTCTGAAGAAGCCATATACACGATAATGTAAATGTTAGCTCGTTTTACACCTTACCCATTGCAGACATCATTCCCGATTGTAGCGTACACGACTATGGTTGGGTTGTCCAGCAGCTGGTTTCTAGCCAAGCTAAAATATAAATAGGTAGCTTTATTAATGCAGAAATACCCTGTCTGTGTTTGAATCACACACCGTGCTCAGGTGAGGTGACATCTGGAAGTAACTCATTTAGATTTGGCCAGTGCTCAGATGGCTACACTTCTATTTTTTTGCTTGTTTGCCTCTTTCCTATAATTTAATATATTTTTTTGTAAAGTTTCCTATATATTATTTTTGTATACCACTTTTTGTCTCTCATTCTCTTTTTACTTTTTTTTTTTCCTGGCTTTGTCTCATTCAAAAGCCAAATCAAGTAGTTTCATTTCATGACAAAGACATCGATTCAGGGAAAAGCTATCAATGAAGACAGGAACTTTTTAAATAGAGATGGGAGCAAGAGGCTACTCTTGGCTGATGACTAAGTTTGTGTGTAGGACTGGGTTCAAGGTCAAATTAGGATGTGGTCTGAAGATCCATGGTTGACAGCTAAGTTTTATTATTACTTTTTCTAGGGGAGAAATCCATCTTTAAATCACTTCAGATTTGAGCTGTATAACACCATGGAGCAAACCCAGGCACCGCATAGCCCATCCAAACTCATCTTGGAAGGAGAGTTGCTGCAATTTGCAAACTACTCAATCCTATTTGCTTGGGACTACACAGTGATCCTGCCCACATCTACCTACATTGATACAAAACAGCATTAATGAAGCCAGAGGAAACACAAAACACAAATTTAATGTTCAACTCCAGCAGTGCTCCTGTGCCCACAGCCACCATTCACATCGTGCTAAACACTCACCTTTTAATTAAATCCAGGAGGTTTCCTGAAGAACCACCTGATCACACATAGTGGGAGTAAGAGAAATAGTACATTACTGTTACAGCAATAAACAAATGAAAAGCAATTTCTAATTTCATCTGTATTTCTAAGAATGTAGGACTATTAAAAAATGTAACAAGAAGTCATCTCCACGACCTTCCTGGGTTCTAACACGAAGAAGCAATGCTGTATGCAGGGACCTGCTGCCCTCATGCGAGTCGCACACTAGAGATGGTAGAAAATTGAATATTTTTAAGTGCTGGATTGTTTGGATCTGGCATTTAATCCAGATCTGGCAGCTCCATCCCATCTGTTGAACATACTAGTCTCTTGTAAACCAGCCAGTCTGACTTGTCAGCAGCTGATCTACTTTTAACTTTCCCTATAAATTGCAAAGGGAACTATTCCCACTGCGAGCTGTTCTCACTCTGCGGAGGGAATGAACGTCTCACAGCTATTCCGCGTTGGGAGTGATTCAGGCCCTAAACATAGGCATCAAGGGCTGTTTTTGACATCCCAGCGTGTCCAAGACACCTGCGGCAGGGTTGGCAGATACAACACAGCATCTCTGAGACACTGTGCACTCCTGGAGAGGCAGCTGGAGGCTGGGAGGATGCTGTAATGTTACCCAAATAGCTGAGACACCATCGCTCCGGCGCATGCATTGCTCTCGCTGTGAGTGGCAGGCTTGGGAAAAGCAGCATTAGGCCAACCGCATCTTTCCTGGCAGCTCTGCATCTCAGTAGCAATTCCCCCAAATAGTTGGATGCAAATCTTTCCTCCTCTGGGAAAAGAACTAACTAAACCCAAGCACCTGCGAATGTCTAAAATGTTTCGTTTATGTCTTGACTCGGAAAAGCATTCCCAATTAGTAAAGTTTTTATGAATAAAACTTACTAGACAATCTTTAAATGCTACATGCATACATCCTGGCTATCCAGAGAGTGCAAATATCACCTTATAGTGAGGTACAAAAATATAAAACTTCAGAGGAGCGGGCCTACAGGTCCCACTTCTTTTGTGTTCCTGCTTTCTCACCCTTCTCTTCCTATATTACACTCCCTGTATCCGTCACTCAGCTTTTCCCTAGTCCTGTTCTCTGTTCCTCTTGCTGGGCATCATCCCTCTGATGTGTGCTTTAAGGAGCAAATCCTGCCCTCCTTGCAGCTCGTGGCTGGAACATCATTAAATCTCCACTAGATCAGGGTTGGTGAAAGTGCTCAGAGATAAACCCCTAAGGTAGCAATAATACACTTTGCATTTTAATATCAGCGCCTTTGTTATTATCACTCACGGTGATGCCAGCTGCATATATCAAGGAATCTTTTATGTTTGAAATAATACAGTCTTTTCAGCCTAAAAATGAATATATCTTTCTGCAGCTTCTCTCTTGAGGGTTGCTGGTCCATTCAAAGCCTGTTCCTTCTGTCGCAAAGATCTCTTCAGCAGAATAAGAGCCACACATAATCCTTAGAAAAAAATAAGGCTTAGGACATAATGTCTGCTGGTTGATTTCTTTTTGTTTAGTATCTCTTCTTTCTGTAAGATTTCAACTAAATCGCGCCTCTGTGAAGCCCGTTTGCCACACAGCTCCCCGGCGGCCTGCAGCTCTACCACAAAGAAACCCTTAGGGGCTCCAGGCACAAAAGGTGCATTTACGGGAAGGCAACAAGCTGCTCTCGATGCCTATTACCTCCAGGAAGGCAGGTGATTGTGAGGAGCAGACCAAAGCATTAGCGGCAGTTACAAATCAAAGCAACAAATCAAGAAAATGATGGGCATTTTTAGAGACCATTTTTCGGGGAAAATTGAGTCATCAGGAAAGTTTTTATGATCCAGGGTGGAGTTGGTGTTCAAAGCAGCAAGAGGGAAAAAAAAGATGAGGCAGAACAGCCGAACCTCAGTCACCCCAATGCTGCTGAGTATCCCAGCAGTTATTCCTGCATCTCTCCTGTTCCCCTCTGGGTGGCTTGCCAAACACTCGCACACCTGTGGGATTCCTGTTTTCCTAAGGAGTCAGGGTTTTATTTTTCCTCTCCTTGTGAGCAACCCCAAATTTCATGCACCTTGAAAGACTTCTGAGGTGAAATTCTTAACCTGCTTGCTCTACACTTTGTGAGCCTGACAAGGAGAGGGGCTAGCATGCATAGAAAGAGTCTGGTTCCAGATTGTACCAATTACACTAGTTGCAATTACCCCAGAGTCAAGTTGCTGAGAACAGCTTATTGCTTTTTAATCTTCTGCTCCCCTGCATCATAAAAGCAATTGGAAATGTAACGGTGCAAAGAGGAAATTCTCTGGTTTTCTCTAGATGCATTCAAGCAGACTAGCCTTTCCAAGATGGCTGAAATTAAAATAAAATTATTTCTTAAACGGTTTTGAAGCCACCATGAGATATCTGGTGCTTGACTGCTCAGTGAGCCAGAGCACATGTTAATAAGACATAATTGTTCTAATCAAAGCAAATAGTCCTAAAAAGAAGTAGGTGAGACTACAAATGGCAAAGGAATATATATTGCCAGTGTTTGGAAATAGCATATTTTACATATGTATCTTATAGAATATAGAAATATAGAGACATATAGGGTGTCTATACTCTATTCACCAAGCTTATAGAAAGCTATGCTGGGATTTTTCTCTTGCTTGTAATTCTTCCCTTTGTAAATTCTGCTCTCGGTTTTCTTCAGAGCGGCCTGCCCTGACACCAGCTAACCTCCCTTTCTACCCTGTAGGCTTCTGCAGAGCGAGTGCGAAGGGGATGATATGAAAGAGGAGTGACGCACGCCGGGAGACCTGCCTGAAAGCCTGTGAGGAAACGGAGAAGAAGGACGAGGAGAAAGTGCAGCCCTCAATTAGCGTGAAGGGGACACGGGGTGACAGGGCAGTTAGATTAATGGATATAAGTGAGAAGGGCCGCTGTGACCATCTAGTCTGGCATATTTCTATTCCCTTGCTGGAAAGAGTAGTTGAGGGATGAGAAACACAGACTGGGTGTTTTCTTTGTGCAAAAGACTAAAAGCTTCAAAAGTCCTGTGTGTGTCACAGGAGGGAAGAAGACATATGAGAGGCATTGCTGGTGCCCCAGGTCCTGGCCCCAGAAGGGAATTTCTTTTGTGAAAATGTCCAGCTGAGCCTGGGAGGTGACTCGTGCTTCACGCTATGGGATCGGGCAACCTCTCTTACCGGGTAGGATCTCTCCTTGCCTGAGGTGGGGGCAGGAGCAGACTCTTTCCAAGCCTGAATCCGTCAGGAAATTGAATCCCCAAGAAGTCAGTGAGTTTTTAAATCCCACCAGGGGCAGCAGTGTTCCTCATCTGTGGCCAATATGATTCATTTAGCGGACATGAAATTATCCCACAAAGACGAATTATCTACCTGAGGAGCATAAGCTTTCCCTAGCTTCTTCAGCCAATTTTATGAAGCATGGAAAAATGATTAGATATAATATAAATACAATGTAATGATTACAGAATAATCAAGTATCTTTTAAACCTGCTGTTCAGGGACATCACCTAAAGCAACACACAAAGTCTAACACTTAAGACTTAATTTCTAACCGAGATAACTGGCATCCTTGCATACAACCCCTTTGATAAATTTGATCAAACTCCATCTTGAAACAGCTCAGGGTTTATTTTTACCTTCACTCCTCTGTTTAGAGGGCTATTCTATTTTTTCACTCCTGGTAGTCAGTAGCTTTTTATTCCACTTGAATTAGAAATTTCCACTTGAAATAGAGACGTGACTAATGAATATCCATGTTCTTGTAGCAAGAGTTTGCTTCAGTTTAAATCATTCTTCTCTCTCTGACTTGTTTATGCCCCAAATGATTAAAAAAAAAAAGAACCACAGTCACTTTTAATCTTTGCTTTGCTAAGTTGCTGAGGTGTTTTAACATGCTGCAGAAGTCTCCATTCCCCAGGTCCTCCCCGAGGGCCTCTCTCTATTGGAAAAGACAGAACCTGGTCCTTTCTGAGCAGGATCTCAGATATCTAAGGATCAACCACATCCCCAGCTCTAGAGAAAACCCTGGGCATGATGAACCCTGCAACCCCATTAGCCCCTTTCTAGCACTATTCTGTGCTTCCTGAAGTTCCCTTTTGCACTCCCATTTGTCATTACCTCCTGGAGCTCACTGATGAGCACATTTCTCTACTTTTCCACAAGACATGCATGAAAATAAAAAAGGTTTTCCTTTGCTTTCTGAAAGAAATCGACTAATGCTTCATTAAGTATCTGTTTAGTAAAGTGGTTTTTGTTTTGGTTTGTTTTATAAAAAAAGAAGTAAACATACTTAACATACCATTTTGGGAAATATTCTGCAAGTCTCTGTGATTGCACCGATTTCTCCTGCGTAAACGTAGATACAGAGAGTCTGTCCAACCTCTGAAATAAATTAAGAAAAAACATGATGCTAAACTCATGTGATGTCAGATTTAGTACAAAGTATGTTCTGGACTTTATACAGTTATGTGCCCCAGTTACATACATACTGGTATTTCGCCATTTCTCTTTTTTGAGGCCATAACATTTTGTTTATTTTGAATAGGTTGGCCTAAAATGGAAGCAAATATATCCTCTCAAAAACTGTAAATTGATAGAGAAATTCTTTGAACTTCCTCGTCCTTGAGGTTTACCCTGGTCCTTCAGGTAAGGCATTTAAGAACCCTTATGTTACATACCATTTATCAAAACAATCCTGTTGATTGCTCACTATTTGACTGCATGTCATTGCTGCGGAACAGTAAATAAAAGAGAAGAAATATTGGCAGAGCACTCATTTCCCAATGCCATAAATCTTGGGCTGATTGATTAGAAAAGAGGTTGTGCTTCATTCTGATCAGTTTTCTCTTTTATTTTGCATTGTTGAGAAAAATGAAAAGGCCCATAAGGGAGGAAGAACAACCCCAAGGGAAGCTGTTAGTATGAGCAGCTTACAGAGGCAGGTGATCTGCAGCAGAGCTGTTGATCTTGTGTTTGAACGTTGACACTGAGGAAATTAGGTAACTTAAATACCTGGACTTAAGAATGGCAAACACACATGAAGGCAGAAATGGCGTGTTTTGAAACCAGTGATAAGAAGTAAGCAGCTACACAGAAACATGTGATAAGGCTAAGCTGTAACTGTGCAATAGGCTTCACAAAGTATGCTTGAAATCTTTGGTTTTCAGCCCAGCACACATGTGGAAGAGGAAAAGCAAACAGGACTTCAGAGCCAGAGAACGTGCTGTTCAGTTAATGGGCTGTGCCCCTGGTGACTGATCGGTGTGGAGAGGATGGGCACAGACCACATCAGTTTGCATCTCCATTTCTGCAAGCTCACAATAAATCTTTCTGCATCCTGCTCTGTTCCACCTGCTCTCCATCAGACTCACTCCTTGTGTATTGGGATTCTGAGCTGTTCCTCTTAAAAAAGTCTTGAACTTGCAAACTGCCCTTTTTTTTTTTCCTTCCAGACATGGAAGAGTTTGAAAAAAAAAACCAAAAAAATAAAAACTGAACATCGAAGCAAGGCAACTTCAGAGTCAATATTAAGTTCTACTCGCTTATGTACTTATGCACAAATTTTTGCAGCCCACTTACTTAAATACCATATAGTCAGTAATTGGCCATTATAATAGATTTTAACTGGATTTGTGGTTTCAAGAGGAGTCTGCACAGATCTTCCCTGTTGGCTTGTCAAGTACTGTATCACATTAACACATTCGCTGTGTAAAAGTAGCTGAGGTTGAGAGCCTGTTCTTTGTGTAGGAAAGAGCAAAGGAAGGAGAAAGTACAAATGTATGGTGCACTAGAATTTTTTTTTTCTGGAGAAGAATATAGTATCCCAATTTTTTAATCCCATTCTTAGAGGGCTTTTCTCTCATGCCTGGTTTATGCATTTCACCATACTCATGGTCGATCTCAGTGCAGAAGCTTTACAGGGTAAACATAAAAAATACAAAACATTCTTTTTTTTTCCCCCCAAATTCCTTTTCTTTACGTCTAACTCAGTGCTCTTCCCCATCCACATCAGCCAGTGCAGCCAAGCCAGTTAGGTCACAGGCTTGCCACTTCTCCTTTTGCTACTTCTCTCCAAATGACAAAAAAGGAAATAAACATCACCTCAGAAAGGGATATCATCAATATAATGCTTGATTACCATTTTTCTATTGTCTCAGCAACAAAAAAGAAAAAAAAAAAAACAAGAGAAAAAGAGAAGGAGAAAAGAAATAGGAAAATGTTAAAAAGCTGAGAAAAGTAAAATGCTGATTTTTATTAATGTTAACAATGCTCCCCTTTGCCTGTTTTTCCCACACAGCTGAAGTTTCAAAGAATCAAGAGTTTCATTTCCTCTTTTTTCCTCTTGTAAATTATAATTCATCTGCTTTTGAAAGCTGCACTGAATGTCAGAAAGATGGGGCTAGAACATTTGGCATTGCCCATCAGTTTTAAAGGAGATTGTATGGAAGAAGAAACACTAGATTTGGAGGAGATTTGGAGCCTTCACCATCATTTTCAGCTTTCCTTTCAAGCACTGGGCTTTTCCCCCAGGATTTGCTGCGTTTTGAGGTTTTGAGGTCCTTAAGATTTGTTGAGACTTGTCCTCACCTTGTGCATGACTTACCCAATCGTGGAGTTCAGAAATCCAGTGAACTCAGAGAACTGGGGCCAGTCAAGCTCATCAGTGAAAGCCATGGGGAGATTAGCAAATGCTTTCTGAAAGACAAATTTTTAAATCAACATGGGTTCACCTTCACAAACAGAATCCTTTCTACAAACTCAAACATTTATTCATTGGAACATTAGCCAGATGATAGCAACAATTCCCGTGGTACCTGTAGTTGTAATTATTTATACTTAAAAAGTTGACTCTTGCATGACTAGTATATCAGGAGAAGGGGGAAGAAACAGCAGGACCTGAGGCTGGTAGAGATTTGTTGCAGCCTTTGGTTTAGCATCTGTCTTATCCAAAGAGGATTCTCAACAGAAATGGGAAGAGGTGCCAGCATGATTTTCCTAGTTTATATGGCAGAGGGCTGGGAAGCCAGGAATAACACCATGTCCATTAGATGCTGCCATCTCCTCTCTGGCAGCCTGGACTACAAGCATCTGGTCTCCTAAAAACCACCACGTGATCCTCTCCGCAAATTTCCTTGGATGCCAGCTTTCTCATCATGGTTCATGCTGGAATCTGTTGGATTTTTGAGATACATTTTGCTGCACATTTGCTGCTCTCACCAGCAGAGGAAGGTCATGGACTCACCACAAAAAAAATTTCTGCAGCCAAGTGAGCGTGTGCGGCATCCCACTGCAGCAGGAGAGTCAGAATGGGAGAGAAACACATGTGCTGCAATAACCCTCCTACCCAAATGACGAAAGACTTACAGTGCTCCGTTTTTGCTGGTATTAGCCCCTAATGCTTTTTTTCTAAGCAACAGCCTCTCTGCATTTGAAGGCTGCGTTGCACACTCAAAACACAGTGCCCTTTTCTCTTCCACTGTGTTCTGTGAATGCATCACAAATTATGAAAGGGATAAAAACAGGCTCATGAATTCACACTGCCTCCGAAGGACAACAGCATGGAGTAAATTTTCAGCTTCTGCTAGGGTACGCTTGCAAAGACAAACGCACAAAGCTGGCACGCTCACACTGAAAAACTGTTGATGAAAAAGGTAATAACCAAAAGAAGGTCAAAACATAAAATAAGGAAAACTACAGGCTGGTATAATCCACATAATTTATTAGTTTCATTTTCTCTTGAAGCAATTGCGATGTTTCTTTAAGCCCTCACTACCATAAACAGCAAAGCAGGTGGATAATTTGTTCTCTGGAAGGGTCAGAGGTAGCTGATGAGGAGCACAAGAGCTAAATCTTGCTGTCCCAAGTCCTCCTGCGGCAGAATCATCCTCCAAGGGAGCGGGTGTTTTGCCTGAGCGGATGCCAACAGGTTTTGTTTGTGAAAGGCTGGGGGAGAGGCAGGAAAAACGCAGGGAGGAGAGGCAAGAAATCCCGAGGCCGAGCTCTGAGCAGCATAATTCATGGTCAGTGCTGGTTTAGAGCAAGGAATGGCGTCTCCGACCTACTTAGGATGGACCTGCTCTAGTCACCAAGGGGAAAATGGTTCTGACTCAATTACACATATACGTGTGTATGCCTATGTGCTGGTATGTGGATATATATGTATATATTTATTTATTTAAGACTCAAGAGAACTTTAAAACCCATTTTTTATAGCACTGTGTGCAAGCAGGCACTTAGTAGAAGGGCAGTGTTTTGAGCAGAAATGGTGGGGTTAAACTGCACAGTGTGGCTTGGCCATTTGGAGCGTTTGGCTCCTTGTGGCTTTGCAATAAAGGCAACAGAAACATTTAAAGTAATTACTCAGCACAGAACTACCAATAGATGTGACCTCTTATCAGCCAAAGCATATATGCACAGAGACCAGAGATGATTAAATATTTTTTAAAACAAGTCCTCCTATGGCCAATTGCCTTCTAAGCTCCTATTAGCACTCCAAAATAATTGGACAGGCCTTATCATAATATTTTTTTTTCCTGCAGACTTAGCTTAGATATGATTTAACTGAACCTAGCTGAGCTGAAAATTGCTTTGCAAAGGAAAGTTTAAGGTCAGAGTTATTGGTGCATTTGAATACTGTGTTTAAGTTAGCGTTTAACCTTCTCTGGCAATGCATTTAAAGCCGGACCTCTAAACATATTTCAAGACCGAGAGGTGAAGGTAAGTGGCTAAATTTCAGGAGAAAATCCAGGTCTTGTTCTCTGCAGAACATCAGTTGGAAAGCATGGGGTAAGCAACCACCTGCATTTCGGTTAGTCGCAGATGCAAATGTGTCCCACTCTAGAGCTGGGTCTATGCAGACTTTTAGCTTAAAAGCTTTCTTTTAGCACAGCCTTGCCTGAATACTTTTCTCTAGACTATTCCAACTGAGAAGCCATTCGTTAGCCTATATGCCAGATTTAAACAGAGAATGATTAGGAAGTTACTCCAGCCTATTTTAAAATGCCATGTTTTATCCCCAGAAGCTCTAGATGAGTCCTCTTTCAAAGAGACGTGCTCACGTCCCAGCCACATCCTACCTGGAAACAGGTCCCCGTGCATCCTCGCATTCCTGATGCGCAGGGCAATCAAAACCATGACCATGAGCACGAAGGTGCCTACCCAGCCATGCTGAGCAAACTTAGCCTGAATGGGAGAGTGCTCCAGCTTGCTAGGGCAAGAGATTTTTAAAATCGGGACACGAAAGAACATTAGAAATTTAACTGAATTCTGAATCTTCAAAAGAGGCAGGTATAGAAATTTTGCACCCAAGTACCCCTTAATTTGAAGGGAAATAGGTTATTTANTAACAGGTCCCTGTGCATCCTCGCATTCCTGATGCGCAGGACAATCAAAACCATGGCCATGAGCACGAAGGCGCCTACCCAGCCATGCTGAGCAAACTTAGCCTGAATGGGAGAGTGCTCCAGCTTGCTAGGGCAAGAGATTTTTAAAATCGGGACACAAAAGAACATTAGAAATTTAACACTTATCTGAATCTTCAAAAGAGGCAGGTATAGAAATTTTGTAAGCACCCAAGTATCCCTTAATTTGAAGGGAAATGGGTTATTTATTTTCAAAGTGATTCTAATGGTGTTCAGATCCTCTGCACTGCATTAGATACCTCCAACAATATCCTCTAAGTATACATAAAAGCACACCATCTGTCTCTTGAATAAGAAACATCCTACCTTTTTAAAAAGCATGCACAGCATTTATACTCTGTAAAATTGCGAAGGAATACCTTGTGAAATTAGGAAAATAGCAGCCTTACTTCCAAAACTGCAGTGTCTTAGCTATCACAGTATTAATTAGCAGAAACATGTCTACACCTTACTGGATTTAGACTGAAAATAGAAAAGGTTTTCAGTAAGATTTTTGCTGATGAAATTCCTGTCACCTGTAGTTGTGCAAAAGGAAGGCAGTGGGATAACTGTTCAGGACATGTTTTCATCTTGAATTTGCATTTAAAGAAATGATGAACTTTTCTGCATATGAAATACATAGCACAAACCAGTTGTTTAAATGAAAGCTAAGAACCATCCGAGCTCATGGGCAAATAGATATTTACTGGACTACAGACAGATTTAGGATTTATTTTTTTCACTTTATTCAGCATGAAATGAAGAACCGAGAGTTTTAAATGCATTTTCCTAGAAAGAGTACCAGCAGCACATTTATAAATATAGTGCTTTTATCTTCAAATAAAATGGTCTTTAAAATGAGATTCACAAGCAAGGTCCTATTCCAGACAGATAACAGAAAAATGCACCATTTAGTAGCATTTTGGAAGTCAATTGTAAGCAGATGGACAGAGCAGCAGGAGAGCAATATCAACCGCTAGACACACCAGTGTTTTCAGCATTAGCTTTCCTCAAAAACTGTCCACCTCAAAAAAGATAAGACTTCTGCTTTCCCAAATCCCATTAAATATATGTCTACTGCATCAGACTGTGTTTTTAATGTCAAAGTTTTCATGTCAAAGGAATGAACATTCAGCTCAGTTCTGCTAAACTTTTTAATAGGAGAAGAGCCTGATGGAACCAAAACCTGTTGGCAAGAAGGAAGCAAAAATAAGGGTGACTCATCCCCTTCCTATAGCTGTATAATCCCCTTCCTGCAAATGTGTTCTGGGTGTTTGGGGATTTAACGGCGTTGTGACACGTTAAGGACAACCTCACTCACTGGAGCTGCCCGTGCAGGAAAATGAGTGCAGATACCCCCAGTCCTGGGCCCCGCAACATTTTGTTGGTTGTGCTGCACCTCAGCCAAATACCTGTAGGGCAGGTTTGGGCTGTAGCGGTATTAGACTGCTCAAGGCAGAACTGTGGAAACGTTAAGTACTTGCAAGTTCCTGTATTTACTTCCCTTTATAAGTTGGATAAATAACATGTTTATCTCAGATGTAGATTTCCAAGATTTTCCAAGATGTGCCCACCTTGTGATGAAGCAGGATGGCTCGTGGGGTTATGGCTGGTTATGGTATTTGTGACCAAGTTCCAGCTATATTTTTTTTGAAATATTAAGTCTCATGTGTTGCACATGTCAGGGAACATCTGGTGAAATGGGTTCCCATCTCCAAGAAGGAAAATAAAGACTCTGAAGGCACTAAGGGACTCCCTGTCACACAGCTGGACATGGGACATCTGATGTGGGTATGTCCCCTTGCACAGAACTACACCAAGACAAGAGCCTTTGCTAGGCCAGTGCTCAGCAGGCAATGGTTTCCCAACCTGGCAAAGGAGACAAGGACATCCAAAATCCAATTTAAAACAGCTTCCTAACAACAGTCTTTCATAAGACGGAGCAAGGATCTTAATTCCAAATCTGTTCTGCCCAAACTAGACCATCTGGTCATGGCAGTGCTGATCACTGAGTTACCCAAATGACATCCTGAGACTACTTCAGCGAGAAAATTTGTCATTAATTTTCTCTATATTCCCTCATTCATCGCTATTGCTCCTGTGTGTAGCAGGCTGTCTACAGTGTAACCAAGCAAAGCAACCATTCTGCAGGGACCCTTAACTAAAGTCTCACCATCTATCCTTAAAAAATATTTCCCCACCTAATTAGCTGTAAAATACGAATTAGCAGCTGCTACCAATATGGTGTGGATTAACAGGAGGGCCCACGGAATTGCTACTGAGTGAAAATTTTTCTTTTAGTAAATGTTTATGAGAGCAAATATAAATAAAAAAAGAAATAAATAGAATATATAAATATAAGAGAATAATAAAGTAATAGAGAAATATGGAAGTAATAAAAGTCAGAAAATCCTACAGTTAATAAATATGAATTAAGAGTCACACAACTTGCCGTGAGGCAGCAGTGTGCCCTCGTGGCCAAGAAGGCCAATGGGGTCCTGGGGTGCATTAAGAGGAGCATCTCCAGCAGGTCGAGGGAGGGGATCCTGCCCCTCTACTCAGCCCTGGTGAGGCCACATCTGGAGCACTGTGTCCAGTTCTGGGCCCCACAGTACAAGAGGGATGTGGAGCTGCTGGAGAGAGTCCAGCGCAGCGCCACGAGGATGATCAGGGGCCTGGAACATCTGCCCTATGAGGAGAGGCTGAGGGAGCTGGGCCTGTTCAGCCTGGAGAAGAGAAGGCTGAGAGGGGACCTGATCTGTGTCTATAAGTGCCTCAAGGGAGGCAGTGAGGCGGATGGGGCTGGGCCTCTTTTCACTGGTGGTCACTGACAGAACCAGAGGAAATGGCCACAAATTGAAGCATAAAAAGTTCCACGGGAACTTAAGGAAGAACTTCTTGACAGTGAGGGTGAAGGAGCACTGGAACAGGCTGCCCAGAGAGGTTGTGGAGTCTCCTTCTCTGGAGATCTTTAAGACCCGCTTGGATGCAGCCCTGTGCCACGTGCTCTAGGTGGCCCTGCGTGTGCAGGGGGGGTGGACTAGATGACCTCTAGAGGTCCCTTCCAACCTTAGGCATTCTGTGATTCTATGATTCTATGAACTTCTTTATAACCTGATAAAATTTTGGGGGTGGGAAAAGTCCTGTTTGGAATTCTATGTAGAGGACTAAGAGTCCATTGAAATGGAAATTAAAGCTTTGAACTAACTCTGGAATTGACTGTAGAGAAAGCCATTTGATAAACTAATTTTCCTACGTGTCTTATCAAAGAAATTTTGGAAAGATCAAAGTGAAGTGACGTTCGGTTCACAGGAGCTTGGAAGCACCAGGGAGCAGCAGGAACAGAAGGCTGATGCTTTATCCCCCCTGCTCAGAGCCCTAACTTGGACTCCTTGCTGCAGTCCCAAATTAAGGATGCTTTCTGCGAGATTAGGACTAGGCTCCCTGCACTCTCCGTGGCCACAAAGCAAACCCGGGATGTGATTAGAAATTCTCCTCGAGGAAAGCTGAGTGCTGAAGGAAGATTAATGCCGGCTGACAATATCCTGTGGGGGAAAGGCGTGCAGGCTTCCAGCGCGCTGCGATTAGCCTGAGATCGTGCTACTAGCGCTTTGTTTTTATAGGAATTGAAAACCATGACCTGCAGTTTTAACCCAATGTTTGTGCAGTTGGAAGACGGAATAAGGGAGAGAGAAAAAGGGTGGGAGGAAGGGAGGAAAGGAGAAAAGGAGACTCGCTTCCGATGTAGAAATACCTTGCTGATTATTTGAGTAACATGGAGCAGCTTCTTCAGTTTTTTCTTTGGTTTCTTTACAGAAATATCGAGAAATAGTTTTTAAAAGCTTAAAAACAGCAGATTTTGTTTTTGATTTGTTAATATGTGAACAACACATGAAGGATATTGACCAGCTGTATTTAACGCTGTGCAGTGTGAGAATATGGTAAGGCACCTTCACGGGTAAGTTGCTGCCATTGCCTTTTTGCACCCAAAAAGCCTAGACATAGAGAAAAAGCAGGAGAAACAGCCAGTGCCAAAGCCTGAATTCGCTCACACGTTTTTACTGGCATTTTTGTGCCCTGATACCTTTCTTACTTAGGGTGAGATACACATTATATAACATTTTATAATTGCTAGGTTTAAACTCAGATACTTATCTAGTCATAAATCTGGGCTTTCTCTGTATATCTGCATTAATACTTAACTGCTGATTTTTTTTCCAGGCTAGGAGAAGATTTTGCAAATAATACTAAGCCAGTGCCTGTCCTTTCTTATTCTCATCCCGGAGACACCCAGCTGATGGTGCAGGCACTACAGAAGAGCTCTGCTAGCCACAGGAATGCTGCATTTCATGGAAGTCTTTCCAGAAGCCAAGCCAAGCTCTGTGCTGGGTAGCTAAAGCTGATTATTCCAAGCTCCTCTACATTATACAGTATCAATACATCCCCAAAGACTGCCAGACCAGAAGGCTGGGAGCTTTGCATTGGTACAAATAACAGCCCAAGTACAAGCAAAAGGATCCTGGTCTTGTGAATATAAGGCAGCAGGCCAGGCCTTGAGGAGATCGTTCTGGTAGGAAACCGTGTGTGTGTAAGTGAGAGTATCGCATGAGACCACCCAGAAATGGGTTGGGTGAATGGTGAGAGGCAAACGTGCAGAGCCAGGGCAGCAGCTTTGGAGCAAGGGTGTGAGCCCAGGGCATGAGCCTCACTCCTCACCCTCCGAGCAACGATGACCTCCTGGAGGAGATACAGCTGCCAAGGATCTGGGCTAGGCCAGGCACCGCTTTCCTGCAAAGCAGGTCTCATTGCAGAGGTTCACGGATGATCCACCCCTTCTGCATGTGCCCTGCTATCATCTGGCTTGATTTCTTCATTAACTCACACCATTTATTCAGCTTCTCCATCTCCAGTGATGCCTTAACTACTTTTATATTGTATTGTGAGTGAGTGGAGTGGGTACGAAAGGTCAGATGGTGAAAACGTCTCTCTTTGCCCACATTCTCTTAACGAAGGGCTGGAATCATCCTTTATATGGAGGAAAGAGTCCCTTTTCTTCCTTTCCAATCGGTCCCCGATCTTCCTCACAAGTCAGCCAGGCAGAGATCAGTACCAAGAACACATCCTGGTTGGGCCTTACACAGAAAGTACCAGTTCCCTTCCCACGCAAGTTGGCTCCACACTCATCAGACAGTAATAAATGGCAATCAAAAATCACTTTCTAACTGGTCCTCCATCTCCTGACGTTGGAGCCTCTGCTTCTGTATGCTGTGACCGGCCCTTGAGCCACCCAGCTCATGTTTCAAGCAAGAGAAAAACCTTCCAAACCTTCATGTTGGTGACAATAAAATGCTGACCCAGTGTGGAGCTATACTTGTATACATGACTCTGCTAGCAGTGTCACTGCCAGAATTGTCACCACCATCAGTATTATTACCATTTTATTAGACAAGATAATCTTAATTATCATTAGCACTAATTTATTACGCTCATCATCAGCCCTGTCATTGGTGTCATTTGTCTAATCATTGCTCATAAACGTTTAACAAAGAAAAACAACCACTAATCTGCAATATCTAACTCAGATCAGCAACAGTGGGAAAACGCGTGCAATTCCGATCAAAACCCTAGTATCTCAGATATCACTGTACTAGAACTGTGAAATTATTCTCCGGGAATTCTCCATATTCCTCTTCCACAGAGGCCAGTGGAGGGGAGCAGCTTTCCATCAAGGAAGAGGAGCAGTAACCCAAGTTGCTTCAGGGAATGTGCCCGTTTGCTTGTCCTCGGAGAGCCCTCCTGAAAGGAAGGAGGAGCACTATGTGCTCTCGGGGGAGGATTGCATCTCCTCCTTCCCTTCACGAGCGCAACACAAGCCCCACAAAAGTGGCTCCTGCGAGGAAAAGATGCTGCAGAGCAGGAGCGTCGTGTGCATCTATATCCGCCACCCAGCTGTAGTTTTAGGGTGATCTTTTCCCCTCAATTTTTTCATTCCACACCTGTGAATTGCAATAGCTGTAATCGCAACGTAATTCTGGCAGGTGCAATTTGGTTTTTTGGCCTGTGGAAAGGGGAAATGCGGTGACACTATGTGAGGCAGACACCGCTGTGTTGTATTCTGCAGCCGCTACAGCAACGCTCCCCTTCAGGGCAATTCCATTAGAAGTCCCTGGGTGACCTTCCAGCTCCTGCAGACGCATCCGCGCCATAAGCCTCAATGCCTGAATACTTGAGTTATTAGTTCTATTTCATACGTGTCACAGATCGGGGAAAACAATCCGGGACGTGCCATTTCAAAACCAGATGCCTAAACGAGAAGTCCCTGGAGTGCCGATTCCGCAAGACTTTTCCGCAGCCGGAGCTGTACCGGCGAGCTAACAGAGGGGGTTGTCAATGGCAGGAGGGATCCCCCAGACAACATGGGTCTCCTTGACTCATGGGCTGTGCTTTTAAAGGCAGATGTCCAGGTTTCTGTNACCAGATGCCTAAAAGAGAAGTCCCTGGAGTGCTGATTCCGCAAGACTTTTCCGCAGCCGGAGCTGCACCGAAGGGGTACAACAGAAGGGGTTGTCAATGGCAGGATGGATCCCCCAGACAACACGGGTCTCCCTGACTCATGGGCTGTGCTTTTAAAAGCAGATGTCCTGGTTTCTGTCTCTGGGGTAGTGCCAGAGCAGGGGAGCCAAATCCTTTGCTGACACAATTTCGGAGATTTTGTATCCCTTTGGCGGCAGGAGAGCAGCTGTGCGAGAGCAGCGGCTCCCCAAGGCAGCCGGGACCGGCCTACAAATCCCAGAGCATCGGGCGTTTTGCCCTCATTGGCCTTTGGCAACGCGTGGCCCGGGGTAGAGAGCAAAGAGCAGCCGTCGGCAGGACGGTTTGACAGCCCGAGCGCCAGTTCTCACCACCGACATCTGCGTGACCGTCATCCACTCGGGAGGGATGTGGAAGTGCGCTCCGGCCGAGTCCCCCAGCAGGACGACCCCTCGGGAGTCCGCACCTACATCACGCATATTTTTAGTCACATAAAACAGTCCAGATTTTCCTGCTAATCAGAAAAATTCCCCCACAGTTTTATACAAGGACAGAACTGCGATTGCAGCCCAGGTTCTGCTGTGCAACTAACATTTGGTTTTACTACCTATATGATGTTCATTAAAAAATACTTAAGATCAAATATTTAGGGAAATAGTATTACCCAGGAAACTCTTAAAAGCTCTTCAGAATGGAACTAGGTGGTGGATGCTCTACTTACACATGTATTTTCACTGGAGCAATCTGGTTTTCTGGTAATTAATGTTACTTAGCAGTTGTAGGTTGCCTCTCGACTGTCAAAGAGGCTTGCCAGGCAATGGTTCGTCTCCAGGATGATGGATACAAAAGCCAGGGTGAGAAGCTGTTCATAGCTATGGCTGTTTAATAACGTTGTTTGGCGTGTGCGTATGTGTGTTCATGCAAATGCACACATATGTGATGTGTCCATATGTATATTCGTGCATACACACACAACCATATGCACACTGCTGCCAGGGATATCAGCTGATAATATTGGTTCACCCCTACAAAGCCTTCTCATGAAAACCACCAGCATCCCGGTGCTGCAATTCACAGTAATGGCTCATACCGGGCACACGTGGGGATTAAACCGCTGCCCTGGGCCCAGAGGCAGGCCCGGTGGGGCGGGCTGCAAGCCGACCTCTCCGTTTGCTGCCATCCCGGGTCTGTCTCTTTTGACCTGGCAGCCGCACAGGCTTTTAGCAAGAAATTAGCAGTAGCCTGGGCTCTTCAGGTTTCCTCTTTTCTCATTCTCAAGATTAAAAAAAAAAAACGCTATTTTGTCTTTTTAATGAAGTCTGTAATCTTTTCTCTACGTTGGCAATGGCCATGAANGCAAGAAATTAGCAGTAGCCTGGGCTCTTCAGGTTTCCTCTTTTCTCATTCTCAAGATTAAAAAAACCCCGCTATTTTGCCTTTTTAATGAAGTCTGTAATCTTTTATCTACATTGGCAACGGCCATGAAAATATTAAAATATGAAATGAATGCAAAATACATATTGTTGCTTATATTAAAGATTTACCTTTGCAGAATTTCTCCTCATAGGGAATTCCATCTTTTGGATCCACCCCCTGTTAGAGGAGAAAAGACACAGCTGATATAGTATCTATCTACTGCCTGAAAAATTATAGTGTAAAATGGATCCCCAGTGTTTTGTTCTTCTTGAATTTTTGCCTGTAGGAAGAAGCACTGCATCATAGTAATGATGCTATCCATTATATTGTTTTAATAAGTATTTGTACATTTCAATTAATTTTAATGGTTATAATTTAAATAATCATAAACATCAATAAACAAACTTCTCTCATCACCGTTTCCCTGGTTTTTCCTTTCTTTTAAATAAATATGATTTTATTACTTGGAATATCAAAGGCACTAAATAAATGTGAGCAATGCAAATCAATGAATAAACAAGAATAACAAACACTCGCAGACTAATCCTAAAGGAGTTAAAAAGAGAGCAAGCAGTCAGGAAGGAATTTGAAGATGCAACTTCATTTACTCACCCATATGCCATTACAGTTAGAATCACTGTTCACATCCCAGTTATCAGGACTAAAATAGAATTACAAAAAGATATTTAGAGTTACCGAATATAAAGCAAAGGGGCTTTTAAGGCAATGAAATTCTTTGTACTATTTCTCTAAGAATAAAAAATAATTAGAAATTTCCTTCTGCATGAAGAGCTTTTTCCTTCTGTGGATTGAAGAGATGTAATTTTTTGTTCCAAAATGCAATATTAATTTAAAGTGCAATACTAGAAGGTGCTGAATAACACCCTTTTGACTCACACGCGTACTTAACTGGTGTGAACGGGAAAGACTTCCACAAAACACAGACCCTTTTTCCCTTCCCACAGTCTTTAAAATTTCATGGAAATTCATGTCCTGGGTTCGGCAGGGTGGAAGGAGGGTTTGATGTGGCCCATAGCACAGTATAATTAGCTCGGGCCTCTTCTGCAGAGATGTTTTATCTCTTCAGCTTTGCACTATGTGGCTTGGGAAGATCATTTCTACTAATAAAACTGCACTCCCGGGCCAAACCCAGCGCGGCTCTTCCCCTCGCACCCACCTTCACTGCTGGCAATTCGATTAACGCCGAGGTTTAACAAATCGTTCCCATCGGCAACCGCCTTACAAACCCTTGGAAGAGGAGGGCTCAGGAAGAACCTGGGCTCATTTTGCTCACGATAAAAGGGTGAGCGCCGAGGAGCTCGTTTCACAGAGTTACACCCGGCCGCGTGCTCCATTTCTGCTGCGTGTGGACGTCCCACGGGGCTAACCTGGGTTACGCTCCTGCACTGGGAACGCGTCGTGGCTCTACCCATCGCCAACGCGCCCTGAGGACTGGACCCACCACCCATGGGCAGGCTGCCCCGGTGCTGCTTACCAGCACGGGGGGCACAAAGCTTCAGAGGGCTCCTT
>VWPW01006856.1:0-13617 GCA_013389825.1 Crypturellus undulatus | reverse complement strand
TTTCTTTTTCCCTTGGAAAATAGTATAAACAGAGAACCCAATCCCACTTCCCCAGGTTATTCCTGAGGGTTATTCCTGCTTTATGTGTCCTGGGGAGCTCGTTCTGCACAAGACGTTTCACCTGATGCAAACTGCCAGCAAGGCTGTGCTTCAATCAGGAGGGACCAGGTTTCACTCAAACTCAATAATTAATTCTTGCAATTTAGGAAGGGGATCCGCACAGGGACCAACTTGGATGCGACTGCCCTGGTTTAATTAAACTTTTGCTTCCCATGCACATGTAGAAATGTGGTTCATTCAGCTTGTGCAAAGCTGAATGTGAGTGGATGGGGCCGGATCCTGTGCTCTCTCCGCAGACTTCCATGGAGCTGATGCCTCCAAGCCAAAATCCTCTCCGTCCTCCAGCAGGGAATGGGCCTTCGGCAAAGCCCAAAGTCCCGGCAATGATGCTCAGAGATAGGGAGCACTATCCCCATCTTTGTGCTCTTCTCTCAAAGTATTTGCTTCACACCCCCCCCAGCATCTCTTGATTAATTAATAATCCCAGATGTCATTTGCTTTTTCATGGTCACTGAATCTGAAGAGGGTAATTTACTCTCCTCTGATCGGGTCATGAAATGTTAATGGGTTTTAATGGGTGTTTTCCTAACCTCCCCTTCCCTCTCCCACTGCTCTCCGGGCGGCTCCACTCTCCACAGCCCATATCCGTGCCGGACTGCTTGGGAATGCAGATCCATGTCCCACAGCAGCCACCACGGTGAGGGGACACCGGGAAGAGCCACCTCCAGCCATGGCCATGAGAGGGTTCCTGTGTCCCCTCCAACCGTGGCCATGGGATGGTCCCTGTGTCACCTCCAGCCATGGTCATGTGTTGGTTCCCGCTCCATCTCCAGCCATGGCTATGGAAAGGTCCCTGTGTCACCTCCAACCATGGCCATGGGATGGTCCCTGTGTCACTTTTAACCATCGCCATGGGTTGGTTCCCACTCCATCTCCAGCCATGGCTATGGAAAGGTCCCTGTGTCCCCTCCAACCGTGGCCATGGGATGGTCCCTGTGTCACCTCCAGCCATGGCCATGGGTTGGTTCCCACTCCATCTCCAACCATGGCTATGGAAAGGTCCCTGTGTCACCTCCAACCAGGGCCATGGGATGTTCCCTATGTCACCTTCAACCATGGCAATGGGATAGTTCCCACTCCATCTCCAGCCATGGCCATGGGATGGTCCCTGTGTCAGCTCCAGCCATGGGTTGGTTCCCACTCCATCTCCAGCCATGGCTATGGAAAGGTCCCTGTGTCACCTCCAACCGTGGCCATGGGATGGTCCCTGTGTCACCTCCAGCCATGGCCATGGGTTGGTTCCCACTCCATCTCCAACCATGGATATGGGAAGGTCCCTGTGTCACCTCCAACCAAGGCCATGATGCCTTTCGGTGGCACTAAGAGGTGCTGGAACAACCCCCAAACCACAGGACAGGAACGTGGCCCCCGTTTGGTTCCAGACACGGATTTTAATTAAACCCAACTCATTAAGGGCAGACAGAAGAGGAAGACATTCCGCAGCGCCGACCGCCCAGCTCGGGGCCATGGCAGCTTTGCGCGCCACCCGCTCGTCCCCGCGCGCTGCCGCTCGCTGTCCCCGTCCCCATCGCGGGCAGCGCGACGGGTCCTGGTTACAGTCGCGCGGGGCCAGGGCTCACTCGCTGGGTCCCATTCTAGCAGCGTGACTTGTCACTGAGGTCACACGATGGAGCTGGTGCCGCCGAGTTTCTGCAGGAGCTGCAAGAGGGACAGTTCCCGGGTAGCATCAAATGCTCCGGCGCGGCTTCCCGGAGCTGTGGAAATGCAGGACCAGGGACCCAGAGCACGAGTGTCACCAGCGCCCTGCTCACCTTGCTCAGCAGCGGGATGTTCCCCAAGGTGCCCAGATATCCAAAAGCCACCGGGAAAAAGCTCCTGCGCAGGAACACAAGTCTGTTAATGCCCAAACCGAAGCTGTTTGCAGGGGGCTGCCGGGGCCGGGGCAGTGGTGGGAGCTGCAATTTGCTCCCCAGAGCTTCCCAGGGGGATTCTCCGGGCTGGAAAGCCCAACTGCAGGGCTATAATTTGGGAGAAGGCTGCAAGGAAGAGGCGTTGGGAGGGAATGGACCTGAAGAGGGTGATGAAGCCGTAGGTCTCCAGCAACATTCCCAGGAGGGGCCAGCGCATGAGGACGATGAGGACCCCTCCCAGGAAGAAGCTGGTGCCCTTCAGCTTGGGCCTCTGGAAGAAGAAGGTGAAGGTCCTTCTGAAGCCGATGATGAAGACCAAGCCAGAGAGGAAGAGGATCTAGCAGGAGGAAAGGGCAAGAGCTCTGCTTGGACGGTCTCTTCGCTCCCGCTTGGGCACCAGCATCTTCTCGGTCCAGCCCGATCAGAAGAACCCCTGGGGCGACCCCAGCCTGGCGCTACTCACGTTCCCAAAGGCCAGGAGCACCGAATCGAAGTACAGGAGCATCCCAAAGAGGAGGAAGAAGGTGCCGAAGCCGACCAGCCCCAGGCCGATCCCTGCGGAGGACGATCCGTGCTGGGCGATCTGGCATCCATGGGGCTCCTCATCCCACATCCCAGCTGGGGAGCAGGGAATGCCACCAAGCCAGGGGTCCCTCCAACCGCTCCAACCCACTGTCCCCAAGCCCCCGTGGGACCCGATGCCACCAGTCTCATGCCCAAAACGCCCCCGTGTCCTGCTCACGCTGCACGTCCGTCAGCGGCACCATCTCGCCGGGCCGGGGCGGCCGCGCTCGCACCGGCTCCGCCGCCGGTGACCCTTGGAAAGGCCTTCAGTCCCCACGTCACCCTGCAAATCATTAACCCGCCACAGCAACAGCACGAGGCAGCGCCCTGGGCGGCCGCCCCAGCTCCATCCTCTTCCTCCTGCTCCCAGGAATGATCCCGGGAGCCCCGGGATTGCATATGGCACAAGGACCGGCTCCGCGCGCTGCCTCTTTACAAAACCTGGGGTTTTTACGCGTTTGCTGTGTACAAACTTGCAGGGTTTCGATGCATTTCCACCCATAAAAGCTGACCAATGCTGAAAATCAACAATATTGGGAGGATTATCCCAAAAAGGCAAGGAAAGAAAATGCCATGACCCACAGATTGAACCGTAGCCAATTGCCCTGATATTCTGATCTGCGATCTCTTCTGTACNTGATCCCGGGAGCCCCGGGATTGCATATGGCACAAGGACCGGCTCCGCGCGCTGCCTCTTTACAAAACCTGGGGTTTTTACGCATTTGCTCTGTACAAACTTGCAGGGTTTCGATGCATTTCCACCCATAAAAGCTGACCAATGCTGAAAATCAACAATATTGGGAGGATTACCCCAAAAAGGCAAGGAAGAAAATGCCATGACCCACAGATTGAACCGTAGCCAATTGGGCCCTGTCTTTTTGCCCTAATATTCTGATCTGCGGTCACTTCTGTACAAAAGACACAGACAGAATGTTGTTTCTTAGATACTTTTATTTCTCTAACACTAGCAAAAAAACCCCAGAAAACAAATGTCCCCCTTCAACCCTCCCCACCCCAGTGCATAAATAGATTTCCTCCCGATGCAAATCCTGAAATCCCGTCTCGGTTGCAAATCACTGGTGTATGAAGTGTTATGAAAAAACCACAATAATCAAAATAAAGCGTTAAAATAACTGTTAAAAAAACCCCAGGTCCCCAGAATCCTAGTGCATTGGGCAGATGCCTGGGACCGGGGGGTCCCATAGGGCTGGATCCCACCCCACAACCCGTGTAAAAGGGGGGGTGGCTCCATAGGGAGCTGGAGCACCCCAATTTACACGGGCCGAGGAGCCTTCCTCCATGGGGAAATAAAGGTATCACTGCTGCAAACTTACAGTTCTCTTTATATTTTATTTTAAATAAATTTGCTTTTAATAAAAGCAGAAAAAATATATATTTTTAAATAGTTTCTTTTTTTTTTTTTTTTCCTTTTCCTCTGATAAATTGGCAAAGAATCTGCTTTCATAACTCGGTGGCAGGGCTGGTGCCAACAACCCTGCGGCGCGAGAGAAGGTTAGCACAAAACAGTACCTCCCAGAAAAGAAGAGAAAAAAAAAAACAAATATATATATATTTATATATTATAAATGTATAATTTCCATAAAACATATATTAAGGCATGTAATAGCAAAATAAAGGGTCAGCTTTATGAGCTAAAGGGGCTGCGGGGGTCCGGGGACACTACGTGTATTGCTACGATCAAAGAGCCCGGAGGGCTTTGCGGGAAGCTCACGGACACGAGGGGCATCCCGGCGCGGAGCCGGCTGGGAATCGCGAGGCTCTGGGAGCAGCATCCGAGGCTGCGGGTCCAAGGATGCTCAGCCCGGCGCCTGCTCCCGGCATCGTGGTGTCTCCCGGTGAAAAAGCTCACATGGGATTTTTGCATTTTCCAGGCAGAACCGGCCTCCTTCTCCCTCTGGAAAGCTAAAGGGAATTTCCTAGGGGGGAAAGCAAGCGAAAGGGTTGGGGGGATGGCAAGGCTCGGGGCTGACACTTGGTGCCGTAGGGACCCGGTCCCATCCCGGCATACGAGGCCCTGGGCACGCGGGTCCGTGTGGGAGTAGCGAGTCCGTGTTCGTCCTCCCCCTTTTCCCATGCCCACAGTTGGGGCATCGCCCTTGGGGACATGCCAGGGACAGGTCCCCGCTGCCACCACCTACAAGGGCATATCCTGTGTGGCTTTGTCCCCTCACATGCCACCCGCCACTCCGCTATTCCCTGGAAATGTGCCCATATCCGACCGGCTGCTCCGTGCCGGGCATCCTCGTGCCACCCCTGCACAGAGCCCCGTTTCCATCTCTGCGGGCCCCTCTGCTCTCCCATTCCCATCTCCTTCCTTCCTTCCGCTGCAGACGAGCTCCTGGGATGCCAGGAGCAGGCTCAGGCGAGGACGTACACAGGGAAAAGCTTCCCTTGGAGCAGGGATGGAGCATCCAGGTCCAGCTGCGGGCGAAAGCACCATCCACGGTGGGGACTGGCCGCTCTCCATGCAGGAGAGCCCCTGCGGAGCCCACTACATGGAGAGCCACGGGAGTCCTTCGCTCCTCCGGTGCTGCCCCGGGAGACCTTGGAATTGCGCTAGGCACGGACGCTGCCGTTGCAAAGCCCCTGCCCCGATGTCCGTGCTCGACCCAACGCGCTGGATGCGGCAGGTCCTGCATGCAGCAGCCCAGCCCTGCGCGGCCGCAACCCGGGGTGGTCCCCGGCGCCCTCAGCACCGCGCTCCTGCGCCCGCGCATCTCCCGGCTCCGGAGCATCTCCAGCCCGGAGCAGAGCACGGGGCCGGCAAGGACGAGGGAGCTGGTACGAGACCAGGCCCGTCCGCTACATCTCCTGCTCCTCCGACCGGGGCCGTCTCGCTGTTCGGGAGAGGAAGGGGATCCAGGAGAACGGTGGCCGAGGAGAGGTTCGGTGTCGTGCCATGCTGGGGGGCTAAAACGTCGCCCCGTGGAACTTGCCAGCGGTGGCAGCAGCCAGGGCTTGCGCTGGAGGGAGAGGAGAGCGCGGATGAGCCCGGCGCAGCGCCCCAGAATGTCCAAAACCCAACAGATTTCACCCCGGTGCCAGCTCCATCTGAATCCCGCTCCATGGAGGCTGCTCCATGGGGGATATTTGATCCATGGGCTCAGCGCGCTGTTAGCTGGAGCAAGCGGCGATGAACGAGCGCGGGGCAGAATGGAGCCCGGCGGCGGGGAGAAAGGTCCCCCCGGGCGCATCCTGCAGGCGCAGGCTGCTGTGGAGAGCGCGTGGGGATGGAGAACAAGAGAAAAGGTGCTTACGTCTGGCTCAGACACGCATAAAGTGGCTGCTGTCGGCGCCCCGGGATGGTTCGGACGAGAGGGGGTTGGTCGGTGGAGTCGGGGAGGCTGGGGAGGTGGGGGGGCTCGGGGTAGCACATTGAGCTGGAAACGAGAAAGGGAAGAGGGGAGTGAAGAGCCCCCGGCAGCGGGGATGGAGCAGGAGCGGCGGGGCGGGAAAACCGGGAGGAAGCAGGGGAGGGAAGAAGCAAGCGTGGTCGGGACACACGGACACGGGAGCACGGCCAAGCGTCCGCACGGACAAGGCGAGTCCCCTTGGCAAGCCGGTCCCCGCGGGATGCTCGGCCGAGCGCTCCGCTTCGTCCCCATGCGCGTGTGTGCGGGGTCTCACCCGAGAGCATGCGGCCGCGGCGGGACGCCTCGGCGGCCAGCGCGCACGAGATCTCGATCCGCTTCTCCTGCTCCTGCAGCTGCGTCTCGGGGTCCGGCGGGGCGTCCACCTCGCTCTCGCTCAGCGGGATCACGTTCTGCAGGCTGGGGACGGCGCCGGCGTCACTGAGCGCACCCGGAGCGCGCGGGCACGACGGACATCCCCAGGGTGCAGAGCTGGCACTTGGCCTCACCTGGACTTGGCAATGAGAGTTTTTATCCTTTCCACCTTCTTCTGCTTTTCCTTCATCTCCTCGGGGCTCAGCGGGGTGTCGGGCTCCAGTTCCACATAGCGCTCAGGGATGAGGACCTTGTCCGGCGTCGAGAGCTGCGCGCGGAGGCGAGGGCTGAGCCGCGTGCTCGGGCACGGGGTCCCGTCCGTGGTGCTCGCAGCCCCCCGTGCGCCTGGGCGCGCCGCCCCGCGCCAGCCTCACCTCCTTGTGGATGTCGACGTCGTAGTGCTGCGGCTCCAGCTCCATCTTGCGCAGCCGGGCGATCTCCTCGCGCGGCGTCTCGTACACCTTGCCGGGCTCCTCGGAGCGCAGCGCGGCCTCCAGGTCGGAGATGTCCACCTCGTGGATGCTGCGGTGCCGGCGCACCTGCGGCAAGCGCAGCCTTCAGCTTCCTCTTCCTCCCCGCTGCTGCCATCCCCGAGGTCCCCGGTGCCTTTGCCCAGGCGAGAGGCGGCAGCCGCTCGTTCCCAGCCCACGCAGGGACTCACCACCTTGTAGGAGGCCGGCGTGCGGGGGCCCTCGGGCTGCGGGATGCCCGGGAGCTGCAGGCTCCGCCGCTTCTCCTTCACGGAGCCGCTCTGGTGCCGCTTCATGCGGTCGATCTGCTCCTCCACGCTCATCTTGGCCTTCGTCTCGGTGGCGAACACGGCGCTCTTGGGCCTCTCCTGCCGAGAGCCCCGCGGGTCGCGCGTCTCCTCATGCTCCACGTGGCGCGCAGCGTCCCCAACGCTCCCCCTGAGACCCCGCCAAGCAGCGCCCAGGATCCCGCAGGATCATCCCGGCTCCCGGCACCGCTCGCTCCCACGTCATCCCTACCCGGGAGCTGATCCCGTTGGCCACGCTGCTGGCGCTCCTCCGCACCACGCCGGGCACCGGCGCCGCCTCCTCCTTCGCCGGGGACTTGGTTCTGGGGGGGACGATGCCCACTGCGGAGGAAGCCAAAGGCCACCCTGAGACCTGTCCCCGGGGCGAGGGGAGCCGGCGGGACGAGGAATCGTCCCCGTCGCCTCTGGATCCCGGTGCTTCCCTGCCCACACTGCAAACGCTCCCCGTGGTCCCAAGGGGGACGGCAGGTCCCATGCGAGGGGACATTGTGGCCGCGTTTGGGGTCCCCTCTGCGTCCCCTGCTGCCACGCACCCTTGTTGAGAGCCGCTTGCTTCTCGGTCTCGTGCTCCTGGCGGCTCTGCGGGAGCCCCTCGCCGGGGGACCCCGCGCGGGGCCCGTCCTTCTTGCTCTGCTCCGCGCTCGCCTTGGGCTGCGGAGGGAAGGCGGCAGCGCCGTGAGGGAGCGCACAGGGATGCACCGCTCCCCGTGGCCACGGATGGCCCAGGGCCGCTCTCCCGGCATGCAGATGGACACACGGACACCAGCCAGGCAGCGCCAGGATGGAGGATTCAAACCCCTTGGCACGTCCTGGTGCCCCGTGTGCCAACAGGCATCATCTGCGCTTGCAGCGGGGTCTGTAACCATCGTGCGCTGCCCCTTGGCAGCACCAGCATCCTGCCCCCAGCATAGCCCCTGCGCCCACCCTGCCCGCTCCTGGGAGCATCGCGACGGGTGTCCCAAGTTTGCCGGGTGGGTTGTTCCCCAGCACAGGGGACAGCGAGAGGAGAGGGGAAGGCAGCACCGCGAGCGCCCTGCACCAAGCAGGAGCAGCAAGTCTCGTGTCCCCCCGTGCCACATGCCACCCTGCTGCAGCTCGGAGTGGGACGGTGGCCCTGGCTGGGGCGGGAAGGGGCTCCGCTGCGAGGCGCTGCGGCGGCGGTTCGGTACCTGTCCCCTCTGCGCCTCGGCGCCCGGCTGCCAGGAAGGGGACGCGGGGTACGGCCAGAGGCGGCCCTCGCTAGGCAGCGGAGGAACCGTCGGAGGAGACTCCAGGGGAACGTAGGACTTGGGAAGGGGAGGTCGCGGCGGGCCCGGTTCCTGGGGCGGAGAGGAGCGAGAGGCGTGAGAGCAGAGGAGCTGAGGCGGGAAGGAAACGAGAGTTAGAGAGAGACGGAGAGCGAAACCAGCGGAAGCAGCAGGCTGGGAACACCAGGAGAAGGAGGAGGAGGAGGAAGGATCCTGCTGCCACTGAGGCGCTTGGTTGGGCTCAGCCTTTTGCAGCCAGCTCGAGCCTCCCCATCACTCGCATTATTGTCACCCTTGTGCGGGTGACATGTAACATCTGCTGCACCCCAACCCGCACCCGTGCGGCTCTAGGAGCCCCAGGGAAGCCCCTGTCCCTTGCACATGGCCAAGGGGGTCCCCTTAGGCCGAATCCCCGCTGTGTCACTCACCTCACCGGGTCCCTGCTTGGTGGGGGAGCCCTGGGAGCCGGAGACGAGCGAGAAGGGGCTCAGGGGGCTGGTGAGGCTGGCCGAGCTCAGCGGGCTGGCGGGGCTGGTGGAGCTGTACGTGCCTGAGGGACCCGCGGCCACTGCGGACGGGAGCGCAAATGGGCGCGTGCCCCAACCGGGGACGCACCGTGGCGAGACGGGGTGCACCCGGCGCTCACCTCGGTGCTTGGCCGTGTCCGTGCCGCGCGACGGGTTGTTCTTGCGCAGCCCCTCCATCACGTCCTGGATGCGCCAGATCTCCTTCTGGATCTGCCGGTTGAGCATCTCGTTCTGCAGTGGATGGGGCGGTCACAGAGCAGCTCCACGGGGCACCAAAGCGGTCCCGAAGCTCCGGGGCCACCGGGGAGGCTGCACTCACCTGGATGTCCAGGTTGAGCTGCTCCCAGAGGTCATCGTGCAGCGCGGACACCTCGCTCTCCAGGCTCTCGTACTCGGCCGTGCTGTTGGCCAAGGCCTGCGCGAGGAGGAGGAGGAGGAAGAGGAAGGGTTTTGCAGCTCCTCCCGGGCCAGCACTGCATGGCAGCACCCCGCAAAGCGCAGGGAATCCTCTCCCAAAGCCGTAGTGGCAGCAGCGGGATACGAGCCACGGTATGGCACGATGTGCCGTGATTTGGGAGCTCTCCGGGAATGGGAATGGTGAGGACGGAGTGGGAGCCAAGGAGACAGAGCAGTCCCTGTGCCCGGGACCAGAACAGCTAGTGCCAGCGGGAAACCAGCGGGAAGCGGTAGGACAAAGAGGACTAGAAGGAGGAGGAGGAGGACGAGGACGAGGAGGAGGAGGGCTGTGTGGGCCGAGGAAGGCAGCGCAGGCAGCAGCGCTGTTACCGTGCTGGCCTGCGACAGCTCCACGCGGATGTTGATGAGCTGGTTCTGGAGCGACTCCTTCTTGTGCAGCAGCTTCTCCGGGTAGGCCGGCTGGCTCCCGAACATCTCCAGCTCCTGGTGCGTCCCCATGAGGGCACTCTCCAGGCTCTCCTGGTGGGAACGGCAGGGTGACGCAGCCGGGAGGGCTCTCACGGTGGCCCCAGTGCCACTCAGGGCTCAACCCAGCTCTATCCTTGGGGACCTGGGGCAGGTCCCGCAGGAGAGCCTCTCCTGCATGCACCATTAATGCATGGGAGCACTGGCTCTGTGGCATGGCCAGGCTGTCCCTGTGCCTTCCTTGTCACCACGGTGCCACCTGGCATCGCTCCGCAGCCCCGGGGCTGCATCCTCGGCACCCCGCGCGCCCCACGTACCTTCTCGGCGCGGAGCTGCTGCACCAGCCGCTCCTGCTCCCGCAGCACCTTGTTCTGCTCGCAGAGCTTCCCCAGGAGCTTCTGTCCCCGGGAACGAGGGAGAGAGGGAGGAAATGTGGTCAGGGCACGGCAGCACCGGCCACTTGTACAAATGGGTCCGTGCGCAGTGCTCACTCGGCCCAAACCAGCGCCATGCGGAGGGGACGGCCACCCGGGACCCCCCGAGCCAGTGATGGGGCTTCCAGGCTCGCTGCAGGACCCCAACCCCAAGACGCATCCCGAAACGGAATGCGGGGCGAGAACAAGCAATGGAGCTCGGAGCAGAGCACAGGGGGTGACAGGGGACCCGATGGTGGCTCTTACGTCCGTGTCTTGCTCGCTTATCTTGTAGGTGTGCAGCGTCTCCCTGTAGGATTCCGGGAACGGTGTCACCTGCAAGGACGGGGACAGGTGAGCGCTGTCCTGGCCGCGCTGGCGCCGGGATGGCCCCTGCCCCAAAACAGGGCCGCAGAAAGGGGACAGGAGCAGCATTGACGGGGCTCCACTCCCAAGACCGGGAACACAAGTGCTTGGAGCAAAGGATGGAGAGCTGGAGCACCAGCTCCAGCGCCGATGGGTCACAGGAGCAGGAGGAATTCACCAGGGACAACCTCATTGCAAGACGCCAAAAGTTCCGCTAAGAGAAGCCCTGTGGGTTTCTAACCATCCGGAGGGCCACAGCCTCCATCTACCAGGCGTCGGGATCAATCCGCGATCCCGCCGCGCAGAGCCCGAGCACCTACAAAGGAGCAGCCGCAGGAGGGCCTGTTCACATGCAGCTTTGCACTGACTCATTTTCCATTCCTGGAAATCTGAATTACTAATGGGACTTCAGCAATTAAATGCCTCCGAGATCTCGAGATGAAAGGCCTGAGATAGGAAGAAGGGCATCATTATTGCTAGAAAGCAAGACGCTCCCTCCAGAGCGATTTGGAAGCAGAGGACGATGCAAATAGACCCAGAGCTGGGGAAAGCCCAGCCTGGCTGGAGGCCGAGTCTGGAGCGGGCGCCTCCGCTCTGCCCTCCGGCTGCTCCCTGCTCCGCTGGCATCACCCCGGATGGTGCCCGACCACCGCACGGCTGAGAGATACCCAGGATCTTGCCGGTGGGCACATCCCACTGGAATCCCACGATCCAAGCAGGCTCAGGGTCCCCGTTGTGTGTGATGAGTGCGCATGAATGATGCGATCTGCCCTGCTCCGGAGCTGCTCCAAGCGGGAGAACTCGCTCGGGGCTGGATTCCTCCCATTCAAAGCGAGCTCCCGTCCGAGCTCCCGTTCCTCCCATCCGCGCTCATCGGAACATGGAGGCTGGCGGAGGGCGAGCAAAGCGCCCGAGCCCAAGGCAGAGCGTTCAGCACTTCTCTGCTCCCAGCTTGTGCTTCCCGGACTCAAACTTTGCGGATTTTGAATGGCTCATGGATGGATTAGCAAAGCCTGTGATGGACTAGCGTGTCCCCGAGCGCGGGATGTGCTGGAGCCGGATGGATGCTGGATGAGCGGCAATGCTGGAAGGAGCTTTGCGGATGGATGGCGAGGGGGCTGCCGGGCTCTGCCCGCTTACTTGCATGTAGAGCTGAGCCCTAGGGGACGAGCTCTCCACCATCCTGTTCACCATACTGATCAGGGTCTCGCTCTCGCTCATCTGGGAAGGAAACGGCAGAGGTCAGCGGTGTTGGAGCCTCCGGGCCCTGGATGCAGCGCTCGGGTGAGCCAAGCTCCGGAGGGGACACCAGGGACACCGGTCGGGACACCAGACCGCAAGGTGCCACCTCCAGGAGATGTCCTAGGGGCTCGAGCCATGTGGGGACAGCTGTCCCAGGCCGCGGTGGCGCCACTTTGCAGCCGTCCTTGGCTGTTGCCTGCTCTGAAAGGTTTTTTTGGGGAAAACGGAGACAAATGCAGCCCCAGGTTGTTCAGCACCGTGCACGCACAGACACAAGCGCAACGCGGGGACGTCCGCGCTGCAACACGTTTGTGCTGCCGGCAGACACACGAGCAGCCCCAAGACGCACCGGCCGGCAGCTCCGACACGGGAACTGCAGGATCCTGCAGCGAAGGACAATTCGGGAGCCACTGCCTCCAAGTCCTGGGACACTTCCCAGTGCCAGGAACCCCATGGAAGCACCGCAGTATCCTGCGCACAAGATGCAAATCCCCCATACTCGCGATGCTGCCACATCCTGCAGCTCCAAGGGGACATTTAAGCCCAGACTCACGCCAGGGCCCAGCAGTTTCCCAGGAAGGACCTGGCTCTCCCGGGACAGCTCCATGGACAAGCGAGGAGATAAAGAATAAAGCAGCAAGCTGCTTTAAAAACACAGAAGCAAACGGTTTCCAAAAGAGATGCGCAACGGGGATGTTTTGAATTAATCTCTCCAGAGATGAGGAGGAGGAGGAGAAAAGTCTTTTCAGGGAATGTTGTAAGGAGGCTCAGGGAGTGAGCATTGCTACCGATGGCTGTGCAATAATCCAGGGAGTTTCTACAGCACCGAGCGCCCCTGCTCGTCTCTGGCTCCGCTCCAGGGCAGACACAGATCGCGGTGATTACGGCGCTGATGGGGATTTGCAGACTAATGAGATTGTCTCTGGAGCAGCTCCCGTGGAGCAAGCCCGGCTTTTGCAGGCGAGCGGGTCCTTCCTCCTCCTCGGCTGCAGACGATATCCCGCGGTTTCCACCCTGTTTCCCAGAGCTTTTCCTTCTCCCAAGTTGGTGTCGTCTTTGGTCTCCCTCCAAACGCAGCCTGGCACGTGCCAATGGGGCAGCGCGTGGCACTGAGGGGAGCGACCGCTTTGCTATGGGTACCGGGGACAGTCCAGCCCGCCCCGCGCAGGGTCCTGCATCCTTTGAGGATGCTCAGGATCGGGGCATCACCAAAACCCGCCTCGCCGCGACAAACCTCAGCCTTCTCGCTCATCTGTCACTCATCACCTGGATTACTGGGATAGGGATCAGATTCCAACCCTTCCCAGCCTGCCAGGGATCCTTCCCCGGCTCCTTGCACTAACTCGCTACCCCGTGCCATTGCACCATGCTGCATTCTGGAGACCAACCAGGAATGGGGTTTGGAGCATCACTTCCCACCTGGTACCCCTGCCTAATGCCTGGCACTTGGGAATGGCTCCTGGATAAGCCAGGACACAGGGGCCGCGCCATTGCACCATGCTGCATTCCAGAGACCAACCAGGATGGGGTTTGGAGCATCATTCCCCACCTGGCACCCATACCTAGTGCCTGGCACCTGGGAACGGCTCCTGGAAAGCCAGGACACAGAGTCTGTGCTGTTGCACCACGCTGCATTCTGGAGACCAACCAGGATGGAGTTTGGAGCATCATTCCCCACCTGGTACCCCTGCCTAATGCCTGGCACTTGGGAATGGCTCCTGGATAAGCCAGGACACAGGGATCGTGCCGCTGCACCATGCTGCGTTCCAGAGACCAACCAGGAATGAGGTTTGGAGCATCACTTCCCACCTGGCACCCCTGCCTAGTGCCTGGTACCTGGGAACGGCTCCTGGAAAGCCAG
>VWPW01006852.1:12279-57527 GCA_013389825.1 Crypturellus undulatus | reverse complement strand
GGGCCTGGGGGGGACGCGGCGCTTCCCGCTCGCTCGGGACGGCCCCGGGCTGGCGGGCGGCCAGCGCGCGGGGAGGCCGCGCACGGGATGCGCCCGGGACACGGGAAGCTCCCGGGACACGGGCGCGCAGGGACACGGCGGCCCCGCGGGCAGCTNGGACGGCCCCGGGCTGGCGGGCGGCCAGCGCGCGGGGAGGCCGCGCACGGGATGAGCCCGGGACACGGGAAGCGCCCGGGACACGGGATGAGCCCGGGACACGGGAAGCGCCCGGGACACGGCGGCCCCGCGGGGTCCACGGGCAGCTGAACTGCTGCTTTCGCGGGGTTAGGGGCTGCCTGAAAGCAAAAACGCTCCGGTATTTCTGCCATGGGACATTTCGGCCCCGACTTCCTCTGGGACCTTGCGCGCTCCCGCAGGCTCCTTCTCACCAAAACGGGGCTTCGCTCTGTCCTTCGTTCCCACAAGTCGGTTCTGACCCCCGTTCCCAGCCCGCAGCTGCTGCTCTCGGACAGAAACGCAGCCGAGGAGCGGGGGAATATCCCCCCCGCAGCAGCTTCAGGCAAAGGGGGACGAGGAGACCCCCGGGCTCTGCCGCCCCGCGGCGCTCGCGGCACCTTGGGGCTCTGCCAGGCGGGAGCGCAGCGAGGTTCGCCCTCCCCAGGTGCGATTTGCCCTGCGGGAAAATTTGCGGGTTTGCCAGGAAGCTGCTCCCGGCCAAGAGCTCGCCCTGCTCTTTCCCACAGTGGTGACATCCCGCTACGTGCCCGGCCGCACGCGGGACGGATGAGCGGGGCACAGGGAGCCGCAGGGGGGACTTTGCGGCCACCCCCGGCAGAGGGGACAGGGACGGGGCCGCTCGGCTCCCCCGGCTCCGTCTGCTCCCAAAGGCAAATTCTGCCTTGGAAAACTGCCCCAGTCCCGGGTCAGGGAGCCAGGAGGTGCCCCGGGAAGCCGGGAGCAGAAGCGGGCGATGCTGCAGCTGCCAGCGGAGCCCTGCGCTCCTCCCGCTTTCTTGTACTATTGCAATGGGAAAAGCATTTCAACGGGCTTTAAGATATATATATATATATCTAACATAAACACACACACACAAATTGTAATTAACCATCATTATCAACAAATGATAATCAACATTTTGATTAAATGCCCTCAACAGAAGGGAGTGCAGCTGGCTCGAGAGAAATCTCCCTCTCGGGGAAAGAAAAATACTGAAAATACTGAAAAATACTCAGCAGTTTGTCTGGTTTGGTAGAGGATATTCCTTAAAGCTATGGGCAAAGGCGCCTGTATGTGTCCCCCGAAATTCCTCCTGCATTGGCCGAGCAGCATCTTTCATAGACGCTTTTAGTTGAAGCAGAAATATTGATCTCAGAGAGCTGCTTCCCACTCTGCAAAAGCAAAATGCATTTTCCCTAATGCAACAGGGTTTGTCACATTAGTTTATACATTAAACACTAAAAAACTAATAGTGAAGGGAAAAATATCTGTGTGAGATAAAACAGAGCACACGTAGCCAGGTCGCGGGTCAGTGTGTGTCTGCTCTTATTTCTAAGAACGCGGGACCGCGGTCTGCAAAACATTAACAAATCTAGAGAGCGGAGCGGGATCCCACAGCACGTAGGAATTGCCCGACTCTTCACCAGAAATACAATCATCTTCTCGTTGATATTCCGAGGAAAAAGACGTTTACGTTGCCCGAGCCAAAATCACAAAGTTATCACTGCTGGCAGCGTCTCGGTTTCACCATCGTGTAAATGTTTCTTGCTGGGGAAAGTACAGAACAACCTTGATTTCAACCCAGAACAGAGCACGTGAGCCACAGCACCTGCTCACCGGGCTGAGGACAGGGCATTTTTTACCCCATTCACTTACCCATTTCTAAAAGATCTTGCTGTAAATTGCGGATAATCCCCTGGCTTCCTTTTGCCTGGATTTCCTCGGAGCTGGAGAACGCACGGGGTCTCTTGGCTGATATTTTTCCAGGATTTGTGCACTTGGAAGCTTATCCCAGAAATCCCATTATTTGCTCCTGCAACTGAAGCTGCTAGTGAGGATGAGTCAACAGAATATATGGTTTTACTCTCTGGCAATAACTGGACAAATCATTTATCACCGCTACGGCTTGAAGGCATCGATCTGAAGGTTCCACTATGTATCTCTGCGTGCTCAAGATATATTTATGAAATCTTCTATCTACTCTTTCTGCTAGTGAAATAATTATAATAAAGCCCATCTTAATAGAGAGATGTTTGCTGAGTTGCTGAAAAATACAAGTATTTGGTTTGGCACATTTAAATATCAGCTTAAAAGAAAATAGAACTACAGAAGTTCCACACATGCAGTCTAGCTGTTCCACTATAATGAAAACTACGTTAAGATGATACAAAATTCTTAACTTTTTTGGATATCACAGGTGATTGCTTAACATAATTGAAGTCTTTTTACACTGTCTTTGCTATAGCTATAAATTATTGGGCTGATTTATGCACTATTCCATTCTGGAATGGCAGCTAGAACAAGATATTAACATTATCGTCTACGCTCTGGCTACACAAATAGAACATTATTAGTATGAGATTTCCATTCCAGTACGAGGCTTAACTAATTAAAAGAAATAATTATGTGCACATTTTGTAAATAGGTTTGTTGTGCTCAAGTTACTGCAACATTAAGCATCTTAGAAGCTTTTGAAAAAGATTCCTTGAGGGGTCCTAACAGCCATTTGAGCAATACTTTAGGTAGAGTATTTCGTTAATATATGTTTAATTACAGTGTCAGAAATTATGTGAAATTGAAGAGAATTATGTGAAACAATGGGGAAGGAGTTGAAAAATACTTTTTTTTTTTTTTTTAACACTCATACAGTATCAAGGAACTGAAGAGTATCTGAACAGCAAAGCTATCTGGAGCGCTGTAGTCACATCCATCGCTTAATCACTAAGGATAATTAAAAGGTAAAGACAGGATGATGCATCTTAACTGATGCAAAACAGCAGGGGGAAATAGCGGGACAGAGAGTTTTTCTGCACGCTGGACACTGAAGAGCGTAAAATCAGACACATGATGGGAACAAGCCAAAAGGAAGGACCATTCCTGCAGCATCGCTTAGGGGAGCTGTTGTAATAAGAAGGATCAATCAAATGTATCCAGCCATCCCCAAATCCCGGTGGAATCAGTGCAATCCTGCAGCTGCCAGGGCAGGAGGGCTGCAAACCACCTACTGCTTCCACACGAAGCCTTCCACGGCACAGAACTGCTCAGGACACTCTATCAGCTCTAACAAGGACTTTGCCCAGTCCAAGTATCGCAGCTGATGGTACCAACACCAAGGAACACACTCGGTGGTGCAAACCTGGCCAAATCTGCCGGCCGGGAAAATAAATACACGGCACAACCTCACAAACTCTCCATTTCTCACAAAATGCTTCAAAAAATGAAATTATAGAGCTGAAATTATAGATCTTTTGCTTATAACATTTCCACTATCCAACTGTGACCTTCCTCAGGAAGGTGACTGAGGACCAACGGGGATCCCCTGGGAGTCTGGGATCACCCATCACATTTGCGGACCTGGAAAACCTTTTCACATGGCAAAAGCTTTTATAGATGGGAACTAAACAGATTCACGGAGTATTTAAACCACCAAACTTCCATTTGTAACTACAAAAAGAAAAAAACAAAACCCACCACATACCAACTGTTTAGATGCCTTTTTCCAAGGATGTTACTCGCTTTCTTTGTAATGTTGTTCTTCAATTCCCATTTTGCAAAGTCCCAAGTTGTGCTTCATTAGGAGGAAAAATACAGGACTAATGGATAGATGCAGCTATAGCAGCTATAGAATGAAAAACCTCACAGAGACAAAACACCTGTGTAAATGAGAATCTTTTACTTTGAATACTCAGGTCTTTATAATTCTGCAGAAGATGCTGCAGTAAACAATGGAATTTAGGCTAAAAAGTCATTAAAATCTTGTATTTTAACCTACATTTGTGTAATTTGCTCTAGTAACTCTCTGCAGCTCTAGCTGCTGCTACTTTTGAAAAAAAAAAGCCATTTTTGTTTCCCTAAGGCCAAATCTAGCATTTCATGACTCCAAAGTGATGCAAAACTATTGCGAGGTCAGACCCAGGGGAGGGGAGGGAAGCTGATGGCCTCTTTCAGCTGGAGTTTCCATCCTGGATTAAGAAGATTATGAAGAAACCTCTCATTATTAATAACACCTAAGCAAGACACAGAAAAATATATAGTTCCAGGCTGTTAAGAGTAGAAAATGTGCAAATAAAGACAGACCCTGCTTCAAGCAAAGGCACCTCTGTCCTCACATATTCTGAGCACCCATTTGCCTGCTGTCAAACAGAGCATCTAATAGACTTTATGCACCGAAGTGTCCTGCATTTTCCCGGATCAACAGTTAATATTTGTTCTGTTTGTGCCAACAAGAGGACATACTTCTTGATATGTAATTAGGGAGGTCACTTATCTCTCAAAACGGCAGCAAAAAGACATTTGAAAGAATATACAACAAACTCTCATTGACTTACCACAACTATTTAAAAATTGGAAAAGAAAAAGATCTAATTCAATAACTTGACTACATTAAAGTTATGAAACGGGTTGTATTTTATACACAGAGTATGTACATTGGTTTTGGAAATGTGGGTTTTATCCATGCAAATTCAATACAAAAGCTATTTACAAAAAATAACAGTAAGAACATTTTTCAAAAGAAACATATACATGTTTGGAAGCTCCAGCAATAATGGAAGTCCTGAAAAAAGACTTAAGATACAGTATTGTACAGGTAGACAATCTTCAGAAATGTGGAAAATGCACTTTACAAGAACATGAAATGCCAAATTAAAATGCACTATCAAGTCGATGTAAATATATACACAATTTTATCATCCTACTAAATGATCACCCTTCAGCTGTGCCGCAGAACTACTTCGGTCATGTCTTGCACACATTTACACATTGATCATTTGGTTACATTTCTCTGCGCTTTTATCATCACAAGTTACAAATCAAAATAACCGAATACCGACTGAATGAGTTGTAAAGGAACCACGTTTCTCCTTGTTCTACACATTACACAAGAGTAAAAAAGTATTCACATTGTTCCCCACGTAACACACCTCATCGCCTTCTTGCAGCGCCTTCCCCGGGTGTTGCACAGATTTGCATTAACTGTTGGTGGAGCTGACATGAACAGTTGCAAGCCAGGAATTCCCACAGTTGCAGCAATGTTTCCTGTAACACATGGATTCAGTAAACAGAACTCTATTAACATTTGCATATGCAGAGCCCCATCTTGCACATGCTCCAGAAAGACTCTTAACGCCGAATAACAGAAGCCTCTGTGCCAGCAATGGCACAACCAAATCCCAAACAAATTCAGGAAAGACTTCACTGGTTCCCTCCAATTTAAAAACAAAGCACAATTAAAAAGTGGCTTTGGATTTAATTCCAAATATTAGCTGTTTCACAATCTGCCTCGAGAAAATTAGAACAGCTTTGCTGGGGAGGGGTGTGGGGGGGAAGAAAATGTCAAGTTTGTCTCATTCAGACAATTTTGAAAGAGCTGTAGAAATCCTTCTTAATGCCAAGAATTCGTTATAAGAGACTTATTTTAGGCTGCAGCTCAGTTACAAAACTATTGAGGGAAATTCTGGTTTCACTGAAGTCAATGGAAAGTTTCTTAAAAGGATTTAAGTTGTTGTTGGTTCACGCTATTCTCCATTACGGTTTGCTAAGATACCAAAGGAGTTGTGAAAGTTTTTTGTTGCCTTTTTTTCTGATTTTTTTTTTTTTTAAAGATTAGGATTATGAAGCATATACAGAAAACACATTAAAATATACTTTTTAAAAATGTATTTGTTTATAAAATATCTTAACTTAAAATGACTGATGTCATTGTTTTTACAATAGCTTTTTTCCCTTCCATAGCAATTTGTCAAGCAGACTTAAAGCAATTCTTTGCTTATCATGTTTTCAGAAAAGTCTAAAGTTCTAAAACATCTGTTGAATAAATATAACATGTAACCACAGCTTTAAATTATACATTGTCAGAATTGTGCTATGTCAAATATTTGAGAGAAAGAAAACAAAATTGCATTTTCTTATGTCAAACTATTCCAGTACAGTGGCAAGTTTAAACTACAATTAAGTTGGCCAGAATTCCCTATGTTTTAACAGTCAAAATCAACAGAAATTGTTTTCTTTACAGGAGCAGATTATTTTTATTACCTCCATGTTTCCAAACCTTTGTTTCCAGAAGATCTGTACCATAAAATTCTTGATGAAAAAAGGGTAGTTTGTATTTTCTCTTCTTTCTTTCTCCATGCAGAACACAGTATTACTATTTTTATGCAATATTTTTATAGTTGCCTTTGATTTCCAGAAATTGCTAATTTTAGTCTTTTCTTTTAGAATTATGTTAGTTTACAGCAGACCCTGCAAGTCACCACTGCCAAAAATTTGGAAACTAAAGTTTTGCCCATGTCAGACAAGTTTAGCTGAGCCATGTTTGCCATGGTCTGTAGCCTCTCCTTCCTACAAACTATAAAAGTGAAATATTTACTAAAGTCGGCATGATTTGCATTGACTTCAGTGGAGCTAGGATTTACTCAGAAGTCATGATGATTCATGCCATAGTTATTTACTGTTTCAAATGTCTCTCTCTGCATTTTATAATACTTCCACTTAGTTTTATTTTGGAAGAACCTCAGCTACAGGGGTATAACTGGGTTTCTGGATCCTCTGCAATACCCCAACTAGTACACGGAATTAGCTCTATTTTATCATACGAAGCATCTCTGAGATGCTGCATATGAAGTCACTGAACTTTAAAACAAACATTTTAATGTCACCACTTTAAGATCTCACAAGATTTGGGACGTTATTGCTTTAAAAACGATCATTCCCATGTGAAATATTGCAGCCATTCAAACATCCAATGAAACAGAAGAAAAATAAAGATAAACAAGGTCATAAGCCCTCTGTCAGTACGCTGTTTCACTTAGTAATTTACAGTTTCACATGACATTATTGCAGTAACTTTGTATAACATCTACAATAAAAAAAGCATTTGTGTAACTCAAATATTTAATAGGAAAACTTAATGAATTTTCCTAAAGCTTTTAAAGTTCTCTTCTTTAAAATCATAAGCTTCATATGACACAATATGAATCAGGCAGGTCTCTGATAAATGTTTTTTAAAAAATCCCATCAGCTGTGCCAAATATTAATCACTTTACATCCTAAACAAAATAGAAAAAGGTTATCTCGAATATAGGAAGTGCTGGGAGCAGGGATTCTGGGATCACAGTAGGTCACTATTGCAACCGGAGCCACTTTCTCTGCTAAAAAGTAAAGATGGAGCAGGGAGGAGTACGTAGAAATGCACAAGGTGAAGTTACTGATCTGTGAACAAACAGAAAAGGAAATACAGAGATGCTAGGATCAAAAGGAAAGGAAGAAAGGGAATTCCCATGCAGGGAAGACAGCAACTATTTCCACTGGCAGTTTTAAATGGAAATATCAGCTTTTTTGCATCTCTTTCGCAGTTGTTCCCCCATGCCCCCTCATGAAGGGAATGGCTAATCACGACATGGCTTTAGAGTAATTGTGAAAGCAGCTAAAGAAAGATGAGGAAAGATTCATCTAGTCATGTTGGACCATCCCTCAAACTGCTCCTGTGAATACTGAGAGGCCTCAATCTTTGCAGTGTTAAAAAGGAAAATGTGTGAGATAACAAATATTCTTCCCTCGATGCCTGCTGAAAAGCATGAAGGGGGATGTGATAATTCCCTCCCCAAAAAAAGGCAAAGCAAGACTGCTCCTAGCAAGTTGGTGTGGAAGAACACCAGAATGCTTAAAAATGGAAATGCTGTTTTAGTGGTTTTCAGCTTGATACAAATCAAAACGAATTCCTCAATTAATTTCTACTAATAACCATTTTTCAAGTTATTTTGGAAATAATGGCCAAGTTTTAAATAACTGGTAATCAGCTGGCATACTGCAAGCGAGTTCTTAATGTTTACATGTGATTATAACTATTATCTCCCCGAAACATAGTGCTGTTTCAAGAAATAAAAAATAATCAATGCAAAAACCTCGCTATAATCAGTGAGTTATGAAGAATGAATTTAGTTCTAATTGGGGAAAAAAAAGAAGTATTACTTTAGGATCAGAACACATTTAAGATAAGAAAATGAAACAGTAGTGTCAATCTGTTCGAGCCACATAATCTAGGCGACAATTTAATTTCTTTACAGTTAGCAAGTGTGTGGCTACTGGACTAAAATAGAGCATTTTTTATTGTCAAGGATTACCCCAAGGAAAATGAAAGACAAAAGTAATTCTTAAATTGTTAAGCTCTGCAAGTGCAGAAGAGACAATTCTTGCCTATTGAATTATACTAAGCTTAATCATTTTAGCCTTAGAGAGACTTTTCTGAAATTGCCCTTAGTGAAAAATACTCATTTTAAAAGCTTAAATATCTATTTTATCTCAATGATTTGAAAAACAATTAAAGATAAATAAACCAGCATGTTTCGAAGTCAAGGCAATCCAGTTTCCTTAAGCAAATATTTATGTACCAGCCATTGGTAAGGATGATTTCACAAATTAAGTTTTAACTAACTGTTCAATAAAGCATATTTTGTGAATACACTATATAAACAATAGTGTACTTAACTATTACACATGAATCAGTCTGCTTCATTATTAAAATAATAGGACTTTAAAACAAAAAAAATGTAACTGGAAGTTTTTTTTCCTCAGCTAATGATACTCAGGACCATTGTAACTAAAATAAGCAATAAATGATATCTCTCCCTCATTCTTTTATGCATTTTATCATATGGTTTCTAGATGAACTGGCAAGAGTAGAATTAAATTTTCACACATTGGCAAACATCTCCCTTGACCTAAATAACAGGTTATGCCAGAAAATCAGTATCAGAGTCAGAACCTAATGTGTTTTTTTACCCCCTACCTTTTGAGCTATCTATTTGTAAAGAACAAAGTAATGCAAACAGACTTATTACAAAAATTACCAAATGATTTGCAGCTTTTTGGGGGAGGAACTGAATTGTGTATGGTTTCAGAGAGTTCTCAAAACACTGAGAACTTGTGCAGAAACAAATATATTAATTTAATTAACCACTACCACTATGGGAATACTTTTTCTTTCGACATTTGTCCAGAAACATTTAAGGTCTCAGCACAGTGACCTTTGTACAAACTGATTTGTGTGCTATGCCATGCACTTGTGTAAATTCTACAATAAACCCTGTAAACAGTAAAAAATAAACATCCCAACACTGATATTTTTCAACTGAATTATGACTATACCTGTTGTAAAAATGTAACATGGAATCAGGAACAATATTACATAAAATCCTGAAAGTCACAGCATAAACCTGAGATTTTGGCAGTTTTATCAAAAATGTCAATTACTTTGTATGCATCACTAGTCCTTGTGTCCTACTCACCATGTACATTACTGTTTGTCCCAAACAAAGGAAAGTAGACAACCTTTTTTGTCCAATAATACATTAAAACAAAAGTGATTAGGTATCAAATTAAATATCATAAATAAAATGTATTTACAGTATTTTCTGATCATTAGACAATAAAATAATCAATTAAATTGTGCAACAAACTTAAAACATCCAACATCAAAAAAGTGAAGTATTATTCAAATCTTCACAAACTGACTTTACAAAAAACTATTAAAATATTTAAAAATTCCCATTGTATCTATTTTAAACAAAGAAATTGCAAAAATGTTTAAGACTGTTAAGAGTTATCAATTACACAGGCACTTCACATGTAAACAATCTACAGTACAACTGAAAAAAATATTTGGCACCAACCTAGAAGACTGAAAAAACGCAAAATGTGTTCTTTGTCCCCATTCTATGCTGTTTGTATAATTACCATAAACTCAGACTAAATACTGGCAATGTTAGAAGTCTGTGAAGTTACAATCAGGAGTGCAAGAAGTAAAGAACTTAAACTTTAAGCTTTCTGAAAGCTCAGAAGTGGATTACATGGGATCAGTCACTCAGATTTTTACCATCATATCAATGCTACATTTTTGTTTTACTTTTAAGTCAAATGACTAATCTTTCAAGCAAGGGATTAGGGTCTTGTACTTCTAAAGAAATTCAAACAACATTTTCAATGCAGGAAAAGAAATCCATTTTTTTGCTGTAACGTCATGGAGATGTTACAGCAGCTTTTATGGCAGCTTTTGATTTATGTCAACTGGAAAGAGAACTTCAATCTCTTTGTGCATCCAATTACAAAAAACATTATGTTCTGTTAACTGTCAGTTGACTCCAAGGTTTTACGCACAACTCCAAAGTAAGGCTCTCTACAGCATCTGGACACATATTAGTTTTTGATGGCTTGGATGTTCCAATTTAGGAAACTCATTTGTCCCAGAGCAATCCATATCAACAGACCAAATGGTACGTTGTTTAGCTTCCAAGAAGTCACGTTACATGGAGGAAAGCTGAGATAGTTTCAGCGTAGGTAATTCAAGCAGAGCTTGAACTGTGAGGCCAACTTTCACCAGACCCCTTTCCTCCAGTATGTGATGAGGCAAGCAGAGTCTTTCCTGTAAAATAGAGTAGATGTTTTAGGCTTGATTCATTTCTTTTCCAAGCTGGATAACAAAAGCATTTTCTCTGGTGTCATATATACTTCAGTACTAGATATTTGCATGGAAATGGTGTAGATTTTAGGTGTGGCTCTCTATAGCAACAGAACCCTCAGAAATTAATTGCAGCTATAATCTTAGTTTGAGGATGGAAACTTCAAAACATGAATGCATAATTGGCAAAAAAGCACTTAAAATGATAAACTAAACACCAGTAATCTTTCAGTTTTCAACACTGGGTTGCTAAACTAGGACTTTCAAATATTGTAACAATTAGCTCGCATCAGTTTTTCCGTTGTTTTACAATGAGGTCAGTATCATTTTTACTGCATGGTACTAATTAGAAACCCATAGAGATGAATGCCATGTGCATGCCACCAGAAGTCTTGACTTCTTTTCATATAATTAAAAGTTCCCTGATCAGCACTATAAACACTAGGTCCCCTGAATTTAGCCAGAAAAAACCCTGCAGTACTGCTGACATATGCTCTGTGATTATTGTAAATCAGTCAATAAAACAATTAGTATACCTGTGGAACGCCCAACTTTTTACAAGCATCAAGGAAGTTTTCAACATTTCTTCGGCACTTTGCCATGCTGAGTTTAGGCTGTAAAGACAGGATATTAGATCTTTGTCACACGTTTGTAAAGGATTGCATATATATCATGCAAATTCTGTAACAGTTGCTAAAAAATAAATAGAAAACAAAACAAGTTCTGTGAATACTCAGTTTGTGACAACTGTTTTTTAACCAAACTTCTGAACCTTGTTTTGTGCTTCTTGCAGGAAAGGTGAAGAGAGCTAATTAATATGGTAAACATGATGCATATTATGGAGTTTTTAACAGTCTGTTCTCATGTAAGATACAATTAATAGTGAGATAAATGACTTACCACTGCTGGCGATGGTACGTGAATGCTGGCAACAGAACGTGGCCTTATGTGATTGGCTAAATGGCAAAGAACGACCCCATCCATCAATGCTGCTCCAATATCATCTGGCAAAATTACTTTTAACCTTGATTCAAGATTCTGTTAAATATGGAAAATTCTATAGGTAAGGCACTTTCAACTTTGGAATAGTTTTTAATTTTAAATTCAGAAAACATTGTTTAAAAAGGTCAGACTAATCCAAAAACAAAATAAATGGATTCACGCTCTACTGAGTTCAAATATCCTTCTCTTTATATTATTAGTCTTGTGTGTTTTTTTCTGCTCAGTTTTTTAATGGCACAATTAGACACACCAAGAAACCCAGTCTGACAGTTACTACTATAGCTCAGAACTCTCAGAACTGTGTGTTGAAATAACTACACACACTAGGAAAGCACAGAATTTAAGGGCAGGAATGCCCAGCTATGGTCAGACTTGATGATCTTGAAGGTCTTTTCCAACCATAATGATTCTATGAGTCTAAATTAAATACAGATTTACCAGAAGAAATAACAAGGGAATACAATCACTTCAGGCACCGCTGTTTCATGTGCCAAGTGATAGATAAACGGGGCAGGAAATGGTGGCCAGAGAGGTTCTACCCTGGTGTTGCAAGACAGAGAGAAGAGGCAGGGAATATATTTTTTTTTATCCCATTCCAACAAGTCTTCATGGATCAGGATGTTGGCCAGACAGAACAGAGTCTCCGCAGAAGTCACAACCCAAACAAGCATTACCATGGAAAGCAAAGCTACTACCGCAGTATTTACCATTTGCAATGAATTTGCAGTTAACTAAAACTATTAAATTATCATGAAGAGAGAGCTGTATGGAAAACAACTTATTGGAAGTTTGAAATTTAATAGTATGATAATATGATATGATAATAGGTAATTCATAGCAAGTTTCTACACATAAACATTCTAGCATTCAGCTAAAACAATTTTTGGTTCCCCTTTCACCAAAACTAGTGTCCTCTAGGGTATAAAGGTATCCCAGTGAATATCTTTGGCTCACCTGCCTTGTTGCTGGGATCAACAAGAGTCCCAACCAATTGTGGAGCTTAATTCTACTGTAACTGCCTGTTCTTAGATCAGTGGAAAGCTCTGTTGCACACAATTTCTTGGAAAGAAGCACCACTGCAAAGACGCCCTGGTATAACTGGAATGATTCCTAGACCTTTATCATAAAGAGCAATGGTAGTACAGAGCAATCTAAATACACCGCATCCAATAGCTCGAACCAATACACTAAATAAGGGTACCTACATTGCGAAGTTGTCTTATTTGTTCCCTTTCTTCCCTTAAATGCTCCATTTTCCGCCTCATTGTAAATCCGGGATCCATCGCTCCATAGTCCTGGCGAGATGTACGGCTAAAAGCTGTGGAACATCAGAGAACTTAGTTTTCAGAATTCAGATGAAGAGTGTAATGACAAGAAACCCACCAACTAGGACAAAATGGGCAGAAAAAAAAAAAGCTGCAGAACTTTTCAGAACTGATATTTTTAAAAATCCTAAGGAAAAAGCTGCTCTCCGTGAAACAAAGCTTTCAAAGTACATGGATCACCTCACTTAACTGCAAACCTGTAACTAGAAAATACGGAGGTAGAATACACAATACACAGATCTGTGTGATCTATATAATTCCCTTTGCACATTAGTAAGCTTATCCTAAAGGCTAGCTTTGTCTGTTAAATACTCTTTATTATGTATACATTACTGATTTTCATTGTCAGAAAGCTTTTAATATGATCAATTTATTCTTTCACAGACTGCTGGCAAACAAAAAATAATTTGTAACCATTCCATTCTCTCCTTAAGTATTATAGCCTGTAGTTCTGAGCAACAGAGTCAGCATTTAATTCTTCAAAACTTTCTCGCCTCTAATAGTTTGGAATTTTAGCAAGAAAACTTAATATTCAAGATTTGGGTATTTCTTCTGTAACACAACATCTTTTGAAAATGTGAGATCTTCTCAAAACTATGCCAGGTCAAGAGCAAGGCCTAAAAGCCATACAAAGATTTCTGCTCATGGCCAAGACATAAATGCCATGTGTCATTCAAGAAGAGAAGAGAAAGGAGAGCTTTTTAGAAGAGGTTTGCAGACGTGAACTGGCAACAGCTTCTAGGAAGCCTGCTGCTGCACCAGTGAATTGAACTAAACTAAAATAAAGGGTGCAGTAAAGTGGTAACACAATCTTGCTTGCTCCTATCAAACCTGCACCTTCCTGCAGCCAAGGTTGCAGATAACACAAAAGCCTCTAAATGAGCCCAGCTGTGCTTTCCTCCTACAGGCAAATAACACAACTCTCTCTGGCGCAGAAGTCTCACTTGACTGCTCAGAAAAACACAAGCAGTTAAGGCCCCTGATGGAGCCACCTGCATGATCTTAGCCAGACACTCTGTACTGAGGGATAATGAGCAAGTATCATAGAGGTCAAGCTTTAGTTTCATTCAGTCTCTGCATTAACAAACTGAAGAGTTAAGATCATTTTTTCTTAATGATTTTGCTGAAAGATTTTTCCAGTTAATACTGCTCTTCTCTTGAAGGAACAAAACTTGCACTGTGACCTTGCCAAACTACATTTTCCAATTCAATATTCACGCTGACAGTTCCACATAAAAGAATACTTTTCCAGATAAAAAAAAAAAAAAAAAGAAAAGTGTATTATTCCTTCCCAGATTTCAGAGGAATGAAAATCTGCTTTAGACAATCCCATCTGACACAATTATCTGACGGGGGACTGGCAGACTCTGGAAGATTTGGGCACAACAAGGCACAAAGCCATTAAATTGGCACAGTGCTGCTCCGTAAATCCCTTCATAGGACAAATTACAAAAACCTACTTCTCTTGAAACCCTCCTGCCTCAGCCATCAGGTCTGAACAACAATTGCACACTGTCCCCTGTTCTTTGCGGGTGACTAATTACGCAGAAAATAAATTAATGAAATAACAAATCACTGTGCAACTTGGGCAACTTTCAATTATTAGTTTGCCAAAGCAGCTGTCTGTGCCTTTCCCAGCACTATGCTTGTGATAAGCACACTGAGTGCACTGCTGTACTGCAGCCTCTCTTTGTACTCGTTCCAATTCCTGCATCTGCTGCCCTTATTGCCCGTTCCAGCCCGGGGAATAAACATCTGTTCTGTCCTGCTATGTCACAGAAGAGCAGCTTACCTGACCTTGGTTTGAGACCAAAAGGACCATGAGTGTTACTCTCTGTTCTTTCATAGTCCTGTTGAAAGAGAGAAAGTCAATTTTCTTCCACTCAAATAATTAACTTTTGTTCCCCATCAAGATACAGTTTATATGATTTCTGCCTACAGTAAGTCCTTCTACTAAGCAAAACTTAGCATCAGCTTTTTAAAGAAATGCTTACTCTGAATTACGAGTATCATTTTTTTCTCATGCCATCATCTAATATAAGAAATGCACTCAATCTGATGTGTACACAAGACTTTCTATTTCAGCTCATTTAACTGTATTTGAGAGATGCTCTCCTCATTCTGCTCTGTCAGGTTCCCTTTTGACATGAGGTGAAAATGAGTATCTTCTTTGGTATATTTTATTCAGTTTTGCAACCACAATGAGAGTTGCATGGATTTTCCTTATAAAGGAAAAAAAATCCCGATGAATCAAGCTGGGAAGCTGCACCACAGAGATGAAGACAGAATTGTGAAGGATGAAGCTGCTTAAAAAGTCTCAGCATCTCTGGGTTCCCTATGATAGGCAGAATACTAGACCACAGGGTACTTAAAATCTCCTGAACTGCTAGTTCACCATAGACTCCTAGAGGTAAGGTAAAATACGCTGAAAAAATTAACATTGGGTTAATATCTGTCTCTGATTCCAATTTATATAACTTTTATTAAATGGCATGTGAAATATTTATAACTTCAGTCTCAAAGGAAACTAACAGCTTAACATTTGTATGGGAGATCTGATGACAACAGTAATGTGCATAAAGAAATGTTTGTTGAATGAAAACAAAACCACAAACTTGTACCTCAGACGACACAGGAGACTGTGGGGACACATTAGTATTATCACTGTCTTGCTAAAAAGAAACCAAAGAGATGAAATTATAAAATGAAAATTATGATTTAACAAGAAAAGCATGAAATCATGAAGTACATACACAATACATGAAACACGCAACATCTGTCAAGCATGGCACACTGGTAGCAACTGAATTTAAAACATGTAGAGTCAAGTGCTGTTCACTTTACATGGGATATTACTTTATTCATTGTCTCTGCCTGATAGCTAAACTGACTTTCCTATTACTGAAGTCTGTAAATACCCTTCTTTACTTCAATACATCATCTGATTGACTTTTTTCAAATAGAGGAGTGAAACACTGATTTTGCTATTTTATATAGGTTTAATTTTATTTATATGTTTATGGTTTTGGAATACAAAGTTTGCTTGCATAGACTCTAGTCAACATTCTCCTGATCCATAACTGTCTCCTAAGTATTCATAAAATACAAATAAATAAAAATCTTTATGTATTTTATGTGATTATCATTTCTCACCTCATCATTTTCATTTCCACTTGAGCTCTTTCTGGAAGACTTATACTGCAAAACACATACAAATATTATTTTAAAATTCAAGTACAGTTTTCATTTGAACCAAATGGCTTTGTATCAGGCAGATGTTATTTATTACTGGCAAAGTGGGAGAAAAAAAAGAAAAAAAAAACCATAAAATTGTCAAAAGAGAAAAAAGGAACATGCAGTTCCTAGACTAGTCAGGAACTTCTTTACACTGATTAAAGGGCACATGTATTTTTGAAATACATGTTGTTACACTGTTAACTCTGATTGTATACATATTTGATCCAAGTGAAAAGATCTGAGCAACTGTTACTCTCAATTATTCACTATTAGTAAAAACTGTATAACTCCCAAATGTTACAAGAAAGAAACATACTTTAAAAATATTTAAGATCACTTAGGTTTGCAAAGGGAAAAGGGATTGCAAGAAGAGATTTACAGAAATGGTACCTATAAAAGCAAGTTATTTCATTGTCTGCTGTAATTCTCAGCTAGATCTGTGCATTCACAGACAGAACTAGTCCTATCACTACAAAAACAAAGAAAAGGGGTATGTGTGTACAACCAGCCTACCTGTTTTTATGATATAATATAAAATACAGGCTGGATTAAAAGACATCAAACTAACTAGGAAGATGGTTCTTCATGACAGACCTGATTTAGGTGATGCATGCAGGTAGATTGTAGTTAAATGAGTTTAAGAAAGAAAAAGAAAAGATCTAACCTGCAACTGTGTTATTTAAGATACATTAGTAAATAAATGCATAAAGCTGTATTTATTAGTTACCCATATAAGATACTCATTGCCCTCAAAAGTTCTAACTCTAAGCACTGCTGAAGTGTGTACAGCTCCATATTCAACCAGGATGGAGTCAGGATGCAAAGTGTAACTTTAAACTTACAACAAAAATATTTTGGTTGATAAAATTGTCTTCAGTAGCAAGGTTCTTTGTAAAGAGCTAGAGCAACAGAGAGATTTTTCAGGCATCAGAGGTTTTTTTCCAGGTATCAGTCAAGGTTCTGTGCCACGCCGCATAAAAGGGCATGCAGGTTCCCATGCGCACAGGTATTTTTCTACTCTTCTGCTGAGCAATAATGCTGTATAATAACAACATAAAAAATCTAAAATAAAGATAGCTCCATGTATTTCTGGATGCAAGTAGATTGCCAGAACGATGCTCATATGCATTCTGAAGATACTCTTTCACATTTGAACTCATGTTAGGACAAGGCTTCCTAATTCTTGAGAAAGGAAAAAAAGCTACTAAGCCCAAGAATATTTCTCATACACACCATGCTGTTTTTCCTAGAATTTAATTTGTTGGAAATTCCCTAGCATTTCAGGAAGGCTACTGTTTAGATGTTTGATGGCAAAGACCCAAGACTTATTTCATAAACCAAATAAATCTAATTTCAACTCAATCTAACACTGGTCACAAGTATCCCATTTTTCCACAGGGTGAAAATAAATGTTATCTGCCAATGCAGCAAATCTGAATCTGTTTAGCAACAAGTAGACACTGACACCTGGTGACCACCGGTACACACTGCAAACAGCAAAATAACTAATCTGGAGTGAGCTTCTTCTCTAAAATGCAAAAAGTCAACATGTGTAAGTAGTGTTACACAAAAAGATGATGTACATTTTCCTTAAATGCAAAGAAAATTTCTCAAGTTTGACCCAAACTAGAGAAGAACTGAAGACCAAAGGTTAGTTTCTGGCTTTTCCAGACGATAACTATAGCTTTCTTTCCCTCAATAAAAGAATGAAGAAGAATCATTTGGTGGATTTTGCCCTTGGTTTTCCTGCATTCTGACTTCACCTTGAATACAAACACATTCTGAAACTCAAAAGAAACAAATGAAAAACCAGTCACATGCAAAATTTAACTTCATTGTAACAATTCATAATAACTTTCTTCCAACAAAAATAAAAACACAAAACTTTTGGCATGGACAAAAAATAAACCTTAATTTTACCTTGAAATACTCTTTTCTAATTTGTTTACTTCTCCTCCTTTCTTCATTCTGCCAAATCACTGGCTGTGTCTCTGGCCAATCCACTGGATCTTTCTGGTTTTCCAAGGGCTGCAAGTTTCAGAATCATTTTTATACAACAGGTAAGTATACAATTCTGCATTAGCCCAAATTATTATGAACTACAATTATAAACTGTTTGGTTCTCCCATCATCTAGCTTTATAACACAAAAATATTTCTAGTCTCAATGATGGTCCAGGTGGAAACCGCTTCCTCCCTGTCAAAATCTCAAAAAAAATTCATATAGGAAAAGAAATAATTAAAATACACCTTCTTCTCTTCAGCTAATGCACTGAGTCTATTTTTCACAAGTTTGTTAGGAAGTCAGTTAAAATTATAAAGTACTGCTTGTAAAGCCAGTTAAAAGTGTGTTTAGCCACTAATGCATTTCATTGCTGAATCTTTATATAAACTAGATATCAATGGAAAAGGATGGCCATTACAAAACTACTTTTTAAAATAGCTGTTTGCTGTTCTTATCTAAAAGGTAATACTGCAGCAAGCAGCAGTATAAAAATTCTTTAGAACAAGTTAACAAGATAACACTGTGTTTTGAAGGAGACAGCTAAAGGAGATTTATTCATAAAAAACAATGAATATGTATGTCTATGTATACTTTACTAAAAACAAAAGTATCCAGACCAGAGGAAATATTTCATAATAAACAACACATGCAAAAATTGCATTTCCAAAGATTTCTTCATTTTAGAATATGAGACCATATAAAGCAATCATAAACAACTAGTGAATTAAAATGCAAAACAGTAATAAAAAAAGAGTTTCACTGCACCTGCATTACAAACAAGGTACAAGTCAAATTGTCTTGAAACAGCAAGGGAAAGTTCTTCATAGAAAATAAGGAAACTTTTACTATGCTTTCTTACTGCTTGATACAGTTTTAGACACTTACCTGCCAACTGTATGGAGACAATGGAGAATTCCCTTCATCTGCTGAGATACTAAAAATTAAGATGACAGATATTATTAAATTTCCTTACTAAATTTTCATGTACTGTAACATCAAGTTACTTTAAAAGTCAAAATAAAGTGAACACAAAATTAAAATGCAGCTTTTCAGCAACACTATAATACTCTGGCTTGCTGCATAATGATATTAGACTGTGGCTAGAAGGATGACAATTTGATTAAAATCTCAAATAGCATTTTTCTCTCCTTTATCATATGCTGACAACACCTCTTAAATAACACACTACTTCATTAAGAAAAGGCTTTACCTGAATAGTGTTGAGTGATCTTAAGCAACCATTAGGATACCACATTGAAACTGCAAAGTCTCAAATATATACTGAGGGAACAAGGATAATGTCTGAACTTGGTGTCACTTCCTCTCTTCTGTGACAACCTTTTTGTGAAGGTCACTTCTGTCCTCCTGACCTGTAACCATTTCATTTGCAACCTAACAACTGGGCAGAAAACAGGCTTAGCAGCTATCAGGTACGTGCATAGGTGACCAGGTGAGGACTGAATGTGAGCAGCGCCTAACACCTTGGTGAATTCTAGTAAATTCTTAACAGAGAGCAAACTAGCACATGATGTGAGGCTGACTTTACATCTGTTATCTCACATGCATTTTCTTTCCCTTTCTTTTCCATTTAAACCAATAATCACACTTTTTAAAGCTCTTTGGCATAGGAAATTTGTCCGAGTGATGCCCATTACCTTGATAAACAATTTAGTTGAAAATTCCAGGAATTGCTGCAACAAATAATTCAAACCTGCTGTTGAAACATGGTTGTATATATTAACTATGACATGTTTTTAGAAGATGAAATTCTTCACAGCTTCTATTCTGTTTTTATGTACCTTCCCCAGTGTCTAGGGTTCCTATATACCAGTGCAATGAAATAACAAATAGTCTGTGACAACTACCTTGTACATACACCTCAAAGAAAATGCAGTTTTGTTGGTGGTGTTTTTTTTAGGATTAAGAAAAAGCCCAACCCCAAATCTCAGAGCCTTTTTTTTTCCCCACATAAAAAGAGTAAATCAAATGTAACTCTCCCTGAATTCCCCTATAATACAGGGCTTGCCATAGCTGTGCTCTGCGGCAGAGAACAGAAACTGCAGAGTAAGAAACCAAGGACACGAAAGCTCCAGGTGCAAATGAGTAACAGCTGCCGCACGGTTCATGTAACTCCAGAACAGGGACACAACCACCTCTGCAAAGTCTCAGATACCAGTGAGAGAGAAGACAGCCAAACCAAGATGCATCACTTGGAAATATCAAAGCTGAGTCCCCTTCATCTGCACTTGGATTACACAGAGCTGTAGAGTAGCTGCCACCCACAGTGCTCTCTAGCAATAACAGCTCTAATTATGAGTTCTTGTATCCTAGATTAAAAGCAAAGTTGGGGTTTGAACACAGGTAGATGGAGAGTCTTTTGAAGGAAGAGATTTTAAAGGCTGGCAAAAATCACCAAGGCCCTCTCCTACTCTTAGGACAACAGCTCTCTTTAGGTGGCTGTCAATCCTCCCCTCCTTTAGCTGAAAAATTAAAAGACGATTTCCTGACCAAATTGATTTCCAAAACTGGCTTAGGATTCCTCAGGAAAGCGGAAGCCAAAAACTTGCAAGTTTCTTATATAGGCAGTAAAAGGAAGCTACAGTTTTGCAGTTTCTTCGAGACAAGGCTCTGCCCATTCTCATTCTACATTTACAGACACAGCACAGAATATGTGCACAACTCCTGCAGGCAACAGTATTAAGAAGCACAATTCTGTTGCACCAACTTGCAAATTCCACACAGACACATTCCCCCACAAAAACTAAAGGTTTTCCAGGTTGAACTCCCCACACATTTTTCAGACATGTCCCAAGAACAAAAATGATCTGCCAGGGAAATTTCAGATGTCTAAACACAGATTCAATGACAGTTTGTATAACTCAAGAGTATCCCAAAACATTAGGTAGGGGACAAATGCTTCTGGTTCCAGTGCAGAAAAAAAGCAAGACTTTTGCATGTCTAAAATGTCACCAAAAGCCCATACCGAGTTAGACCTGCATGAGTTTCTATATGCCATCAACTTTAATGGCTCAGAAAACCACCTTGAGCTCTTCTCCTGAAAGAAACTAAAATTTCAGTATCATCTACAACTAAAACAACAGGACAGAAGATGGCAGGACTGATATGAAATAAGCATTAAACAATAAAAACAAAAGAAAGTTGTGATATAGCAAAGTGTATTAATACCATTTTTCAGATTCCACTGGCTGCTTTGGTCTGTTCCTTGTGCTTACAGAAGCTGAATGATTAAGAAGCCTGGAATGAAAACAGAAAAAAACAACATATTTATTCAAGAGCTTAGTAATTAAACCTCTTTATTGAGCATATAATACTTTCAGAGTGTCACTTTTCCTATAAAGAAAAGTTTTAAACATGAAATTTAAACATAAAATTATAATGCATATATGAAACCCAAGCCCAATCCTGCTTCCACTGAAGTCAAGACGCAGTTTCCAGCTCTTGTAATGTGTCAAAGTTTGCATTTTAAGCAAGTAAAACCTGATTATAATCCAAACAAAATGAAGGCTCCTCTTACTTTTCCTCGACACATATTCATCACCTCAGTTGTTCTCCCACCTGTGTGAAGTTACACTGTCCTCAACACAAAAGGCCCCACAGTTCTCTAGAGGAAGAGATGATGGAACTGAAGTGGATAGGAAAGGACACAGAGACTGAGCACAAGTTAGTCAGACTGCAGGAGCAGGTAAGAGGATTCCCAAGTAGGAACAAAGTGCAAAGGAAATGCAGGAAAAAGAGTGAGGAAACCGAGATGTGCAGAATGGGAATTTTGGCACAGAACAGTAAAAGAAAATACTAAGACAGAAAGAAGCAAACAAGGCAGGAGCGAACCATCAGAAACTTCATTTTCCTAAAATATCAACAAGTGAAAAGGCCTAAACCTGAATATAATTTTGGAAATATTTTCTCATGTGAAACAAACTCCTATCGTGCACATGTACAGACAGGAAGACCTACACTATTTATTATGAATGTTTAAAACAAAAGAAAAATAAACAAAAAAATCCACCCTCCCCCAAAAGATCAGAGATCAAACCAATTAGAAAGACTTTTTCTATTACATTAAACATTTTCAAGCAAGTCTCACATTGAATAGCAACTAGAATCATTAATTTTGAATTCTAATGTTAAATTATACAGAGAACTAAAACGATCCGATTGAAGATCAGGAAAAAATGGAAGACCAACAACTATTAGTGGGCGAAAGTAAAAGAGTTTCATTTTATATTTCATTATCATTACAGAGGGCAGTACAACAGTTAATTTTAAAGGATCTATGATGTTCAGTCAGACATCTGTGTTAGTATGACAGCTTTGAGCTGAGCAATCATATTTCTAACTTAGATCTCTGACTGTGCAAACCTCCATTTAATGGGATTATGACAAGTTAAACCTGTACAACAAGATAATTTATGGTCTGCAGTATCTGATCCTCATAATTTATTTTCAGAAAGTTAATTCTGAGGGTGCTTTCAGGAATTATATTATAGACAGGGAAAAAAGTTACAAAAATATTGAGCGCATAGGATGTAACAAACATCATAAAATAAGGTATTTTTGAATCATTGGTATTCAAGGAGAATTGCCATTTAAATTAGGCTTATCACTGCAACTGAAGCCAAAGAGATATTCAGAGAGATCCAATGGCAAGTTACAATCACCGGAATAGAAAGAGCTTAATAAGTGAGAATTGGATTCACCTAAGCCCCATCACCAAAACTGACTAGTAGTGTTAATTTGATGACCATATGTAATAAAAGCCACTGTTTTTTGTAATATTTTTCCAATTATGTTCAAATACATTCTATTATTTTGCCAGGAAAAAAACCTTCCAGTTCCAAAACTGAGGGTACTGAAAATAATTTCGGTATGTCAGGTTAGTCCAGGCAGAACTATGAATTTCCTAAGGAAAAAGGAACTTTAATTATCACTTCAAAAAAACTGTAAACACATAAATTAATATGAAATTACAAATTTCCACAGACTAAGGAATTCAATGCAAAATAATTGGTTTAGCTGGAGAAGAAAAAAAAATCTAATTGTATTAAAAATGCAATTTTAGAGAAAATAAAATACAAAATTCAGTGTATAAAATGGAAGTACACATGGCTCATTCTAGGCTCTTAAGCATAGTCCTAACCGTGCAAAGCCTCCATATAACATCAAATCCCAAATTTTCTGTTTTGTTGGACCTATTGTCAGCCAAATGATTCTTCTTTATGGTGATACTTAATCGTTAAATGAACACATAATCATAACACATTAGTGTAAGTAATTGCATACTTACGGTTCACATCCATCACTGAAATTCTGCTCTTATGTAATTACTGTATTGTTTTGAAAAGGTTATGAAACTCATACAAACTTGAAACATAAATTACTCAGCAACACACAGTGATACACATTTGTGTACACTAAATAAAAATCAACATTGTGACTCACTTCTCTGATTCTCATAATCATCCACGCGTAACATCTGCTCCAAATTGCTGACTAAATGGGAAGTAAAGGTGATGGCAAGACAGATGATGTTATTGGGAAATATTTTTCAAGGTTTGAGAATTAAATAAGTGGAATCTGTTCTAAACCATCTCTTTTGTTTGCATTTCCTAAGCAAACATATCATGCTTAAGAGACACAAATGAGATGAATGATGCTAATTACTTAAGGGACAGCTGCCTCCAAGTTTAAACAATTAAGAACTATCTGGGATCTATGAAGTGTGCAAGGACACAGTATCTTTTACAGTGAGACAGAAATTTTAAAATCGGGAGTCGAGACTCTGTTCCTTGAAAGCAGTCTCCTGTCTTCACATAAGGCTCGTTGCTTTGTGACAGCTGATGCACTCTCACGGATTCAGGCAGCTTTAGAAAGTCACTGCTGTCTGCCCAGGATCCGTACGGCACATTTACGCCACGTGAAGGCTCCCTATGGAAGGTTATTTGAGCTGAGCTTCTCTGCTTTCTGTTCAGACAGATCAGGGGTATTGATAGTACGGGTTTGAGTTTCATGTGACATGGTGACAAACTTTGAAATCACTTGATTCATCACCTATGTGTCTGATCATAACCTATCCTGTCCCACGCTGGATTTTGTGTCTCCTGTGAGGTTTTTGTATCTGCTATTTGCTCCCTCGTGGCTGCCAAATACAAAAGAAGTTACTGCCAGTTATGCTAACTGGAAAGTTATTACTAAAATCAAAAGCTCTAAAAAGCCTTTTGCCTGAGGTTCTGCATTTGAGGTGCTGCATTTTCATATTTAAAGTCAATCCCTGGAGATAAAACATGCCAAAGGTGTCAGAAATTGAGCTTCTAGTTTGAACTTCTCGTTTGAACTGCTTTGGACAATCTGTCCAACAAAATGAAACATTTTTCTTGCATTTCATCTTCACAATAAAAGCATTTTAATCTATTTTTTATTATTAAAAAAAAAAAAAACACTTAGGCTAACTTAGCCAGTTCCTTTAGACTGTTTTTGTCCAAGGAATGGACTAAATTGGTTCTTTTGTCCATATTTTAACTGGAAATCTGAAGATCTACAAGCACTGTATACCTTGATGCACGTCCTGCCGCCCTGGTCCTCTGGAAGAGTTTTTCACTGAATGAAGTCCTATAGCTTAATGGCCTTCGTCTGTATTCACATTTCATGTACATCAAAGCCAAAGACGGAAGAAGGAAGCCGGACAGGTTGATGGGAGAGGACAAGGAAGTCAATAGCATAGCAAGCAAAAAGAAAAGAGAAAGACTGCATAATATTAAAAAGAAAACACACTGAATGAACAGAAAATGGTTAGTAAGAAATTACTTTGTGATGCACTATTCTGAGAATTCCACTTACAGCTTGGACTGTACATATTTTCTACAAATAAATTCAGAAATGTCTTGACTTCATTTTAATACTATTTTTATTGCTCTTCTCAGCAAGAAATTATAAATTCATGAAACTATGGATTCAATACATTACACTTTACTAACTTTAAGTACGATTTTAAAATAGAAGCCAATTTGTATCTCTGTAATTAATGAAAAATAAGAAAGCTTTAAAAAATAAATGCTAAATCAAAAAGTAAAACTTAACAAATAAAATTATGTATGCATGACCATCTTAATAGCAAAATTTAACAAATAAAATTATGTATGTATGACCATCTTAATAGCAGAGTAGAACCATTAACAAGATAGCTGCATAAGTTACAATTATGTTTAACGAAAATAAGATTTAAGCTACAGTACTTGGAGTGGCTTGGTATTTCAAATGATTAGATACCCAGGAAATATTAAGAAGAAGCAAACTCCACATGCAATATAAACAATCACGACACAGAAGCAAAGATTAAGAAACAACATTAAGACTCTCCCTCTATTCATATATTAAGTAATATAGCAAAAAAATCCTTTTTTGGCAATATTTCTAGTATAAAAAATAATAGCATTAAGATTTAGTTCTTTTTTCCTTCAGAAGGGACATGACCAAATACTTAAATACACTGGACAGAGCTAAAAGTATAATTTATCTTTTCTTCACACTACTGCTGTTACACTCTGCACTGCAGATGTTTCATTTCATGTTAGTTGAGTGTATTTCGCTAATAATTTCTTCATACCAGTATCATCACCCATGTCTACATAAACGTCTTCTTTGAGGGCCAGTGGGGCAGGAGGGACTCAAATCAGGGGGAAAAAAAACAGGAAAAGAAAAAAAAGACTCGAACNGAAGCAAACTCCACATGCAATATAAACAATCACGACACAGAAGCAAAGATTAAGAAACAACATTAAGACTCTCCCTCTATTCATATATTAAGTAATATAGCAAAAAAATCCTTTTTTGGCAATTTCGCTAGTGTATTTTGCTAATAATTTCTTCATACTAGTATCATCACCCATGTCTACATAAACATCTTTGAGGGCCAGCGGGGCAGGAGGGACTCAAATCAGGGTGGGGGGAAAAAAACAGGAAAAAAAAAAAAGAAAAAAAAAAAAAAGAAAAAAAAAAAAAAGAAAAAAAAAAAAAAGAAAAAAAAAAAAAAGAAAAAAAAAAAAAAGAAAAAAAAAAAGAAAAAAGAAAAAAGACTCGAACATTCATCTCTTCCTTTCCACATGATGCACAGAGCTGCTTCTCAACAGTAATGTTATGCAAAGAAATACAAGATAACTATTTTGGAACAGTCTATTGATTAAGCCACTACATAGGTCAATAAGACTGTCCTCAAAATAGTGAAGTGGCAACAACCTTGGGGCATGAGAGGTTAAAGAGTAAACTAACATACAAGTTATCTAACCTAATATTGTAGTACCTGTGTCTTTGTTCTTGCTGCAGTAACTGAGCTGCTATTTTTCTCAGGTCAGTCACTTCTTTAATTTCATCATCTTCTTCAGCCAGCAGCTGTTCTTTCTGAAGTCTAAAAAAATTAAACATTACCTTGGCTTTAAAGCTTTGGATTATGTGTTCTTTGGATTACGAAAATTAAAATAGGTTCTTCAGTCAAGCAAGACAGAAACAGGTAGGTCACTGAACAATAATTAGAAGACCTTCCTATAAGCTTGTTTTCTGTCCAAGTATGATTACACTGCAAGTCTATAGATTTCTTTTTTCCTTATGCAAGGAGAAAAGCATTCCCCATGCGCCTCCCAAAAGACCTATATTTACCTTTTTTCATCTCCCCATTCCTCGTTCCGTTCTGTCTTCTGGGTTTTCTCAGGATGTTTCCCTCGCTCCTTACATATGGTGAAAAATAAATTTAGAATTCAATTAAAAAAAAGAATCGCTGTGTAGCTTTTTTTTTTTTTAATCAAGTTACAGTACCTTCATATAAGACAGCAGTGGTCCAATCTGCATTTCTCCTTGCTCAGGAACAGCTCCCTCTTCTGCGTTCGGATCAATATAATCATACACCTCCTGGTCTAGTGAGGATTGATGAAGAGTGGAAAAGATAACATTAAGCAGTTCTCTGAACCAAGTGCCATTCCCAAGAGAGAGAAGTACTTATGAAAAAATGTCAAATAAAAATAATACAGTGAAATCCTGTTTCCTCTATCCAGAAGAGTTTTTTTTCCTTCTTTCTGGTCTTGTGTATTTATGATTTTATGAACTTGTTTACCAAGATGATAAAAATACAGTTCCAACATGCCACTGTATCATTGTGTGCATTTTTGTTAAATTATATTACCTAAGCAAGAGTGCTTCTGTTACCTAAATGACAGATGTACAACAGATATTACCTTTTTGTGGATCGAGTTTACTTCCCACTACGTGATTGTCATTCCTTAATGTCTGCTCCCTTGTTGATTCTGATACCTGGGAGTGAAGGCTGATTGTATCATCATCAGATGGCTGCAAAGACAGTCATACTTAATGCAAACTTAACATATTACTATTAAAGTCTTTTGTTCTATAGCACTTGGTTTTGGCAGTGGCAGAATTAACTACAACTGGCTAAACTTAGATCTCTACAAATATGCAAATACGTTTTGTGGACTTCTGTGCCTAACTTTAGACCTAGTAAGCCATTTAGAAGTTCATATTAAAATTTAAACAACAAAAGGATTACTAATACATACATTCAAGTTTAGTGAAAATATATATCCATTTTCCTCTATTTTATTAATAGCAAAAGCAAATAGCACATGCTTTGTTCTCTGTGTAAAACTTAAATACATATTTCATATCTGAAAAAAATCTGAACAGTTCCTCATAGCACAAATCAATTTTAAAATGTGTTAAGAGCTTGGACTGGAATAACCTAAAGAAATTCAAGGTCATGAAGATTTTGTGTCTATACTGCTAATGTTTAAACTCAACAACATAAATTTTTGAAGGATGTAACTGCAACTTAATTAAGCATTTCTCACATGATGCAAAGTACAAAGGAAGAAAATTGTTTTATAAAACAGAAGTTAGACAAATTTAACAGTGAAAAACACTCACTTCTGTTGTAGACAACCTTTTATCTCCATTATCACTTCCAATGCCAGAGTCCGGTCCATGATTTTTATTGGGATAAAAATCTTCCATGCTATTTTAAAAAATATGAATTAAAGAAATTGTATTAAAGAGGATGTATAAATTCTTTCAAAAAAATGAAACTAACGTTCTCTAGTTGCTGCAAGAGAATTTTTGCAAATCCATGCACACAGATGAAAAATTCCTCAATTCCTGAAAGAAGTGTTAAAAAAAAAACCACTATCAAAGAAAAGCTAAAGTTAGATCCACGAAGGTATTTCATTGACAGGTATTACATTCTATCAGTAGCAAACATATTCCCTAGGACACTGTCACACTGCAACTGTTTAAATCTGCTTAAATAGCCACTATTTTTCCCCTTTAAATGTATGCCTTCCATAGATTACTAATGCAGCACACAGAAGATGGGCAGCATTAGGAGGGGATGCTATTCCAACTGGGCATTGTGGAGCTTGGTTTATATTTATGATGTGGAAAATGTATCAAACAATCTCACAATTACAAAGATGTCATGCAGCAGTAATATCCATGACTTCATTCAAATTTTATCGCTGTAGTCTTAAGTTTGGTGCAGACTTATGGGGTGCATGTGTGGGCGAGAGCTTCTAGGAGCACTCAGAAGCAGTCTATGGGCCCTGTAAGCTTTATTCATAACTTACCTTTCTTTCAGGCCTGAATGGAAGAGTGACACAGGTCAAACATGGTATTTTAAGCATGTGGCAAAAATAGAGCATTATTCCACATGGTGTACACTGGTAAACCAGTTGAAAGGCAGGAAACAGAAAATTATTCTCACCGGATCACTCCAGAGAGGTAATAAGTTAAAAAAATCAAGCAAAATATGCTGCATTTTTGGACTTCAGGAGTAATCCAGTCAACAAACCTCAGATATTTCACCAATGCTTAAATTAGATTCCATTAACACATGTTTGGGAGATGGACTTTTCATATACAGACTAACTCTACATTCAGGACAGTTATGGAAATGTAGCATCAATGTTTTAAAAAATTCAGGTGAGAAATAGAAAGCTGAGTTTTTCAGTAAACTGAAGCTACACTTTTGTTGTAATTTTCAGATCTTCAGTGAGCATAATAAAAAAATTTCATAGTAACCCAGTTGATAGTCATTAAGCTTCAAATAACACAAACTTAGATAGCATGACTTCTAAATAGACAGCCTTTAAATTACTGAAATTACAGCTATTAAGCTATAATTAACTTATTGTGGTACTTCTCTCCTGTTCCCTAAGCGCCACTTCACAGAAAATACTAAAATGAATTCAAAATAAATAAATAAAAAGCTTACAAGACCTACCTGTCTGTGAGTGGCTGGGAGGGGATTCGTTTACCCAGTGATGGAAGATCCAAAGAATCTGGTTTTTTATCTATTCTGAGGCACGCCTGAATGCTGAGGAATTTAAATATATGTACTTTACCCTTTAAACATATCTGTTTGGAAGCAAAAGAAATATTTATTACATAGCATGTTTTTTGATGACACAGCCCAACCAATACTTTCTACACTGATAAGGTAAGGCCCACAATCTTTCACTAGGAAAAACACAGCTAGAAAAATAATGAAAACCTAATTGGTAATAACTTAGAACAGCCCCTCTTTCTTAAGATCCTAAAGCATGTAAGCAAAATACAATGTTTCTATACTAACCTGTGCTGGTGGTATCTGCATTGGATTGTTATCCAAAACTATTACTTGTAAATGACGGAGCTTCCTGTAACAAATCGGAATTTCTGTAATTTTATTACAAGAAAAATCCAGCTTTACCAAGGGAAGGTCTCCTAATTCTGCAGTGGAAAAGACAAAAAAAAATCAGGTATCTATTTAACCCTTTACATAACTTACCTACATGAAAGAAAGGATAACAAGAAGCTTACCATCTGGCAACATATGGAGATTATTTCTTCTTATGTTTAATTCTCTAAGTGACTGTAGCTTTCCTATCTGCTGGGGAAGGACCTGAAGTTCATTGCAGCTAATATCCTGAGAAAATAAAATTAATAAGTGAACTGAACACTTTGAATGAAATTAAATGAAAAATACAGTTAAAACTATGATAAAGCATATAATAGAAATCTATCTTTCTTCCTTTTTCCCCAGAAGTGGAAGAGGTTTGTAACACCTCCGTATTCCTTCACAGTTTCAGCCATTTCTGTTTCAGGAACTCAGTTGAAAAAGTTAAAAGAATAAATGAATAAGAACAGGGTTTGGAAATTTATACAGTTGCCTAGAAATCAAGAGAGCCTGGTGTAGTTCTCCTTCCTTATAAAATTAGAATGAGTTCAACTAAAAATTTACAAAAGCAATAGCATGCTCACCAACTTTTGGGGTTTAATCACTAGAGGGTGACAAAGCTGCACTAAAGCAACACAATTTACAGCCACTTCTGCCACAAACTTTTAAATTTTCGTGCAGGTAGTGCATACTGAACCAGCAATCACATTGATGTAAGGTCTATTTTATTACTAACTCAGCAAAACTGATTTTGGTGACAAGTTTCTTAAATGTAGGTAACAAAACTTAGTTATCTACCCACTCAATGAAAAAAACAGAAGCTAATTTGGAAGCCTAACTGAGAACAACCAGAAGCTAGGCTTTAATGAGAAAAAATAATTATTTTCTTCCTCTCCACACTCGCAAAGCTTCAGCACAGGAACTGTTCATGTGCTCTTGGCAGCAGAAATGTCTGCACAGAGCCAGATGTCTGAAACTACAGGTTGCCTGGAACGAGCTATTGCAGGAGCTATTTTGAGCTCTTCTCTGTTCCCAGCACACAAATTAAAATAGGATCCCTTTCCTGAAAGCATCTCCTTGTGTGAATATTGCTTTGTTGTCAACTTTTTAAAAATATAAGTTATGTTCTAAATAGGTACAACACAGATATTGCAATTAAAGTCTCTGGTAGGTCCTTAATCTTATCATGAAGCACATACTCCAAGTTTAGCATTTACAAAAAAAGTCAGTAGTACCACAACTGCAGTTCTAAAATGTTCACTCTCTGTAAACAGCAGCAATGATCCCATCTTGAAATCCTAAAACAGCGAGGTGAACATTAAGGAATTTCTCATTTACAACCCACCAAAAACAGTAGAAGACATCAGAAAAACCTCAGAAACATTCAAAATATCTCCTATTAATGCCAAGTTATAGCCTAAATACTCAGTAACCATCAAAAAACATCATTATTAACAATATACAAAATAAAGGCTAAATAACTAGGCGGGGGGAGGGGAAATGAACCTAAACCAACATACTGATTGGATTAAACACAGAAAATGAATTGACATTCTGCAACCCCTTATATACATTTTTCTTACATTGTAATATGCTGCATATAGTTTAAGTGTACTTAATACAGAGCAATTATACTTACCAATTCCATTAAGTCTCTCAACTTTCCAATTTCTTCTGGAATGGAGACCAGTTTATTATTACTGACTACCAAAACTTTAAGTGGAAGATCAAACAGGTATTTTGGCAATGTTGATAAAAGATTTCGACTTGAAAGAAAAGAAACAAACAAGAAAGGCTAGATTATTATATTCTCTTTAAGGTGCACATTGCAGAACATTCCTCCTGCTCTAGAAGGTATCCTCAGTTTACTGTAATTTAATCTAAATTTAAGCAATAATCTCCATAATGGATTCCTTACAGGATAAAGCTTCCCTTAGCTAAACAAGATGCATGTCCCCATTTCACTTGGTAGATGAGGATGTACTATAACCGAATCTCCTAACGATAAAAAGTACACACAGAGAAATCTGTCAAAAGATAAAAATAGCCCAGTAACCTATAAACATGCCTGTAAAGAACAACAGTAAAAGCTCAGGGTACTCTAACTTGCATTCTTGAAGCTCTGGGGAATGGTATTCGGCTGCATTTCCTCCTCTTGATGGAGAGGTGCCGCTAATCTAGCACCTTGTCACAAATGCTGTCATTCTAATTATCAATACTACATCTGGACAATAACAAATCTTTCACCAATATTAAGTCAATATGGGTCAAAAATTGACAATATGATCACATTATTGCTGAATTAACTATGGCAGACAATATTCAGGGTATCTCTGATGTTCACATTGATGCTGTTTCTGATACCTTCAGAAGGACAACCTGATCTCAGTCTTCCAATATAACCTTCATGTTCTCAATAAATCGGAACACGAATGGTTTATACCAGACCACTGCTTCTCACAGCACGTAGCTGCAGCTCTCCTGAGCCATTACCAAAAGCCCTAAGCATCTATTTATTACTTGCTGAGCAATGGCCTAGAAGGTATGATTTAATTAATGTTAATTTTTGCTGTGTGTATCATTTTCCAATTGCACGTACATACACCTGCTAATACTAACAGGGAATGTATTATTGCTGGTAATTTAATTTAAATTGGTTTTAGAAAAGCTACCAACTGCAGGTTGCTGCCTGCCAGAAATTTGTACTATTTTTTTTCTGGTAAACTACTTGTACATTTAGAAAAAGTCACTGGAACACCAGTTTGTTCAGATGTGGTATGAAAGCAATTGTTTTTACACATAAAAATGGCATCTTTCCAGCAGTTTCAAGAAGCGTCCAGAAGTCAAAGGCTCTATTTTGCAAGAACCTTTTGAAGAGCTGACATTACTTTTCACACTACGTTAAGAAAAAAGCAAAGTTTTAAACTGCTTCTGTGTAATGGAATTGTATCAGACCATTGCTTTGATATTGAAAACCTAAACTTTTTCTATTACCCCTCTACATGACTATAGTTTATATGTTTGCAAGAGCAGCAAAACCACTACATCTCTGGAACTTTTCAGCTTTGAAATAGTGTAATTTTGACAAAGCTAGCTAGCAGTAAATTGCTATCACTATCCTTACAAAGAACAATGCATCTTTGCTGTTAATACTTTGTGAGGAAAAAGTAAGTTTTGGCTGTAGGTTTTCAATAAGCTTTTTTATTGTGAATTCAGGCAGATACGACTGGCCTTTTCTGTCTGGTAATCTGTTAGATTATCAGCAAAGCAAAACTGTCATGTACAAGTATATGAAGTTTTTTATTTGCTTGGAAACTTTGCAATGAAAGTCAATTTTCTGCATGACTCAGAACAGTTGAAGTTCTTTGAGAAAAAAAAAAAAAAAAGAGCTGTCTTCTTTACAATGAATTGCATAATACTTTTCTTTGCTCTTCTGCATCCAAAATTAGAATTTGAGATCATGTGGTTTTTTCCTCTGTAATCACAATACTGAAACTGGTAAGTCAGTATTTTAGCCTATGTTTAGCTACTGCCTGTCCATGTGTTTGTGCATTCAGAAAACACAATTCTCAGATGCTAACATAAAAAAGGGAAAAAGCAAGGTAAGGAAAAAGGCCATTACATGAGCCAAACCTGAAACAATCTGCAATACCCACTTAGAATCAGATGATCAAGAAATGTATTCAGCATTCAATTAACATCAACACAGACACATGCTTTTGGTGCTCTGTGAAAGAAATTAGGTCAAGTTTCTTTCAGAAAAGATCGCAGCTTTATGTCATTAATATTCTTTAAAACCTCAACAGAGCAGACAATTCTTAGAAATTATCAGTATAACTTCTGATATTTGGAATTTAAGAGATAAGGCATATTTTTTTTTCCTTTCCAAGTGTGAATTCAAAAAGTAATTTGAAATTTGTGCAAAAAAAGTTATTTCTGGAGCAAATCTTGTATGTTCAATAGTTCTTTATTGAGAAACTGGTTTGGACTTTAGGCAGTCATAAAAGAAACAGGATATTGTGGAACATGATGCCTCAGCTCTTAAGGAAAGACTCCTCCAGAGTTCTATGCTTCTGTACATATACATAATACCTTAGATGATCTCCAGCAGAGCTCATATCCATTTACTATTTTTCTGAGAAGATTCAACTATATGTTTCCCAAGTCTAAAAATAGCAATGGATATGACTAATGTACAAAATGAGTAGGTCCTTCAGTCCAGAGTAAGTTATCTTCTTGCAAACAACAACAAAATGAAATCTGTGTATGTGGTTTTTAATCATTGTCTACCTGCATAACATTAACAAATAAAATATCCAAGATTCCTTATAGACAGAAATCGCACTGCCAGGAACCCCATGATGCTGTCAACTCCATCCCGCAAGGAAGGCAACAAAAACTCCTGGTCCTAAAGGACCAAGAATATGGCAAGCAACCAACAGAATTATTTTTATCTGTCTCGGGGGGGAAGTAAGGGCACAAAGGCTGTTGGTGTCCTGATGAAATAAGATGCCAACTCTCCAACGAAGCACAGAAAAAAGAATGACATGGGTTACTCACCTAATGTTAAGGTAAGTAAGCATTTGCAAATTTTTAATAGATTCTGGAATGGATTTGATGCAATTGTGATACAAATTTAAAGTTTCCAGTGGCGCAAACAGCCAGACATCAGGAGGAATTTCAGTAAATCTGTTCTTTGAAAGATCTGTGAACAAAGAAAAAGAAGTAATTTTTAGTCAAAAATTTGTCCACAACAGGAGGACATGCAAACAGCCAGTTATTCTTGTCACAATCCTAAAAATTAAGGTGCTGCAAGAAGTCTGAAATATCTTGGTTTTGCCAGAGGCTATGGGTGTTACTGGATATAGTAAACATAATGAACACACACAAAAATACTGTATTGACTCTATAAATAAGAACATTTAAACACAACTGAATATCAACTGTGATTTTCTTTCCTCTATAAGTCTTTGTTTTGTACAACTGTTGTAATTTTTTTTCCATCTGAGGCACAATAGTGAGTCACAAACTGCAAACCGAGTAAATAGATTAATGTAACTGTCAAGAACAGAAAAAGATGATTCTAATTCTGCTGTGCATAACACCTGCAATGATAAAGGCAAACTGGCACAATGTGTTTCTATATTTATTCAACTAAAGAACTACAATTTTTACCTAAATATTTATTCTTTATCCCAAGCACAGTTACTGGTCTATTCTCCAATCTCACATTCATAACTTGCCTCAAAAAGAATAAAACAGACACAAACCACTGTCAACATTTTTTAGCTATGAAAATAAGGATGCAATTTAGCCCAGACTAAAGTGGAAGATCGTTGACAAAGGAAACATAACACTTGGGCTAGAAATATTCTGCTGATGCGTGACTACATCATGCAAATCTGCATATTTCCAAGGATGTGATTTCTAAGAAACTGGACATCCTGTTTTAACAAAAAGCAGCAATGAATTTTGGTTATGAGTCTTTAGTACCCACATAAAAATGACTATGTTTCTGCCTAGCTACTGTCGCTGTATTTGTAGAAGAAGCATAAAGTTGTGTTTGTTCTACCTGACAAGAGAAGCAGACTCAAAAGATGGTACAAGGAGACACCACCTTCCAGTGGCATTAGCTTTGGAAGCAGCAGCATTAACTTTCCTAATGGCTAGAACAAGCGTGACTTGAGAGCCAGCTGGCTGTCACTCCACCACTGCAGCATTTCTAAGAAATATTCTCAAGCACAAGTTTTGCACAGCCATCATTTTCATCCAATTGCCCAATTAAGGAATATTGCTGACACTGAATTCAGTAAACTTTAGCTTCAAGAGACAGGAAGACAGAGATTCCAGGACTGGAATTGTTCATGTGAGAAGACTGCGGGACAAGGAATTAACTACAGCAAAACATTCAACTAAAATTGAAAAGTCTGCTAAAATGGTTTTAGCATTATTGGAGAAAGTTTGAGAAAGATGTGTCCCGATCTGGCTAGAAAGGTTTCACTTTTCTATTATGAAATGAAATCCAAAAATCATGCTTTAAATTAGGAAAGAACACCCATTATCCATCAACTGCAAAATAAAAAGTCAATAAAAGATTGGAAGGCTAGCACGGTTTCTCTGCCAACTAATTTTTTCAAACTTTTATTTCAAAAAAGTATTAGAATAGCTTCATGATCTCAGCAAAAAGTAAACAGCAAAGCAGGAGATTCAAGATTATATATTTTTACATTCATACACATCTCTTATTGCTTTTTACAGATGGAGAGCACTATTATTCAAAACAAAAAACAAACAAAAAAAGATTCCTATTCCAGAAAAGCTTTTACAATTAATGATTGATTTATTTATCATAACAGATGCTACCCCATCTAATGAAACACTGATGTGAAGTTTATGCAACTTAGGTAACTTTCAAAGACCAAAGATGCAATAAATGATTGAGAAATACTGCAAGAAACAGGGGTCATCATTAAGAGCTGAGAAAATTCTAGAAATAGAACACTCCTTTAAAAGCAGGAAATTAGAAATTTTTCAAGGGTTACTGGGCTGAAGCAGCAAGAAAAGCTGGCAAGTGCAAGTGATTAACGATGATAACTCAGCTAGCAGTGAAATTATGAAATTCTTTGCTTAACTCAGTTTAGACTGGGTAACTCTAAATTGTGGGTGTTATAAAAAGACTAAATATAAGTACCACCAAGGGTTACTCGCGAAGCATAGCATATTTCAATTCACTGTCTCTGCAGAAGCAACAAAAGCCAAAAGCCCACCGATACCGAGGTTAATTTAAAAAAGAGGAACTACAAAAATCTGAGGAAGTTTGTTAAAAAATTAACTAAATAGCAACTAAAAGAGCAAAGCCTTCACTGACTGCATGAAGACAATTCACAGGCACAGTACTGGAGGTTCAGAACAAAATTGATTAAGGAAAAAAGAACAAGTCAGGTTTTAGAGGCGGAGTGAGTGGAAGTAAGTGGGTATCTCTCATGGGCTTCCATAAGTCATGTTCTAAAATAAAAGCAGAAGCCTCTAATTTTATGAGGTTAAATTAAAACACAGTAAGGCAGTCAGAAAGTATTAACATTATGTTTAACATTTGTTCTTGCTGAATTTGTTACCATCAAAGCCACTGCCGCAGTAGACTGGTCTGCTTTGATCCACTGCAACCATTTTGATGCTCCATTTCCATTCCTGTTAGACCACATTTTGCAAGAGCTAAATGCTGAATCTGGAATGCAAAGACTAGCTGAGAGATCTACACTTGACCACCATGTTGAGAAATGCATTTTCATAAAAATATCAATTATTTTGGTCATTTCCACTCAATGATAATCAGTCATTTAATCAGTCATTTAATGCACTCGCTCCTAATATGCTATTAAATGAAATACTGGATATTGTTATAGGAGTGACCATTCTCATAGTAATACAATATCAAAGAATTTCAGTACAGGACTGTTTCACATTAGATATTAGCATTTTCTTCATATTGCTTCTCAGTTTCATAAGCTTCTGCTTCTCTGAGCTATTTAAAAGAAAGAAAGAAAAAGAGAATAAAACACTGCCAAGACTGTGGGTGGTTACAAGCTAATTTTTTTCACTGAGTGTTTGACAGAGCACAAAATAGATTCTATTTTTGTGAAAAATACATTACAAAAGATCTAAGGTGCTGTTTGGGTTCCAAATCCATTAAATCAAGAGCTTGGAAATACCTACATTTTATTCGTGTCACTAATATTAGTTAGATAGTCTGAGCACTGAATGTGACAAAGGAAACTGTACACCAAGCAACTGAAGATCTGCATAGCCAGGCAGCACAGGCCAATAGAAACTGTATTTCACACCTTCCAAGTTCTTGACTCTGCAAACTAAACAGCACTACTAAACAACAACAAAAAAAACTCTTTAAAATTGTATTTTTACCACACTAGGGGCTTGAACAAGCAACATGGACATTTGAGGCATGGCACATCCAACAGACAGCGGACATGTCTACATGAGCCATTCAAACTCATTTCAAGCTCATAAAAACCAGTTCTGGTTTATAATTTAATGCATCTCTGCTTGCCTCCTGCTGGCTCAGGTATATGTGTTTTTTACTGATATTTTCATTCATTAAAAACTAAACTAGAAGGTCTGGTTCAAACCTTGGAACAATCAGTGGGCAAATGTGGGCATCAATCTGCTGCACACCAAGTAGTGATGAAAACAACAAATGAATTCAGAGAATTCCCTGTGTGAACTCAGTGAATTCCAGGCTTTCCCAGTGCACGGCAGTGTTCTGCTCCAACTCGAGAGCACGTAGGTTCAGTTTTTTTAGCATGGTATGATGAAAACAAAAGTGCAAAGAACACATGAAGAGGGCAGAATCATTTGAAATAACACATAGATCAATCAACTATACAGTTGAAGGGACATTACTCTGTGCCAAGGATTAGCTTCTCCTTCACTTCTAAAGGCTTCTTGCAATTTTGTTTCATAATAACCTTTCGATAAAGCCCCACGAATCTTTTGTAATTCGCAATGCTAGGCAACAACTCCCACACGGAGGCTATCTGCTTCCTTAAACTAAATGGCATGTTAGTATTCCGTCTAGCCTAGGATTCTTAAAGCAGCTTAACATTAGAAAGAGTAAAATCTGTTTTCGTGACAGTTCAGCAAGAATTTCTATTAAGCTTGTGTATTATAGCTCAGAGCATCTCCTATTTAAATTGACATGACTACTTACTGGTTGCTCACAAGCATTCAAAGACTTAATTCTGTTTTTTTTTTTTTTAGTTTTTGTATTTCTGCTTCAAATTACTTCAACTTTTTCATAGAAAAATAGCAGGAGAAAGTAATCAGTAATCCATTCCTCCATGATGCAAATTTTGGGTTTATTAGCAATACCCGAATGAACGCAAAGACCCCAGAAAAAGCTTATGTTAATCTCTGTATGCTTGGATATAGAGATTCACAGCCTTTGCCCAAAGAGTTTGCAATCTAGAGGCGGGAGGCAGGAAAAAAGGGCTACAGTAACGCAACTGTAACCAACATCTACTATGGGGCTTAGGTCTTTTGTGATGATCGAGTTACTTATAATTGGATAAACTAAATAGAAATATTTAAAAAGAAGACTAGAGCACTTCAAGACAAAGGAGACTGGAAAACAAGGAGAGTGTAGAATAAAGCAGGGAGAAAAAGGCTCTGTAAAAACTGGGCAAAACAACAGTTCATCAGTACAGAGCAAAAGGGGCTAATCACATCTACGACGTTCTCTGGAGATACGAAGGCCGCTGCTGTAGCAACTTCAGCATCTGCTCTTATTTGTCAGTGCCTCCTGCTGACACTGTCCGCCGATTCCAACTCATGCCAGCCCTCGTGGCAGCATTTGAGAGGGGCTGGGGCTACTTTTGTTAGTTTAAAAGTAAATATATTAATAATCTCGCATTACTACACAGAACAAGCTAAAGGGAATGCTTGCCTAAACATTTTAGCCCTATGTAAGCCTTTAGTAAAAGGTCTTGTCCACCCAATATTAGTTCTACCTACTAACACAATAAAGCGGTAAAGTGACAAATTGAAGTAGATGTTTGTTTTAATACACAGATGGTCGGGGATCGGCGTGTTCTGCAGTTACATCTGCTGGTCAGCAGGCTACGATCAACCCTGGGAGGAGGGTTCCTTCGAGTCTTGTGCTACAAAAAGCTTTGCAGGAAAATCATACTTCACCCAGCAAGCTGCACCTTCCCAGTGCTTAAGATGATAATGGGCATAATTACATCTGCCCAAGCAAAAAACTATTTAGTTTCGAAACAGAGAATAAGGCTTCTTTTTTCCCAAAGTGCTACAACGTTTGGTAGATCTGCCAGAAATCACTAGTCTTTTCTGATTAACTACTGCTGGTAGTTAAAGTAAACCAGAACTTAAAGCTCTGCATCTAGTAACGTGGACTCTCATTTTCATAGCAGGCAACAAACTCTCATAATCCCAAGTCAGCTGGAAGAGCGGTGAGAACAGACGGCAGGACAGCCAAAGAAAAGCAGGGAATTTAGAAGTCTCTCCACACTGCCATGTAGAATATTTAACACAAACATAAATTATTCATTATTTTTCCATCTTCTGGGGAATTCTAGCCTTCAGGCAGTCTGGTTTAGTTACCTTTTGGCTAAGAACATGTTTTGGCTGTACGTGCCAGTCCTGCCAATAAAATGAACTCACACTCTTGAACCAGCTCTGAAAAAAAAAAATCACAAATCATGTGATAAGATATCAAGTGAAAAAAATCAGAAAAAACAGGTTCATTCATTTTTGTTATGCCACCGGATTTTGTAACATATTTCATAGCTTAAATACATTTCCCCCTCCTCTAATAAGCAACAAAGCAGGAAGACAGGGAGGAGAGAGAGGAAAAGATAGGAATTCTGCACTCTCTGGAAAGCACGACTGTATGGAAACCAAAGTGCAGTGCAGCCAAGAGCTGAGATTTGCCATCATCACAAGTGAAACTATACAACAAATAGGACTGGGAACTATATGCATGCAAACTAATTCTGCATAAAAAAACCTATGATCTTCTCTATAGGTTTTTGCTGAAATGTATGCGCTTATAGATTCTGATTTGGATTAACAGGCAAGGAACAGGCAGAATGCACCATTTGCTTTACATGCAAGAGGTATGTTTAACATCGAGAATATACAGATTTCTCTTAAATAAAACCATTTTAAAAAATTAACATAATTCTGGAGTATCAATCTAAATGGAAACTTTATTCAGAAAATAAAAATTTGAAGTGGGAAAAGAAGACCAATGGAGAAAAGCTTTAGTTTAAGTCACCAGTTTTTCAACAGGCTTGATTTCTAGAATGTAATCTAGATTGATGCCACAGATGTATGTTATTTTTAAGCTAAAAAATGAGTTTAGTGTTGCTATTCAGTCAATTGTTTGCCAAAATGGCTATCCTCAACAAAAATAACTCTCCATACAAATACATCAGTTTAGAAGTGTATGTTCTATATCCAGTAGTACAAATTAACATTCTCATGCAAATCACACTCAGTTCTAATTTGCAGATTTTGTTGCTTTTAATCTGTAATCACATGAATGACTACACACTTAACTCAGGGCCAGAAACATGATGTAAAAATCAATGAGGCCATGTAAGTAACACTAGACAGCGGTATCTTAAACCGCAATCATATTTCTCCTCTCGACGACACATGCAGGAACCTCAATGTGGGAATTCTGCCCGTGGGGCTGAGATTATTAGCAGCCCTGGCAGGATGGTTCATTCTGAAGTCATATGGGGAATACATTGGTGTTACACCTCAGCTATATAAAAAGGTAGCAGGTGGCTAGAAAGAAGAAATTCCAAAGCAAATATATTTATAGGCAATTCTTCACCTACTTGCAATTGCTTGCAGGTTCCTCTGGAATTAAAAAATGTGATTTTGTCATGACAAATCGTAAGCGAGCAGGCCTGAAGATACCACTGTATATATCCTCAGTAAAGAAATTGTTTCTTGAGCTGTCAGGCTAATACCATTCATATGCACTAAACTCCCATTTCAAAGAGTGCTCAGAAGGGAGGAGGAAATTGCAAAAAAGAGTAAATTGACTTGGGTCAGCAAGGCAATAAAGCACCAGCACCGACCTAAAAACACTGGAAAATACAACTCTTAGTTATATACAGAGAGATTATATCAACATACTATACTCATTGACTTAATTGTCATGGGGATTAATGTTGCCCACAGGGTGAGAAGCAAAATTACACACATTAATAAAATGAATGGAATATTCATATACCTCTTGATAAATCTCAGTATGCCTCTTAATATTTCATGACCTGTGATTTTTTTCCAGAAGTCGCTTAAGAACAGCAGAGGCCTTGTTTTATAACCAGATGACAAGTTTAGGGAAGAAGAAAATCAAGTCTCCCCCTGCTCCCCCTCACGAAACTCCAATTAAAATTCAGATTTGACACAAGATTTATCTTAATGCATAAATGTCAGTGATATAGAAATAATTTTTACATTCTGATATGTGTTCTTTTTTTTTCTTTTTTTGGGGGGTGGGTGGGCGCGAATAGAGGGGAGGATGTGGTAGTGATGGTGGGGAGTTATTAAATGCTTGTCCTGAATACAACAGATCTGAAAGTCAGAGAATCACTAACTTAAGAACAATGTGTATGAAAGTAAAACCCAGCATATATTTCTTACTTCCAGATATGCCTCAGTCTACAGATTATTATCATGTCTTATTCAGGGGATATTGCAATGTCAAACAGCAGTAACTGATACAAAACGTCTATTGAAAAATATGATTGCCTCTGAAGAAGCAGCGCATTCTAGACCAAGCTTTATACCATACTGATACTTGGTAAAGGAAATCATTGATTTTTCAGCAAGATACCATTAACCTGCTCATCAAAAAATAATAATAATAAAAAAAAAAATCAATCTATGGATGAACCCAAAATAAAACAAAGCTATTGTTTACAGGTAAGTTTTAGAAAGACATCTAGACATCTTTGGAAAGACATCTAAAATACTTGTTTCAGAGTACTGATTCTTGAATCGGTGCTACATTAAATGAGCATTGCTACATGAATAATCTACTTGCATTCACCTGTATCAATTGTTTAAATAAGTGCTTTCAGAGCAATGAGCAATAGGAATATTCTTGTCAGAGACTCTCTAAGTATTTTCACCCAGTCTTACTGAAGACTCAGTGGTGGTGACAGGGCTGTACTACATTATAAAAGATAAAGATATTATTACTGCACACAGCTCTGAGGTTATAAAAAAGCAAAAGACAAACACAAAATATGGATCCTTGATGAACTGGTTTTAAGGATGACAGAAAACGTCTTTTTAATAATGGATTCCCTATGTAAAACTCTTCATTTTTAATGCTTTAGTTGTTGAATATTTATATATAGAAACCGCCTACTATATTGTTGAAAATATTTTTACACTATTACAAGAAAACATATTATTTAATGAACTCCCCTTCTCATTTAGTCTGGTGCTTCCATTATAAATAATTCACACACTTCTACCTATCCATATTCTGCACCACACATACAGAAGCATCATGTCAGGAAGAATATGCTAATAACCTAAAAATCATTAGCAGGCTCAGTATGGGATACTGGAAATTGGATTTTAAAAATCAGTCCTTCACAAATTTGACCTCCTTCTACAGCCTATTATATCACAGAAGAACCTGTACATCATTATTTGAACCTCTGCACAACGCACAGCCCACAAAGAGCAACAAAATGAATATTTGATTGTCAGAGATGGATAAGGTACCATAATAGGTAGTCCTGCATTCAATAGGCCAGCTATTTAATTTATTAATTAAAAAATAAATTAAAAAGTGTATATAAAAAAAGAAGCCCAAACAAAAACACTCTTAGGACTTAATTCACTCAAAAAAAAAAAGCATTTTGTGAAGCCACTATTATTTCTCAACAAAAGATGCTGGATATCTCCTCAATATTTTGTTCTAGCACATTGCTAAAATGACCCATTTTCAGTGACTACTCCAGAAGCAAATAAATCTAGAAGTACAACACAGACACGCCAAAACACAGCAAAACCCTAATGAAAAACACAGCTTTGTTTTCCTGCAGAGCATACAGAAAAATGCCTCCAAGTTTACTCCAGCTAAATGCTTGGGTAGCTCCGGGCTTTCATGGGTGACATCTATAGTATTTATTCACGAAGACGGTGAATACATTAAGCTACACCAGGTGCATGCATACCCCTCTCCCTGCATATGTAACAATTTTGGGATGGGCTGGGAAGAAGGAGCTGCCAGGATCCTGCAGGCAACAAAGCTTGCGAGCAAAGGACAAGGCACCTGGATGGTACAGCCCGCGGCAGCAAGGAGCTCTGATGTCTCAGGCTAAAACCCGCACGCTCCTGCATGCAACGCATGCAAGAAGGGCCACTCCTGGCGCTGGAGGTGCCACTGGCGCAGGCTCTGTCCCCACGTCCCCGCACACGGATGGGTGGCACAGGCGCGCTGGCTGCGAGCGCGCCCCTCCCCGCTGCAGGAGAGCACAATGAGCTCCCTGGTGCACACATGCACGCAGACACCTCCACTGCGAGCACACGCACACACACAAATATACATGCGTATCTATATGCATATACACACACACACACACACACATATATATATATATATAAAGCGGGAGCCCCTCTCCATGCAGACCCTGCCTCGGCGTACGCACACGGTGGCTCCTCCATCACGCAAGCGCAGGCGGGAGGGGGGGTCCCCTCTCGCCCCGTGTCTCCCCGCATGCAGCGGGAGCACCCTGCGCCTGCAGCCCCTCGCTGCAGCCCCCGAGCAGCTGCTCCTTGCACACACTGCATGCAGGGGGGCACCCCCCACTGTGCAGCCCCTCGTGCCAAGCCTGGATGTGACCCACTGTGCACAGCAGAGCGCCCTACATGTCCCCATTGCATCCCCAGTGACCCCCCAGCTCCCCCCACTGCCACCCTAGTCCCTACCACTGCACCCCCCATTACCACAGTGACCTCCACTGCACCCCCCATTACCACAGTGACCTCCACTGCAGCCCCCATTACCACCCTAGTCCCCCTAGTGATTCCCTCCACCACCTCAGTCCCCCCCCACAACGACCCGCCACACATCGACCCCCACTGCCATCCCCCCAACACTGCCACAACCCAACTGCCACCCCAGGGACCCCTCACTGCCACCACAGTATCCCCTCGCTACCCAGCGACATCCCCCCCACCTCACTGCCACCAAGTGTCGCCCGCACCGCATCCAGAACGACCCCAAGGGCCACCCCAGCGACCCCCCCCGCCGCCTCATCCCCTCCTTCCCCTTCCCCTCCTCTCCCGGCGGGGACACCCCCGTCCCCGCGCCACCACCGCCGCCCCCACCTGCTTGCGTGGTGTCGCTGAGGTCGTAGCCGCCGCCGGGGAAGTCGCGCAGCTTCCTGCCGCTCAAGCAGAGGATGCCCGAGCTGCCCGCCTCCTCCAGGGCCCGCTCCAGGCTGCGCACCGTGTGCGCCTGCGGCAGCGTCGCCGCGCCCCAGTGCGGCCCGGACGAGAAGGAGAGCGTGAGGTGAGCGGGAATGCCCAGCCCGCCCGGACCGTTATTGCCGTTGTTGCCGTTACCGCCGTTGCCGCCGCCGCCCCCCTGCCCGGCCGCCATCTTCGCGCCCCACAACAACAACAGCCGGGCGGCCGCGCCGCCTCGCGCCACTGCGCAGGCGCCGCGGGAGGGGGAGGCCGCGCAGGGGAGGGGGCGTGG
>VWPW01006851.1:101888-168986 GCA_013389825.1 Crypturellus undulatus | reverse complement strand
GCCCCGGCCACCGCCACAGCGGCGTCGTCTCCTTGGCGAAGCTGCCCGGCCTCCCGGCCCGGCGCCTGCGCGGGGCCGCCCCGCAGGGCGGGAAGCGCCACCACCGCCTCCTTCCCCCAAGGCCCTGCCTGCGGGGCCGTGTCGCCTCCTCCCGCCCCATGCACCCCCGTAGCGCTGCCCGCGCGGCCATGTCGGCTCCTCCCGCCCCATCTGCCCCACGGCGCTGCCCGCGGGGCCATGTCGGCCCCTCCCGCCCCATCTGCCGCGCTGCCCCGGGGCCATGTCGGCTCCCTCCTCCCCCGCCTGCCCTCGCAGCGCTGCCCGCGGGCCTCGATCATCAGGGCCCGCTGTCCCGTCCTGCCACCGCCCTGCGGTGTCACTGAGCCCAGCAGCCCCTGCCCGCTCAGGGCCTGCAGGAAAAGAAGAAAAAAGAGAAAGCGCCACTGCTGGTGCAAGGAGGCTGACTGTGATGCCTCAGGAGTGCATCCCGAAGTACACGAGCAGTAGTAAAGCCCCTGTCTGGCAATATTAAAGGAAGCATTTCAGGGAAGTAAGAATTAACCCCCTTACCTTCCTGGAGCTTGCAGGAGGCCGCATCCGCCGCCGTTTCTACTGCAGCACCTCACCCGACCTCTCCGTGCACTCGGGAGACCTTAATCCGCCTTCTTGCTTCCAAATCTTTCCTCAGGGCTCGCTTTTTTTTTTTTTTTTTTTTTTTTAATTAACTTCCCACCACTAATTTCCATCCTGGCACTATCTCTTGACTATGTTGAATTAAAAAGAAAAGCTGGGGGGGAGGGGGCAGCAGTAAATCAGAAATATTAAATCAAATGGCCATGGCAATCAGTTCATGCCCGCTCTGCCCCTTGCCGCTGAGCCTTCCTCCTCCTCAGTACAGTCTGCTGCTGTCCACTGATAATGTCTAATTGAGACTAAGCTCCTTGAGCAAGGACTTTGTCATCCAAACGTCTGCAAGGCTCCCTGCTAGGCGCTGGAAGAATGATTCAGTGCAAATCTCACTGATTTAACCGGAATTTAGATAAGGTCAGGTCCCAACACAAAAGATAAGCAACATATTTTACTGGGAGAAAGGACCAGTAAGAAGCTTATGACAAAATAAAATGAAGTACTTCAATAAATAACATCAACCACTGAACTACTGTGCGTCCTCACCAGTCCTGATGCCTGTTAGTACTTCAGGTTCAATGAGTAAACATTACTGTGCTTATTAGCATAGTACAATATAAGAATGCTAAAATGCTCAGACTGGTAAGACTGAGTCATAACTACTGAATAAATAATATAGTTATAAAAGTAACTGCATGTGTGTAAAATGTTGCAGTGCACTCACCAACTCATGGTACTGAAAAGAAAGAAAACAGGATGGCGCAAAGCCTATAAAGTTTTTTTCTGGAATAAATAATAAGCTGAGACTGATAAAAATGTATTAATTAATGGAGCTCATTATTTAAAACAATAAATACTTAAAGCTATATAATGCTTCATGGCACAAAGCTATTTTTCTGAGCAAAGCTCAAGGTACTTCAGCTTTCCTTAAAATTTGGGAGATTGAACATTTTCCTCCTTTATTTTCTATAAAGCAAACATAGGTAAAGCAGATACAGATTCATTTTGCCCTATCAATACTTATTCCAGATATCGATCCTGTTCTTCAGATGAATCAGCTGATGTAAGTCCTCTTGCTAAAGCATGCATGAAAATTTAAGTGCGTAATTTCTAAGCCATGTATTTCTCCCGTCATTTTATTTATTTGTTTGCCGGTTAGATTCACTACGTCTTGCCACATATCTTGACCCTTGTCTTTGTCTTTCTCTTGACCCCAGCAATCTTGGGTGCTCACTCAAAGTGTTTGATTGAGGTAGATTTTCCCTGAACGCCTGTCACGAACATTAGCTATGAATAGCTGTATGCTCGTTACCCCTAAGTCAATGGGGACCTCTTTACAACCCGTGGTTCACGCTGCTTGTAGGCTTATACGCTGCAGGTAGCCCTTTCTTAAACCATCACTAACGTGGAATCTTTTTCTCTTCTTTTGCTTTAACACTGATGGTGTCTCCTGCTAAATCTCCAAGTACCAACATCAGCAGTCCTCCTCCAGCCAAAGAAGGCTAGACACAGCTTGCCATAGAGGCTGCCAGCGCCGTGTGTTAGCCTGGGGGGATAAAACGAGAGCAAAGAAGCATGATTGCTGCCTCCAGAATCTGCAGCCTCTGGCATCTGCTGGTACCGGAGCAGTAGCACAGCTGGCCTGGCTCAAGTCCCATAGTTTTACACTTTTTATAGCAAATGTTTCTCTGACAAACTTGTTCCAGCTTATTTTACAAGTTGTTTGGAAACTGCAGTGTTAAGACTACTTTAATTTTATTACCCCGTTCAGTTCCTTTTTCAAGTTACCAAGCTGATCCAGCAGCCATTAAAGGGCAGTGTTCAGCTGCCTACCGGAATATGTATCCAAAGTTATCCTGGCTCTGTGCCTCCATGCGGTGATGGTGCTTGAGCGTTTGGGTGAGCTCTAATTGTAATCTCAAAGCAGTCTGTCAGGCTCAGAAACAGATGAAGGTATCAAGGTTACTACAAGGGCAGCAGTGGCTAACTTCATTTCTCCCATTAGAAGAGAGAGGAAAGTAAGTATTTCTTTCTTACTAAGTATTTTGATCTAATTTTGATCTAATGTTTGCCCGGAGAGCACAATGAAACCACAACTGCTCATACTTCAGCGAAGAAACATACGCCAAACTTGTAACAACAAATAAGTGATTCTCACTTTCTGCAGAAAGCCCAGGGCATTATTTTGTGATATTCATGCAGGTCATTACCTGTCTACTTGACATAGCAGTAGCCATATAATTTTGCGGCAAGGCAGTAAAAATCTGATTTTTTGTTTTTAAAAGTATGCAAGATTTATACACTTTAGCAGCAAAATTGTACAATGCTGGCATAAATAATATGTGATGACAACCCCACGGGGAGCCAGTCCTGTCTGCAGTTCGTGTGCAGTCCCTGGTGCATTGGTGGCTGCCCTATAGCAATGGGAACATGAACCTGGCCTCGGGGGCCTCGCAGTTCGGGTCGGGGGCTCAGCTGTGCTGCCAGCTGAACTTCAGAGGAGAAGGAGAGGTGGCTGATAGGCACTCAGAGAGCCATCTGGTCAATGGCTGGAAATCTCTGTGATGCGTTAAAAGGTTCTGTGAAAGACACGCTAAACTTTCTGTTTAGCGAAACTATTGACATCGTTTCTGTCGTCATCCCTCGCTCCGTTCTGCATGCTGTCTGCAGCTCCAACACGCCGTCGCGCTGTCGGTGCCGTGCACGTGCACAAATAACAACCACACTCGGGAGACCCCGACTTTAACCAACAGCATAACCAGTCAGAAGGGAAAACACAGTAAGGGAGTGGAAACTGGCCAGCCTACATGGAAGGGTTGCCTTTCAAATGGGAACAGTTCTCCCTCTTCCCAGGTAGTCCTGCTGTTGTCCTTTGGGAAATTGTAAAACGAGTGTATTTCAGCATCCCATAGGACACGGAGTGAGGGTGTTCAAAACAATTCAGGGTTTTGTATGCCTAGATCACTGCTTTTTTTTTCCCCATCTATGGGCACTGTAACAAAGGAACCTCTAAATAAATTATTCTTGTTCCCTTAGCAAGATCTCCCTTACTGATTTTTCAATTTGCGACTGTGTCTGTTATCTGTGTTAGTATCTATATCTTATATGTTCTCTATAAAAATTATGATAATGCTGCTGGGGTATTTTTTTGAATAAAACATATGTAAAATTGATGTATTTTATAGTACAAGCATGGAAATAGACAGTAGCTTGAAATATATAGAACCAGATGCTGTAACAATATTTAGGAATTTCTTCTTCCTGACTCCAAAGCCTATGTTAGGAACCTGCTCCAGCAGATCCACATCCATTTATTTACAAACTATAGAAAATTATTGCTTTGCCAGCTGCATTATGTCCAGCAAAACTAGATTTGATGGGCACAATTACTCAATTAGCCTCCAGTATCTTCTAATAAGCTTATTTTGAGGCACTAATTTTAATAGCTCAGTTCCCAAAACCAAGTTCCCAGACCGTTTCCATATGTTTCCCCCCAGTATGCGCACTTGGTGGGCCAGGTTAGCGATGGTGATGGCCACCAACACTGCTGAGGACCAGTGTCCCCGCCAGTGACCATACCCATGTTTAAAATGCTTCTGAAAGCCAGATTTACCACATCTTCCTGCTCAAGCAATGCCAGTGGATACGGTAAACATGACACCTAAATGACACCGAGCTCTACCTGCCTTCAGGAGATAGCCCAGCCTGAACACTGTGAGTAGCCGGGATCTCCTAGCTGTGACTACCAGTCTGAATAGCTATTTATTCTCCTTTTTTTTTTTTTTTTTTTTTTTTTTTTTCTGTGCTAGATGTGCAGAGCAGGTGACATAAATATGCCTGCCAGCTGTATTTAGTGTTTGTGAGGAAGCTGCTTTACTCTGTGTTTGATCCTGGTGAGCTGTACACAAGGACACGTGCTCTGAGCACTGTCAGCTTTCAAACTCATATTACAAGCAAAAACAATCATTTCCATCACAGATTCTACCAAATCCTTTATTTTTTTTAGCAGTAACCTGCAGAAAACTGTGCAAAAGGCACCTCTGCAAACTAACCAGGCACTGTCAGAGTTCTGGGGAAAACATGGGCTGGCTTTCTGTCGTTTGGGAGCATGTTAGGCAGTAGTTACGCAACACCAGAATGTTTTAGGACACTTGGTGCTGCACCAAAACACTGCAGCCTTATGGTGCAAAGTGCTGCAGGCGCAGATTTTGATTCGTGCTAAAAAAACATGTTTTGGGTAGCTTTCCTGCTTTATGTCGGCTTGCGTATATTCTGCCCATGCCACTCCATTTTTATGCCAAGCTAGATATTGCTGGTTCTGCCACAGACAATACAAAGCTAACGTAAGTATCACGTTGTGTGCTCTGGATCGCTCACCAGAAGGGCAGTCGTGTGCTCATGCCCGGCGCATTTGGACTGCTCGGCGACCCCAGCATCACACAAACCAAAATGGTTTTGTCAGAGTTTCCTTACTGACACAGAGGCTTTTTGGTTGTCTCAGCCCCTGTTTTGTCTGGCATATATATGAGCACAAAGAAATCTAATATTTACCAGCACAGCTGTTTCCTACCTCCTTCCCCATCTGTATCCCCCCCGGGACACCATTCTAGTAGAGTTTTGTGTAAACAGCAGTTGGCAAAAATCCTGAAGTCCCTCCTAAGGCAAATCTGACATCACCGTGACACATGTAGCTCAGATTTCTGAAGAAAACCATTTCCTCGAGACAATACCCGCCATAGAAATGGTGCAGGTGGAGGGTATGCACGGAGGGCTATCTCTGAGGGCAGATCGTGTCCGTCTCTTCAGGAGAAGCAGGCGCGGGGTTGTGCTCAGAGCTTTACCCAGCCCTCGCCGTCTTGGAAAAAGGCCAGTGCTGCGCCACTTGGACCTGCTAGGTTGTGCCTGGTGAGTGCATACAGCCGATGGGGGCGCAGGGCCTTCCCAGTTGGAGGAAATCTCCCCGCGGAGCAGCGGCCCCTCTCCCCGCCGTGATCCCGTGTGGAGCGAGGGGCCGTGCGTGCGGGGGGAGCCGCGTTGCCGCCGTGCAGCTGCCTCGGGGCAGTAATAGCATCCTGCGCTGTCAAGATCTCGCTCGCCGGACGCATGTGCTGAGCTGGTCTCCAACGTCTGGAAAGAAATGAGCAGAGACCACGCTCCCAGCAGACGAGGAGGAAGGAGCCACTACCCATGGCTTCGTGGCCCGTTGGCTGTCACGGCCTTGGGAAGCAGCTGGTGTCGGTGCGGCATTGCACCCTGTCCTCCCGGCACCCCGTCTCCTCCAGAGACAGGCAACGCGGGACGGGGGAGTTGCAATTTCTGATCTAGGAAGAACGAAGGTCCCAGTGCTGGCCGACTTGCCCAGCTCCAGCGTGGAGATTCCTCTGACAGCAGCTGCTCTGAGAGGGGGGCTGATGGACCCAGGGCTTCCACAGCACCCGAGGCTCTGCTTGCACTGGGTGCCTTTCCTAAGAAAAGGGGCAAAATGATATTCCCTGGGGCTAGTAGCACTCTTCAGGTGGTTTTAATTTTCAGCCTGGTCTGATCTTAACAGAAATTAGGTTTGGAGGAAGGAAAGTTTGAGAAACATTTGGCATGATATTTGCACAGGCACAACAGGTTCTCAGGGGGAAATCCAGCTTCATTCCACTACTACAGCTAGACTGTCCATCAGTCTAGCTTGAGAAAATGGTTATTTGGGTTTTCTCTCCCATTTGGGCCTTCTCTCCCATTCGAGTCTCTCCCTTAAGCATAGGTCACACTGACAGTCTCTGTAAAGTTTCTGCTCTGTCAGACTTAGAAAAATTCTTTCTTTTTTTCTTTTTTTCACCCACAGCATTATTTTCCTCCTAAACACCCCCTAAAGATCATCAGCGTGGATAGCATCAGCAAGATAGCATGCAGAAGGCAAACATTTCTCCGTCTTTCTGTCTGTACAATATTTAATCATCAATAAATGGTGATTTTTCTAATCCTTTTTTTTTTTTCTTTTTACTTTCACTGAGAGGTATGGAATTAGATTATTTTTAAAATGATGATAAAGTATCTCAAAACCTCTGTTTGTATGGTATCATATCTATTAGATGCAGAAGTCATATTTGATTCCTGGGCACTTCGGCTAATGCCAATGGCAGAAAGGCTTCCTGGAATAAGGACAGATGACGGAAAATGAGACCAGGAAGGGTCTCTCATTTGAGAGCTCTCAAAAGAGAGCAGGAGTAACTATTGAGCTGCTGGAATGAAGGTTAGATACTAATGAGACCTTTTATCAGCAGCTTCAGTCAGAAGAATTCATAGGGGATCCCAGTGTTAATTTGGAGTTCTTCCAACAGTTTCCAGAAAAGAGGGGCAGAAGCACCATGGTTTTTGTCACCCCAAGGAGTGACTTTAAAGGCTGGCCAGGGTTTCAGGCTCCTTGCAGACTCCTCACCAGGGCAGCTCAGATCTATAGGCTCAGGGTGTGAGCAAGGCAGATTTTTTGACACCACAATTTCTCTGAAGACTCGAGCGCTGACGTTCTTTTCGATATTGGCCTGAATCCATTACGCTCTACATGAATATACAATACCAGCAATTTTCCACTGCAATGTATTCATTAATACTGCAGTCTGTTCAGTGACGTGGTCAGTGCAGAAAGGTTGAAGTCAACAATTTCTTCTGCTGTGTTTTGATCAATAAATATATTAGTCCAGATTCATTCCTGGTGTAACTGTAATGCTGCAGTGTGGGTAGATGCTATTTATTTATTTCCTCCATCCCTCAATTAAATCGTACAACTAAAGTGATGCCAAGTCTTTAAAAAGTACTTTCCTTAAGCTAGGCTGGAAGTGTCATAGAACAAAGACAAATAGAAGAATTATAATTTACATTTTTTCTGAAGGTTTGCTGACAACTAGTAGTTAAGCAGATCTATTTAGAGTTCAGTTTAGACAATAATCATGAATCATATTGAAACACAACATCAGTGAAACAAAGCTGTTCAGGAATATTTGTTTTCTATGATAGACCTTTCAGGGTTTCAGAGTACTGAAAACTGTGCTGTGACTTGGGCAAGTGTTGAAGGCTGGAAAAGTGGCAATGAGTGAGTGCTGCATGAGTAAAGCCTGTCTCTAATTTTACATTTTTGTTCAGTTTTGATTGGTTTTTAAAGTAGTGAGCTGGGGGATTTTCAGTGTTAACCCTTGCCTTTGGCTTTCTCGTTCACTGAGGGCTAACGTGCAGCTTGGAGGTGAAAGGAAAAAGCTTTCCTGAACATATGGGTATGTGTGGGTTAATAACCAAGGACACTGTGCTTTATCCTTGGGAAGTACTTTTTTTTTTAAATGAAGGGATCTATAGTCCTCCCTCTGTGTTATCGTTAGGACCCGGCAGAATGGTACTGTGGCCACTAGGTGGCACGAACCTGATGCAGCCGACAGCGCTTTGCGTGTCACTGCTGAAGCACTGAGTGCTCTGCTGAACCGCTGACACCCTCCGAGTGAAAAGAGTGTCCCCAGTGCCACAGAAGTCACCCACACAGGACACATCTGGAAAGCCCACTCTATTCTGATTCGGAAAACACTCCTCTCGGTAGTAGGGGAAGGAGGAGGGTGTTTGGAACAGAACTGTTGTGCTACGTCCTCTCTGCAAACAAAGCCAAAATCCACTGATATTAATAAGGTCTTTTTTTCTCCCTATATTTCCGCAGCTTGGAGTTAAAGTGATGCACCATAAAAACGAGGCTGCCGTTGCTGTGTGCTGTCCCCTCCGGCCATGCCCTCGTTCGGCTCAACCTTGCTTCGAGGCCACAAGGTCGGAGATTTTAGCTGCCTCCAAGCCAGGGCTGATGCTGCATTGCAGCGCGTGGGGGATGAGCCTTCCCGGAGAGGTGTCCGTCTGGTGCCAAGGAGGTGCTGGAGGTCCCAAGATGCTTCCTATTTAGAGCAAGTCATCCTCAGGGTTTCTTTAGGGATACGCATTATCCTATCTGATTCAGCTGATTTATTACACAGATTTGCTGATATCTGGTCCGTTGCTTCATAAGGCATTTTAGGTAATTATGGTAATCAGCCTTTTAAAATACAGGAAAGCTGGCCTAGCTGTTCACAGTACAGGAGGCCGAGAGTTACATGAGTATGTTCTGCCTCAGCTTTCAGCTGCAGGTTAAGATTTTATAATAAAAATCTATTTCCACAACTTTTATGTGGGAAGCACTTTAAAGAGAGAAAATGGTAGATCCATGCTTTGCAGTAACTGTGCTTCAAAGGCAGTATCATATATGCAGAAGGCACTTGGAAGAAAGAGAAAATGGAAGGTCCTTGTGCTAGAGCACCTACACTTTAAATGAGATTAAGTGCAGGATAAAATGACAATAAACAAAGGGCTAGATGAAAGGCTGGCAGTGGTGAACAGTCAGACTTAATAATATGACCATATCTTATTTCCTCTTTATTTTTTTAATACAGTAAATTTATTGTAATAGGATTTCTGGACGGCATCCACTTTGAAAGCCTGCATCGAGGTTAGCAGTAGAAGATTGGCTGGAGAAAAAAAAATGAGTCACGTTAAAGGATTTAAGGGAGCCTGAGGTTTCAGGGAGCAAAAGATCAGAGAGGAGTTCTTTAAAAATACTTCTAACAATTGCCATTCTTTATATAGACAACATGTTTTGAACTATTACTCTTATGTAAGTTCCTGAGACATTCGTGTCAAATGTGAATTTGGTTCGATTTCCTGGAAGTGTGAAGCTACATTCAGATGTTGCAGTGACAAACGAGCTACTCAGAAGTTGCATGCAGGGGTAAGGAAGATTTTCCCTGGAGGAAGCTTGATTTTTTTTTTTTTTTTTGTCAGAAATCTGAAAATGTTCTCAATTATGGCCATAAGCTAAAAAGGAGGAAATGCTCTTTTTGGCATACCATAGAGGAAAGCAAACGCTGCCTGAGAAAATCTTCATTTAGCCAAAAAACAGATTTTTCCTCAGCATGAGTTTCAGTCGACGGTTTTCAAACATTTCTAAAATATGTATGTGCATTGTCACACTGAATGTCCCTTGCCTTGCAAGGTCTGTAATTTACTCGCACTTGTCAATTATAGGCAATTTAAGTAAAGATTTATTGTGGACAACATTGGAAAACACACGATAATAGCTACCGAGGCCTTGAGGTTTGCAGGGGAGGAGGAGAAGCCGCTTGAGGGCCTTTGCTCCGAGCCAACTTTTCTGCACGGACAGAGCCACTTTGCTCCCTTCACGCTGCCCCTACCTTGGGCTTATCCCTGCTGGGTCTCTAGGATATGCCCCTGTGTATGAGGTCCCACAGCACCCGAGGACTTGCTGTCCCCACACATCCCTTTTTGCAGCACCCAGCCCCTACGAGGCACCAAGACACAAAATCACCACGCTCGCTTGCTCGCCTGAGGAATGTCTAACCCAACCTCCTCGAGCTCAGGACCTGCGGTGCTCCTGCTCTTCCTTTCCAGAGGGAGGCAGGAATTTGTGCCATTTCACCCGTTTCACGCGCTGTTGGCCTGAGCTCTTGCAGAGCTTCCTCCTTGGCTTCCTCCTAAAAACATGCCCCTTTCCCATTCCAGCCCTTTGCTTGCCCCAGCCCAGCCTGCCAAAAGATGCAGATTTGCTTCTCTGCACCACTTTCCTGAGCAAAACAGTCGGTTATTGCATGTTACCTTTGCAACTGTTACAGTCATGGGCACTGATTTTGATCACATCTTCCTGGGAGAATCTCCCTGCTTATTAGATCTTTTATTTTTCTCACTCTCATTTCTGTTCCTTCTAAAAATACAGATGAGCAACTGGAAAGCTGTCGCCCTAGTAGCGGCAGTGGTATTATTAGTATTTTATTTTCCTTAAGGAAAGTCTTTTCTTATGTCAAAACATTTCATGACAGTGCTGTCTGAGGCGCTCTGCAAAACATCTGTATTTGCTGTTGCCCTTAACTGCTCGGGAGCTGGAGCAACGTGCACAGCCCGTCATTGCTTCCTTGTGATAGTGACGAGCATCTAAAAACTCTTGCTGAAAACCGAGGAGTTAATGTGAACCAGGCATTTTTAAATAGATCAGCCAGCCCACCCATGCCTACGAGCCAGCATGCTTTACAAGGTCAATTCCAATTAAAGCTCCTCTCCCAACCCAAATATCTGTAATCTCTGAAGACCACTTGTAGGCATCGTTGCACTTATGTAAGTCTGTTTTGTGATTACTCCCAGTTCCTTCCCGGCCCACGTAGCTTTCTCATCCATCGCGGCTCGGAACGCGCACGTAAAGGCGCAGCTCGCTCCAGCGTCTGGCCATCCTTGGGTGCTGTTTTGTAGGGCAGTGCTTTCTTAAGCATTTAACACTTTGAGGACAACCCAGAGAGTGTGGGAAGGGGAAAGAAGTACCAGAAGGATGCGACATAGTGTGTCACATCCCTGCCAGTTAAGCTGCTATTCCTACTTATTACTACAGGGCTTGTATACAAGCCTTAAGTTGAAAAGTGCTACAAAGAGCATAGGGAGGGTTCTTTAGTAGCAGAAGAAAATTCAGATCTTTAGATTAAATACATCTGATCTAAACATATCTGAATACATCCCGATCTAAACTGGAGGAAGCCTCAAGTGTGAAGGGCAGCTCTGGATCTGAGTTATCTGTGCGTAAGTCTGCAGTCGCTTTGTCCAAATGTGCTGTTCTGTTCACCGGGAGTAGAGTTTGAGTCGAAGTGTGTGTATTTGGTCCTCGGTATTTGGATTTGGGTTGCATCAGAAACCCACGCAGTGAACTCTGGTGCAGTCCAGGAGCAGGAACTGAAATGGATTCCAGTTCATTTTAATTAAAAATATGTTTTAAAAAGTGAAAACAGAACAAAAAAAAACCATTTTTCTACAAACCTTACCAAAATCTGTGTGTTTTATTACTTTTCAGTAGACTTTAAAATAAAACAAAACAAAACAAAAAACCCCAGTGGTTTCTTAATCCTTCTATTCCAGGAAAGGGGAGTGATTCTGCGTGACTCAACAGTGCCAATTTGCTTCCCTGCTTTGCATCAGCCTGGTGGCACCAGGGGAGGTGGGGACGGGACGGTCCCCTGGGCCGGCCGCCCTGCCTGGGCGGCAGCTCCCGGCGGCCGCACATCCCGCGGCGGAGCCGAGCGGAAAGGGCGGAAGGGCAGCGGGGAGGTGGCCCGTGGCGGCGCGGTCCCGTCCGGCTGCCGGCCAGCCCGGCAGGACCTCGCTCCTTGCGAGGGGACGGAGCAGCCTTGGGGCCACAAGTGGCTTTTCCGATAGGGCTCCTGCCAGCTGGGCCGTGCCAGGAAAACAAGCCCAGCGGAGCTACCCCGGGATGCACGAGAGCAAATGAGGGCGCCGGCTCTTTACTCCCGTTGTTTTGCTTTGGTGATGCAATTCGTCTAATTTGCTAGGGATTATAGATCTGCAGCCAAATACGTCCCTCTCGGAAGCTACTTCCCCACAGTCTCATTAAGAATAACCTTTTAAAAAAAACGACTGCATTTGTATCAGTTGCTGGGAGCAGAATGTCCTTTTAAAGTCTCATATACTCGCTTGTTATATCCCCCTTTTCAACTAAACCATCTTGCTGATGCTAATGCAAATACGTTAGAGAGCACCATGCTTTGTGCAGATTGTGCTTTTGGAAACATGTATTTTTAAGGGAAATTACCTTTTTTTTTTCTACCATGCATTGACTGCAGTACCACCACTGGTATTTGCTGGCTAAGGACTGTCAGCACCAAGACCTTTCATCTGAATTAGAGAGAGCAAATGTTTAACTGAAGGAGAACCCAAGCATGTACACACCACTTCCAGCTGATGGTAGGGGAGTCCTGCCTTTGAATCGATTGCTCTGATCAGATTTCCTTTCAATTGAATTCAGATGTAAATAGTTTTTTAAAAAGGAAGTAGTATTGTATAGGAGCGATTGATTTGAATGTGCTTTCAGTTGAGATCAATGGTGAATTTTGACATTTGACTTATCTCTGAAGATTATGTCTTAAGTGTATACCTTTCCAGCATATTTTCTTTTCTTTGAAGTAGGAAGATGAGAATATCTGGATTAGTGTACCTCACCCAGAATGTAAGGCGAGAAAGGCCTTACATACCACTGCCCTGTAGGTTCAGCCTCAATAATCTCAGCAGTTCCAGCAAATCTAGCCCCGAGTTTTAAGTCTGGGTTTCCTAGGAAAGACAGTGACTGGATGAATATGAATAAAAACAGGATAAGTTGGCAAATGTTCTGGTACCATATCAGCTTTAAGATAAAAGGAATTCCTTTGAACATGGAAATGGTTTGGGAATGCCTGAGGAATTTTCCACAGCCTCATACTACCTAATCTGCAATCTCTGCCTCCCTGCTTCCCACCATATTTCAATTTGAAAGATTTAGAAAGTCAAACTAGAAGGCAAGAGATACTGGGAAAGATGAAATATGGAATTGGTATATTACATATATATATATAAACAGCAAGTTCAGGTTTTGAAAAGAAAATGAACCAACACTTACATTTGAACAAAGAAATATAGTGTATATGTAATGTTGCTGCATTGAGTATATATATTTCTTATAGAAAATCTCACAAGAAAGGTCTGCTGCATGGCAGAATGGGCTACAATAAGTGGGTTATCAAGCAAACTGTACTTGAAATGTAATTCCCAATAATTACACTTGATTGGACACTATATCTGTGCGTACTTTCTGCAGGAATTGTCCTTGTTCTGGAAAGTCAGGAATTATATCAGTTTGACTAAACTAGACCTCTTGAGCAGATGTTGTATTGATTTTTAGGACATACATCGCTGTAGAATCCAAGTCACCTTAGGCAGCATATTTCAGAGTTACGTATAATGAATATTGATTTTTGGACTCCTATTTCTAAACATGGCAAGTGCAACATCTGCACCTTTCTTCTCTCTGAATTTGCACCTGATATTTTTACTCCTTTCTCTGCAGACTCCAGTCTCTGCAAACTGATTGTAAAACACTTTCTTGTGTCATTCCCTTTGCATTCCCTCTGCATGTTTCTAATAGTTAATCCCATGAAGTCAACAGACATCCTATTTTGGACAAGATCAAGCGTTGAAGAGACTGATGAAGACAAAGTGGTGGAGAGAGATCTGGGTAGTTCTGTTCACAGTTTCACACTGCAAGGCCCATTCCACAAGTAAATTGGTTTTTTTTCAGTGCTTTGTCCAGGTAAAATTTCTTTGGGAGAAGCCATCCTGCTGCAAAAGATTGAACAGCAAGCATCTCCATTTCCACCCTGACCCTCCCTGGTTGTTCTGAACCGATTCCCAGATTAGGAAGCACAGAAGAGCAGAATACAATGATGATCCTGTGAGAAGGAGGCCCAGGCACAAAGACCCAAAGGTAGAAGCAAAGGGTTCCTTCACTATTGGCATCTCTGTGGCCTTGCCCACCGATATTCAAGAGGTCCTGTCTGGAATTTATTTTCTTCATATATTTGTGCAAGTACAGGTTGCAAGTGCAAACATGACTTGCAAGTGCAAGCAAAAATACGACCACAGAATAAGCTTAGGTTTAAAACAGTGATAATAACTCCTGCGGAGTGGAGTCCAGTTGTTAGCTTGCGGCTGCTCAGCGATCGCTGTGGAATGAAGCTGGTGCCCACAGGCAGCAAACGCTGCACATGGCCACGTGTGATATGTGGGTGCCGCTTCTTCACTGAGCACAGTGGGTATGGCCACTTTTAATAAGCAAACACGGGTCCAAAGAGCAGGCCCACCTCACCTCTGGGAGGCACCTGGCCCATCTGAATTTATGTCGCAAGCTTTTGTCTTAAGAACTGCACACAAACTGCTCTTGCAACAAACACTGATAGAATACAGGGGAGTTGCCCTAAAATGTTGACCTTGTTGACAAATAATGTCTGTTTTAAAAATCTAGTGTTAGTACTCCTGGAATTAGATGATGTATGACCAGGGTGATTATGGGGAGTCTTTGCATTAATTTCAATAAACAATTTTCAGTAACCACTGTTATCTTCTCTATTAACACAGGGAGCTTATCCACTGTGCTTTAAGCAGACATAGGGGAGATTTTCAAAGTGCCTTTGGCATTGGAATCTAATAGGAAATACACAGGAAATAAATACACAGCAACGTTAAGGTAAAATCTAGTCCCTGTGGAGGTTAGAAAGTCAGCAAGGACTATTTTTGTGAGTAAAAGAAGCAGGATTTGGCCCAACTTTTGATACATTGCCTGAATGGTTATATGTGATTGCTGCTGCATTTATTTTTGTTTGTAACTAGAAGTTGCTTCTATGGGAACTTAAATTATACTTTGCGTATTATTTACATGTGTTGGAAGAAGAAGCATTGATGTACAATAGGAGCCAGTATGAAACTGCAGCAAGGGAAAACTGCTAAAATATATACAGGCTGAACTCATTAGCTAAATTTATCTTGTATTATTTTTAGTAAAAGTCGTGATGACTGTGTATCCCCGTTATATCCCCCTGGGTTTGTAAAACATTAAAAAAAAAAATTAATTCAAATTTAGCAAATTACCTTTCTTCCGAAAACCTGACTGTGATCCATTGACGGAGCTGAGGGGCTACCGGAGGCTGCCTCTGGGGCTCGGTGGATGAGGCCGTAGCAGACCTAGATGTAACCCATTTTCAGCCTGTCCAGCCTCCCCAGCCGAGTGCCCCTGGTTCATATATGGTTACTCCCTGAGTAAAGGAAGGTGCAGAAAAAACCCACATGGTAAAATAACCCGAAACCCTGTGCCCTGTTAGTCCCCGGGAGAGGGGGGTGTCAAGCCTGCCCAGGCAGCGGACCTAGGTGATCCCACGTTCTCCACGACGTGCCTCTCCAGGAGGAGCAGCAGGGACCGCGGAGCAGGGACGGGGACACGGCAGAGTCCCGCGGGAGGATGGATTCGCAGTCACAGCAGGTCCCAGCAGGCACCTTACCAGGCCCTCGCTCGGTGCGGCACCTCAGAGACGCGTGTCCAGCAGGCCGCGGCGCAGAGCATGCAGGACATTTCCTTCTGGCCTTCCAGCGGGGATTTTTCCACACTGCAGGGACAACCAAAACTCTGTTGTAATGGGGGAGCTCCGCTATTTTCTGCTGAGACCTCCCGGGAGAACAAAACCCCAGCTCCGCTCCGGCATCACGTTTCCATCCCTGTTTTCTCTGCTGACCGCTCCAGTGTGAAGCACCGCCAGGATGTCATCGAGCCATCGTCTTCTCCCGCCACCTCTCGTCACCCTCCGCGCTGTCTGCGTGTCATTCAAAGCCCAAGCAGCAGGCTGTGATGGCCCTGGCTAATTAAGCCCCATCCCAGTGGCTCTTGACATCTCTACTGTTGGCAAACAGCGAGATGCTAACTATGGCTGCGGGGACAGGAGCTGCTGGGGGAATATACAGCAATTATATCCGTTCCAGAATAATTCAGGCACACTTTGCTACTCCTGGCGTACCATTGATTTTACTGCAATTAAATCCTTGAGGTTTCAGGCTTGGTTGAAATGTCAAACATCAATTAAAAAAAAAAAATAAGAAGTTCAAAACATGAAAACATTCAGAAAACGGATACCTTCTGGGTATGCTTTTAGTGATACTTTGCCCCATGCCTCTTTATCACCAGTTCCAATAAACTTCAAACTGGAATTTTCCTCAGATGGGGTCAAATGTATTAGCCAGAGTGACTGGAAATCTGTTAATATTTCAACTATACCAGTTCAATTCATATATATTAGCTAAGGAGAAATGTGCACCGAGGCGTCAACACAGGCTTGAGGACAACACAGAGCAGACAGGACCATCATTTATGAGCCACTACAAGCTCGAATCAAAAGACATCATGAGAGATCCTGCGGAGAAGTCAGGTGGGTTTTGACACAGAGAAAACCTGGTGCCAAGCTTGGGCTGGAGGCTCCCTCTTTGCACCCCTCTGACTTCCCTGTGGGGCATGGGCAGGACACTGGGCCCCTTCACAGAGCATCAGATCGGTTTGACTTGTTTACTTGGCCAAGAATTGCTCATTAAGCTAATGCCGCTGACATGCGCACAGGGGAGAATTCCCATTTTTCCAATGTGCACATATTGTCCATCCCTACTGCATCTTGCCCCCCTCATAGGATCAGTTTTGCCTTCTGGTCCTGCAGTGGAGAGGGGATAGAGGAATAGCATATTCAGAAAGGACATGATATAAATCACTGGTTATATCTAGGTAGAGCTTGTGAAATCTAGAGGGTAAAAGTTCAAAATATGATGCTCATTTTGTTAGACACTGATTGAAACTATTATTTCTGCAGCAAGATTAATGAAAACAAGTAGCTTACTACTTGCATTTATTGTTTTCTCATTTAATTAGGGACTTATCGCTATGTTCCAGTGTCAACAGAGCCAGCAAATATCCAAATGAGATTGGGCTACTCATTTCTTGACTGCTTTCCTATTAGGGGAGGGGGCACTTAATTCTCTGTCTCCCTTTCCAATGAATTTTATTATGAAGCAGCCACGTGAAGTCTTTCCCATCATCCGCACGTGTGTGCTGGAAAGGGGCAGGCAGAACACAGAGCACCGCCGCCGGGGAGACCAAAGTACCTTGCCCCTGCATTAGGTGGGAACACAGAATCATAGGATCATAGAATCATAGAACCACTAAGGTTGGAAGTGACCTCTAGAGATCATCTAGTCCATCGTGTGCCTCGCACCCGATGGATCATGGCAAAGTGATGCCCTAGGGAACATATGACGCAGAGCCCCCCGATGCTTCCTGTGCCCCCCAGGGACTCTCCTGCTTGCTCAGAGGAGCGTCAAGAGGGGACGTGAGACACGTCCCAGCCACGAGCAGGGTGCGTAAAGCGGCACTGGCCGAGGGCAGCAACCTGAGCTCATTCCGCTCAAGCCAGCAGCATTCCCCTGGCACGGGAGACACGGGAAAGGGGAACTGCTTCAGATGTAAAGGTAACATCCATTTGTATTTAAAAGCTAGCATTGATTTCCAATTTCATATCTGCTGAACAGTAGCCACCAGTCGCATTAAAATTCATCGTCTTCTTTGCTGTACCTTTCAATACAGACTCTATCATTACCCTTAATGAGTCAGGCCATGTCAACATACAATGCATATGTTTTTAAACTATTCCTGGAGACATTATGAAGTGAATTCAGCTGGACTCCAAAGAGTCTGATCTGACTTCACAGGGCTACAAAGAAGATGTAAATTTAAAACATTCAAGCAGTTAGAATAACATGTTCAGTTATTATTGAACATAGAATAATATGTTGAATCATTGCTGAAGACCTAAGCCTCAGACCACTCTCTGCCCTTAAAACACACGTGTAAGGCATGATAATACTGTTTAGCCACCACCACGGAGCCTTACAGCTCTTTGAAGCTTAACGGGAAATACTGAACCAACATGTTCTTCTCTGCCAGTACTGAAATACAGCCGTCTGTGGGGTTCACCCAATATATACGCTGTGCACACACTGGCAAAATCTTCCTGGGTTTTGTTTTGTTGCTGGATGCGGGGGGAGGAATATATATATATACATATATATTTTTTTTTAATCAAGAAAAGGAAAGAAGTATTTAATTTTGTGGCTTCACAGCCACGGGATTTGTTCCTGACATTCTTCACCTTATTTCAGGCGCAAGATGAAGCATGCAGCGGCGTGGCGGCATCTCTGTGCAAGGCAGCATCCCGAACAGGCAGCAGGAACCTCACACGGTGCTGGGAGCCACGCTCAAAGGGGATTTTTCTTCAGGGAAGGGCATCTCTGCTGCTAAACGTGTTCTCCTTCGCGAGGTGCGTCTCCCCTACACCTAGTGTGAGCACAGCCCGTCCATCAATTAAAAATTCAATAAAAATAAGCTGTCATTATGATAATCCTTCTTCCTGGGAAATGAGGAGGCAAGATCTTTACCATCCCGGCCTCTGACAAAAGCCCTGAAGGCTGCTGGCTGTGGTGTTAATTGATTGGTGTCACTTATAAGTAATCTAACAGTACTGAATAATTTATTTACCAGTGGCATATGCTGAAAATATACAGCTGCACAGATATGCACGCAGCCTTGGGAGAACTGGTGCTAAACACAGGATAAGGCCAAGATTAAGATTCAAGGATATCTCTTTGGGAACACTTTCCAATGTGCTTTGCTCCATGGTGATTTTATTACAGCAGAAGTGTGGAGACCTGAAGGTAGGGGCCCATAGATGTGAGTGGTGAAGGTGTCCCCAACTCACTCCTCCCTTTCAGAGCAGATTGCTTGTAATGAATTGCAAAAGCCCCGGAGGTGGATAGCGAGCAGGAAACGCACAATGACGAGTACGGCCTCGCGGAACTGCAATAAAAACTGGCCATGGCACTTTCCCCAGCACGGATGATGATGATGGGAAAAAGTCTAATGATTTAATTCTCTGCCTAACCAAAATGGAATAAAAATTCTTGCCTTTCAGCGACTGCGGAGTAGGTTTTGTAGGGGTCACCTAGTGGGGAGTAACTCTCATTAATCCACATTGTTTTTACAACTGCATGAATGGCCCCAATTCGTGTGCTTTGAAATCTGGAGAAATCACCCCAGAGAGCAAGAAAGACTGAAGAGCCCGGCAGCCAAAGCCAAAGCTCTTCCCTCACAGATGTACAAACGAAAAGTTCACATTTGCTCTTACTCGTGCAGGCAAAAGTCCCACTGACTCAGTGGTTACAGCCTGGACCCGGTTCAAGTTGTCATCCCACCGCCTCATCCCTCCCTCGCTCCGGGTGAATCCATTCCCTTCCCCGCGAGGGGACCTCGCTTGCTTGCTTTGGTACTCTCAAGCACAGAATGATTTTCCGCAGATTCCTTTTTTAGTGGAAAGATTAACAGAATTACTTGGAGTTGCTCTGGAAATTGTTCAAGTGCACTGTAAAATGCACAAATGAAGAGTGCAGCCCCACTCGGGTTCGTAAAAACACATGGAAAGGAGCCCCAAAACAAGCATGATTAGAGGATGGCCTGTGTGCTGCATAATTTCCATGCTGTTGTACTAAATTTAAGTAGTGAGTTACATTGTGGGGGTTTAATTCATGTGGTTGGCTTAAAGTTGTATTTCTACCGAACGTTCATATTTTAACAAGTGTTGCAGGGCTGGGAATTTCTCCCCAAACATTAGGTTTTAAAGTCAAGTGATTATGTGGAAATCCTAACCATTAGTTCACCAAGTTTTTAGTTCTTCCATCTATTCCTGGAATAGAGCCTAAAACCATAACCAAATATGCCTCAGAAACTAGAATGTTACAAAAAGAGTGTGCAAAGATTTTCTTTTTTAAAAACCTCTTTTTCCCCATTTCTTTCAGATTTGACTTTGCTCTGAGAGCTGGAGCCCAAGCTGGGATTTGATGAGCTTTGCATCCTCCATGGGCCCTTTCCCTCTGCCCGCTGTTTCCCGGGCTGTGCACGTTCGAGGGCCCGGGCAGACAGCAGATCCAGTCGCACTCCAGCAAAGCCAGCAGCAGAGCTCTCCCCAACTTCTGTCCCCGCTGGAGAGCATCCAAAGAGCGCAAGGATGGGAGGGGATATACTTGTTTTCATTACTCATGTTCGTTGTGTAAACACTGCTCACTTCTGACAGAAAAATATGTGACTTCATTTCTATCATTTTAAGGAAAAGCGTTTACCAGAAAAAATAAGCATTGCTCTCCTCTGATTGCTCAGTTTTTCCACCGCTCTGCGCGTCAGAGCATGCATTGCTACAAATGCAACTGATCTGGCTAAGTGTTTTAATACACAGGGGAGTAAATTGTTTGGGATGAAAGAAATTCATTATCCACAGTTTGCAGGGCTGGAAGTCTGACTGTTTTAATGTTATTGCAGAGCAAAAAAATTAGACGCGCACGCTGCGCCAAGCTGGAATATGCCTTTAGATGCTATTGTACTACAATAAGCATATTAATTAGATTATTGTGCATTCTCGCAGCAACACCGAACCCCAACATGGCCAGTAGGATAACTAAAGGTAATCAGCCAAAGAATAGCCAATTTCCCTGGATGCTTTTCTCATTAATTTAATTCACAAAGGGGAAAGCTCCTACTCCCCTCCCGAGAGAGGGTCAGGAAAAGCCCTAAGTGGTAAAAAAAGGAGATCTTGAGAGGTCACACATGAATCCAAGAGATAACGTCTCCACGCAGGGAGGCAGGAGAATATATCAGGCTGTGAGCTACAGCAATGACTGTGCTCCTACTCCGGGCTCTGCAGATCACATTCTCCCCTCCCACTGCAAACACATCTCCTGTGCACGGCGAACGCATTCAGGCCTTGCACAGAGCTCCACTATTTGGACGAGAGATTCTCTGCTAAAATTAAACATTAAAGGGCCTCCTCATCCAGGCTTTTGCACCAGCTTTTTCCTACAGGATCTTTATTTTTGTCCACAGTGCCTTCCAGCTGCTAAATGACAGAGGACGTATTTATTGACTTACTTATTTGCTTGTAGTTCATCCCTGGTTTGGCAGGGACGCGCCAAGTCAGTGCTTCCTTGTGACCCATGAAACTCACCTTGCTCTGCCTGAAGCTCTCCCTCCTCGTGTGCACTGGAGCCAAGGTATATTTGCTTGTATAATATATCTCACTGCCTTGGAAAAGCTACATCGCCTTGTAGGGGGGCATAGGGCCTGGGCAGTAAGTCCCCAGTCCAGCTCTCCGTCTTGCTCTTGGTGGTTGGGGACAGCCCCCCACCCTCGCTGAGCCAGCTCCGTCCCCGCGTCCCTGCTCTTCCCATGTGTCTGCTGAGGAAAGAAAAAAAAAATCCATGTCTGAAATGCAGTGCCCGGCTGCTCTGCGGGCGCTGCAGCGCGGGTCTGACCCCGAGACCAGCGCGTTTCACATTGCAGGGCCCCGCGGCCCCGCGCCAGCCCGCAGCCGGAGCCGTGGCCCTTATCAAGTGTTGGCAATCCGGGAGCACAATAGCACCGGGAATTTTGTTTGCTCGAGTAATGACAGGCCTTATTATAGAGCAACTGTGCCATGCCAAGCATGTTTAATAATTAAGCAATGAGATATGACAAGTGGCAAATTCCAGCACAATTTTTTACATGCCTCAGATTGCATTATGAGGCCAAAGGCCAAGGAAACTTCACTAGAGGATCAAACTATTTTGCATCTGAATCACCTATTTTGTCTATTTTTCTGCACTCTGTAGCACAACAGCGATATTCTGTCATAAATATTATAAGCAGAAAATTGCTCATGGCCTGAGACCTTGGGATCTATTATCTCAAATGATATATGCACATTACCGGCATACAGAGAGGTGCAACAAACCCCTTTGCCTGTGATGAGGTCTGGAATTGATTTTCAGACTTCAGTTAACATGTCTGAAAAGTAGGTTTGCTGATGGAATTGCTGACAGATTAATTACGTCAATGCAGAGGGCATCACCTCAGTGCCCCAGCTGCTAACACTCAAATATTTCTCATTATGCTATAAAAAAGAAAAGAACTTGAGATTTCAAAACAATACATGCTTTTATGTGCTCTAAATTTGATATCTGAGTTCTGTTTGCTTCTCACTTCTCTCTCTCCTTTAGAATATGAATACTGCATTACAAAATGCAGTATTTTCCACAGAAACATCGCACTAATGCAACATCGGTCCCGAGACTTTAATCCTGCGAAAATCAGGTAAAGCCAGAATGAGGATTCCCACAACAAATCCACAACAAACTCTTTGTGGCTTGTTTTGCAAGGACTTTCTTCGCATGGAGAACATAGTGCCAAGCAGTGTGACGCACCGTACAGCAAATATTTATTTCTGAGATAAGCACAGAGGTTTGAAAGGCCTAATGAGCTAATTGAAATAAATAAGGCTCTGCTGGCATCCAGGGCCGGATGCATGCAGTGGCGAGAGGGAAATTGCCCAGCTGCTCCGCCACTCCTCGGCCCAAGGCTTGCACCGTGTGTGCCAAGCGGGCAAGTGGCCGGGCTGCCAACCCCTCTCCGCCTCTGCTCCGGCAAAGTCCGTATCCAGAGGAATGATATAAGCCATTCCTGCCATTAACAGGCATGACATACTAATATTCAAGGGAGTGCACACCCGCTGTGGGCAATTAAAATTAGCATCCTGCTCTTAGTAATGGTCAGAGCGTGTTATTCACTGGAAAAAGAGCAAAACCAAAAACTGGATGTTGAATATTCTGTAATGCAGGCACATCTGCAATATTTATTCATGAGAGATACCAAAAAGAGTACTGGTGATTCCTGACCCAAAAAGCTTCCAGTTCAAAGCCTACAACCAAGCACCTCTTTGCTTTGCCTTACCCGGCTAGTCGCAGCCTGAAGCCCAGGATGTGCTGGAGAAGCAGCTCTTCACAGTAAGAGCAGCCTCCTCGCAAGGATGGACACAGGGACATCAAGTCTGGCCCCAGGACAGCCGTGCAGGGAGCTCGGTGGAGACAGCAGCCCAAGCAGGCAAACACGGCCGAGTGAGCAGACGGAGCCGAGACCATCTCAGAGCTGTTCGTAAAGCAGAGCGCAGATGTAGACAATTTGATTACAATACCTAAAGGCAAGGGTGAGGACAAAAAGCCTAGATAAAGATATAATTCCTGGCGGCATGGTTATGTACTGGCACGTCGTCCTGCGTGCTCAGCCAGCTGTGCATATGTAACATCTGGAATTAGAGGGAGTACAGCTGGGGCACAGCCCTTTCCCGATTCCTGCTCATAATCAGGTTTTGCCCTGCAGCACTACACTCTGCTCACCACCTCTTCAAATCCAATTTTAAATGGCCTGCGAGATTATATTGTAACACTGACTGACCGCTACGGCATATAAATGCGTGAACTCAAGGTATGACCTGCCTGCAGCTCAGACACTGAGAAAGTACGGTGGGAAATCTGTTACACTAAAAAAGACAACAGCCTTCTTTCTACATGGCTATTCTTTTCCTTAGATTAGATATCTAGATTTTTGCCATTTTCCTGGAGAAGTAAAGGCTGCTTCACAGAAGCTTCAGGGAAATGGCTGCATTTTAATACGGTCTAATTGACTTTTATGGTTATCTCTGAGGAGTCCTGGTCATAAAAGCTAATTAAATTATACTGATCTACATATTCAAGAACCATTCTATTTCTCACCCCTGGAAAAAAAAAAAGAAAGAAAAAAGAATAAAAAACTAGAGGCTCATACTCATGATTAGGACACATTACAATCTCCTGACACTCCACTTTGTGCAGTTTGCTTTGCTCAGTGTTGCAGGATAAATTTAACTCTCCAAACAAGTGACTGTTCTTACCATTTTTAAGAATGCCAGCTATGTTATTTCAGATATCTCATTCTACCAATGTGCAGAAAGAGCTATATACTCAGTTTGCAATTGTACGTTCATTTATTAATTCTCTAGAGAAAGGGTTAAAAAAAGAAAAAGGGACCTACAAGTAAATCATTTGAATTTATGTGATGCTGTCTTTAAAAAATAGACTTTCTGCATTTTTTTTGAGTATCCTTTTCTTTAGTGGCAGTTTTTTGTTTCTCCTTCTTTGTACCATGCACCTTGAGAGAGATCTGACTCTGTTGCAATAACTGTTTAACTGCATGCCAATCTTGATACTGTAAAAAACAATGACACTATTTTTCTACTCCGAACTCTCATTATTTCTGTGTCTTTATTACCTGCACAGTGCCAGATTTCCAAATAATTAAGGGCCAAACAAATTTGACATGTGCCAAGAATGATTTTGTGAAGCCGGCAACATTTCTGAAGATCTTAGCCGCAGTCTATCTCTGTCTTTCAGCACCTAAATACCCTTGAAAACCTGCCCTAAGGCAGTGGGCAGAATTCCCATGGAGAGCCGTGCCCGTTTGGCCTGAACAAATATTGCAGAAATAAGTTCCTCTGGAATTAGTATTTCAATCAATTTTTAAAATGGTCAAGAGCTGTGAGATTAGCCATTTAAGGCCTAAGAGTGGATTTTTCTGTTGGTTGGTGGCAGAGAGGCTGACAACAAAGCCTCGTTGTTCTGGCGCTTAGCGATGCTGTGCGGGTGCCGGAGGTTCAATGCCAAAGCTACTCGCTAAGGATCGGATTGCAAGAGGGGAAAAAGCCCTCTGGAGAGAGAGGCTGCACAAAACAAGGGCTTTTTGAGGCACGGACCCGGGGGTCCCATCAAAAAGGGCACCTCTCACATTCCTGTCACCGTGAGTGTGCGGCACCTCGATGAAATCTGCTTCCAGCGCCCTGCATAGCTGCCGTGACTCAGGGCACTGCACAAAATTTGGGGCAGGGAGGGTTTTGTGTACAGCCTGGCAAAAGCAGACGTTCCTGGGTACAGGAGCTCTCTGCTTCCATGTCTTTCCATGATGGCTTTTCTGTGACTTTTCTTGCTGCAGTATTTATACACACATATAGGCACAACTAAGGTTAGCTCCTACCTTTACATTCATTGGATTGGAGATTGGACATTCCCACTTGAGCTTCATTGTGACTTGAGGATGGGGAAGAGCCTCTCTGTTTTTTTTCAAGTGAGCTAGCTGTTCTCTTCAGGTTTATCCTGAATGAAAAGCAGCTGATATGCCCACAGCATTGAATCCAATCCAGAAAAAAATACCAGTGACACCCAAGTAGTCTCAGATACTGTCTTATTTCTGTTTGCATTATACCAAGCCCCTCAGTTATTAATAAAAAGCAATATTTGAAGGGTCAAGTTTCATTGGTGAATTTTTGCACCAAAAAAAAAAAGAAAGAAAGATAATATTAGCTCTGCAGGTGGCCTGCTAATCTGGAACATCTTAGTTTTTGCTTTGGAAAGGCAATCCATCAGTTCTCTACTCGGCACGGCTTGACTGCAGGTACTCCTGTGGATTAGGCAGTGTGTGCAGTGCCTCTAATGTGATTCTTAGTGGCCTGATCAGGCAGGTTGATAACCATGGCTGGTATATTTTAACCGAGTAGTTTCACGGATCTGTTACGCCTTGTTGGTAGGTGGATTGCTCAGGCAGAGCAGTTCACAGCTTCTCTCATTAAAAATATCTGAAGCTGTTCTCTGCCACAGCTATAGTTCAGAAAAAAAACTGCTCCAGTTGGACCTCTTTCTTTTTTTTCCAAATATGCTCATCTGTGTGTCTGATCTAAGGATAGTTGTGCTATATATGTGTGCAGTATGTGATAAGCAGTGTGGTGTTGACAGAAACACTGTCCCTCAACCAAAACCTGCTCTGCTTTTGCACTACTTAATGAGGTGTTAGCCTCTTCCCCAATGGTCACGTCATGCTCCTACCTTCCATCCACCCGAAGTTTTGCTGCACTGTTGTCTTCCTCCCACACTGTCACAGATTTTGTAGCTATCATAAAGTTCTGAAGGTGAAGACCAGTATGCCAGATGTGACAGAGAAAGGAGAGCCATAGAGAGATGCAAAAACAGTAGTCAAAGTAATAGCTAGGCCAGTAACTTGCAGCAGAAAATGGCTGCAGCAACAGAGACATGAGAGGACAAGAGTGTGGACAAGTATTTTGGCTCTGAGAAGGACCAGGGAGGGCCATAACCTGCAGCTGCTGCATGAGTCAATCTGCAGGATTTAGATCTAAATACAAGACGTGCAGAGAAATCCTAGTTGAAGATGATTGTAGGTGGGGTTAGGAACTTAAGGGAGAGTCAGGCCAGCTGTGTTGTCCATAATATTCAACCAAGTGCAGAAGGGCTTTGGGATGGATTCCAACACTGCATCAGGCATGTTGTGACTGAACTGACACGCTAGATCTCCATGTGCACCTGTTGGTAGATGACATTGAGCACTGACTTATAAAGAAAGGGAACTAGGAAGAAATGTCTGTGAAATGACAAGGACTGGCACAAGAACAATGACAGTGTCCAGAAGACTGTAAGATGGTTCTGGAGCACACTTGCTTTAGGGCCAGATGGATCTTCAGCTAGTATTTTTGGCAAAGGACAGTGGTCATCAAGCACTCCAACACAGCACTACAAATATTGTCTGCCAATAACAAGAAAGACCCCTTCTTTTTGACCTGCCATGAATTAGATATAACCTAAAGCTGAAATGGAAACAGATGCGTGGGTAGCTGTGGAGGAAAAGGATTTGCTAAGAACACTAGAACCTGCACACAGTCATTTTTGAAATGGTTTTCCTTTGACTACAATTCAATAAGAAGATAAAAGAGGTACCTACTGATGTTAATAAAGAATTATAAGACTTATTCCTCCACTTAGCAACTAAGCTTGTTAGTATTTATTTCTCTTGTCCTTTACAAAGCAAAACTTTTGCAAGGAGCCACCACTATTTGGTAATTTTCTAGCTCCAGAAATAACCCTCAAGTCAGATCTGATAGATTCCCAGATTTGACTCTGCTAGCCTGGATATCACTGTATTTATCAGGTATCCAGACCATCAGAATTAGGAGAAAACTAGAGTTAAACGGGAGAACCTTATATATTTTTCTGCACCAGGAACACCAGCTTCATTGAGCAGTTCCACTGCCTTCCCAGAAATAGCAAAAACTTTTACCTGACCATGCAAAGGTTTGTGATAGCTCTGAGGAGACACTGTGTGGGGGTGATGTTCCAGACAGGATGCTTATGGAGTCCTGGAAAGAGTTTTGTTGAAGTTCACAGATGGATCTAAAAGCAAATCTAGCACCATACTGAGGGCAGCATTTAACCTTCTACTGAAAGACTGCTGACCCTTTTTTTCTCTTCATTTTTCTGTTTATTGTAGCCACTTTAAAATACAATTGGAACATGAAAAAAAAAAAAAAGTTAAAACTTGTCCCTTCTTGGCTCTTTTGGACTGACTGATCTCTACCATCTGTGCTGTGCACGAGTATTTTTAGCTATTGTAAAACATAGTGATGTGTCAGAAACATGCATTTTACTTTATTTCAGTCAGGATCTGAAATTGTGCCATTTGGGTCAACCACATGCAACGTGAGTATCTGTGATAAGTCACCTACATCAGCTCTGTGTTTGCCTTCCATTAAAATTTTATTGTGCAGATTAAAACTTCCATACCTCCCTTCTCTTAATTTCCTGTTCTATAATCATGGTGACCTAACCCTCAGAAGTTGGGGCAATGTGGTAGGTCATGAGGGAGAAGGGTTGGCAGCTAGTAGCCCTGCACAGTTATAGAGTATAAGGTAGGGTGTTTTATGAACTGTCTGGAAAATGTACATCTAATGGCTCATAAAGAAGTCCATTCCCATAGTTCTGTGTCTAGATGTTCACATTTAGCTAATGAGCCTTTAACTAGAGAAAATTTCAAGGAGTTGCATTAGAAAATGGCTTAATGACTACTTTTTTTTTGACCTATTGATTAGGTTTCATATATATACATTCACAGATACATTAAAGGGCTCAAAAGAAGTGCCAGCGAGATCCGTCACCTTGTTTTAGTCTGTTTTTGCTGAATTCAGTATGAAGAGCACCACAAAAGGAATCCAGAAAATTGACAGCAGCAAATATTCCTTGGTGCAAACACAGCTGGAAAAAAAAAAGGACAGTAAAATCTTTAAGACCTGTGCTACTGCTGCCATAGGGGAATGCTAGAAAGGGGGCTGATGAGTCCTAGGGATAACAGTGGCTCTGTTTGTATTGTGTTCTATAAGTGAATTGGGTTTAAGCTGCAATATCCTTGAAAAGTCCTGGGAGCTATCAGCTATATGCCACTGATCACGTAAAATCAGGATCATCCCCCAAGCCTCTGACCTTTATGTGGTATCTCCTGAAGCGCAGTACAGCACCTTACCTACACATTTTGGGAAAAAGCGCGGAACAAGCCTCGCAAGCAGCTGAAGTATTTGCTTCAAAGGAAGAGAGCAAAAGCAGCCCAGCTAGTATCAACCTGGGGCTGGGAGTCAGAGCTATGGGATTCTCTTCTGGCTCTGTCTTTAAAACAGCTGTTTATGAGGTTGTGTAATTCATGTAACACATGGGCATGTTGTCATGTCCTGCTCATAAATAGTAATGCTCATCTGCTGAGAAGCTTGAGTTATCTTTAGTGGGTCTGGGGGTCTGAGGCTATCTTCACCAAAACACTAGACAACGATCCGACTGGTAAGTCCTGCGACTTGAACTAAAAAGTTACCCAGAGTCGGAAGTCTTTTTTGCTGATTTTAACAAGAAACCCTTAAAGAGGGTCCCAGGCCTCTCCCTACTTCCAAAGACCTTTAAAAGACCTGTTTTCATGCATAAAGGATTCATAAAGGTTTTCATGCATAAAGGTCAGCATTTTCACTGCCCATCAGTCAAAGACCACAGCTCCATACTAGGCTCCTCTCAGGGCTTCTTCAAGCTCTGTCCTTGCTCTTTTTTTCTTTTTTTCTCCATCTCTAGCACTTTGTTGTTGCATGGGGAGAGGGTTGTCATTTGTCAAACATACTTCTCTCCCAAAAGTACTATCCCAGAGGCCTCACTCAGGCTTTATTTGGACCTTCCTAGTAGACCTAGAAGTAGAAGCAACTATAATTTAAATAAGTCCTCTGTCCTTTGGTAATGCTGCAGGTGCGGCATTAAACATAGTGGTTTTTTTAATAGAAAGGGACTTTTTTCCCCCCCGCCACTGATTTCAGCAATAATTTCACTGCAAATTGAGATCAAAATTTCTTTTGCACTTGGGACTTCCTTGAATTATCTGCTAACAGAGGCACAGTTTTCTGAATAAATATTTATATATTTATTTTTTTACTCGTAATTTATACTAGGGAAAAACAGTTACCTCTGAATAATTCATATTTGGAGCTAAAGAGTTCATTGTGTATTTTTACTTCTTTTGCTATACTTTTATTGCTGAATTTTGTTATGTTGAAGGATCATGTATGTCAGAAATAGTCATCAGGTAACTCAAATAGCCATGAGTATACATGTCACGTGGACCCTTCAGAAGCATAGACTATCAAGCAGCTTCAGAAAAAAAAAAATCCTTTAAAAATATGAAACTTTCAAGACAGATAAAGATTTCTCTTACTTAAAAATAACCTTCTAAATAATCATTGTGCCCATATGTTAGGGGAATGGCGCCTTGTCATTTCCTTCTATTTGTTTAGATTATATGTTAGCATATGCAGTTTCTAGATAGACTGTGGATTGTTTCCTGACTTTGAAACCCTGCAGTTTCACCTTGAAATGAAAAGGGAATGTTAAAATTTCTTTACTGGTATTAAATCAGTCCTGAGTGCCATGCTTCTGTCTCCAAGTAAATGCAAAAATCATTAGACAAGCTACAGCTAATGCTGTGAAAATGAATTGTTTCTTGATGCTCACAGTGATCAGATGAAAGCAGAGAAGCAAGCTGCATAATCCATTTATATAGAGCAAGCTACAAAAAAGCACAGTTCAGGAACACACACACAGTCTAAGCACCTCATCTCACAGACCCCATACCGAAATCCTACTGAGGTAGTGGCAAATTTCTGTGCAGATAAAACTAGCAGGTGTGAGCTTTATCTTGGTGCCTTTAGCACACAGACTGCTTCGCAGTAGGAAATGCTTTTGTGTCTCTGAGTTTATCTACTGAACTATTAGTATTTGTTGAAACATTCCCTTTTCTAAAGTGCAACACTTTGTATTTGCATCTGGTTCATAAATTCTCTTACTCTCAGAACAGGAAATACGGTTTTAAATGACTATTGCATTAACTTTCTAAGCAATCAGGACCTTGATCCTGTTTTCAGGTCAGTTTTAGTTTTCAACAGACATGAAAACAGACCAGCATTCATGACTGCTTTTGATAATTAAACCAAAAGGAGACCAGCTGCCATTAATGTAATGCAGTTTTCCAAATCAATATTGTGGCTTCTTCCTCACTGAGCTGATGAAAGAGAGTTTTAGAAACACAGAGCACAAAGAAGGTTAGATGAGGGGAAACTGGGAGTACCTACCCTTTTCCCACTGCCTGCAAGAGTAAAATCTACATCGATAAACCTTAAAGAAGAGAGGCCAAAGGGAGCTTGCAGAGCTAGACAGCTATGTGAGGCAAAGGACTCAGCTTAAGCCAGGGTTGTGCCTGCCATGGTTCCACATAGAGAAAAGTATTATCAGCCTCCTCCTTGCTTCCTCATGAATTATTTTGGGCTACAGAAGAGTCCTTCATTGCTCCTTACCAAGAATGCTAGAGCGCTGTCATCATGGGAAGAACAACAGCAGCAGAACAATGCGCATGAGTGCGTGTGTGTACTAGAAGGAACGACGCTCAAGTATAGAAGTGGTTGTGACATTTTAACAGAATTAAGAGGATTTCTAATTTAGCAACTGTGTTTATGTCATAAAACGTTATATTGGCAAAGGTATAACATACTTTGCAATACATTTTCCAAGCTTTTCCCCAACTTAGCTCATGCTATGCATATTTCATCTTGTTAGGCGGTTCATCCTGTCTGCACTATCTTGCAAAGCTCAAGAAATAATATGAATGTTTCTGAAATGGAAGGGCCTGACTTAGCAAGACAGAGGAACCTGCAGGGAACTCTGCTCCATTGGAGCACCAGGTTCTAGCAGAGTAGAACTGTTTCATCAGCACTATGCTTGGATTTAAAATAAAAAGCTAAAAAAATGTGTTAAACCAAAAACTAAATAAATGAAGTATTTCAACCAGAATTAGGTTTACAGATGCTATTGTCACAGAGATTTTAGATGATGGCTTTTTTTCCATCAGAATTAAAAGCTCGAAGGTCTCTGGAATCAATACCCCACTGCATCTGCATCTTCTAGGTCCAGAAATCCTACTATGGGTGACATTTTTCTGACCAGGTGTCTACATTGTGGATGTTTTCATCTTAATCAGTAATCGAAGCTTTCTGTATAGCTGATAGGGAGCAATAGACACTTAAAAAAAAGAAAGTGATTAATCTTGTCCCAAATGAGATATCTTGATCAGGTCTGATGAATCAAGACCCCTTAAACTGTCCTTTTCTCTATATATCTGTAAAGTTAGCCATCAAATGTAGATGTTAAAACTGTAGATGTCTTAAGCTAGATTAGATGAATTCTGGCTCATATGCCTTGATTTTTCAGACTCTCTTGGAAGCAAAGTCTAGAGTAGGCAGTGAAAACACTGAGAATTTTTTGTTCTGTAAGCCATAAAGTTTGGTTTTCCCCAGAAAGGTCTACTCACCATATGTCTTTACATTTGTTCTGTATCACAAAACTGACTTCTTGTTGCTTGGTTAAATACAACACTTTTAAGAAACTAACATATGGCAGTATCATGCCACTTTTCAGAAATGGAAAGCTATGGAGAGAAATGGGGAATTCTGTTTAAGAATTAGTGTTAAGAGTTATCCTCAAAAAATAACTTCTAAATGGGGAAATGGAGAAGATTTTCTTTTATCAAAAGTATATCTTCTTAAAATACCAATAAATTACTTAACACAGTATGAGTTGGTTGCATTAGAAAATGTTTATGCCAATGGTTGAGTATTTTGCATCTAGGATTTCATTCTGTGCATGTAAACATATGAAATATTCTTTACACACAGACAGATGTTTGAGATGCAAATAGATGAGAGCAGAACCTGTCAATTCTAAAAAAAAAATCTTCTTTGCTTTCTAGTTCTCTAACATTCATTTCATTATTGTTTTTATGTTTCAGGGTAAGGAGTAAATAATGTAATGGCAACCAACTGTCTTGCTGGCACGAAACTCGCTGCCCCCTGAGGCTTTTATGCAGGCAGTAGGTGTCCCACGCTGAGAGAGCCAGCAAAAGAGAGATCAGAGGGAGGAGAGGGAATCATGAGGAAAAATGTCTGTCTAGTTCAGATTCAGTATTTGATTCAGACTCAGATGTGGGCCAAATTCCTGCCCTCAGGAACAGAAAGGTGATCTCCAGAAAAGTGACACCCCTCATGGGTGCCCAAGGGCAACCCAGGCATGGGGAAGGGCAATAACGGGGACTGCACCTATACTGCTCCAGAGGCAGAAAACTCCTTTGCAATGTTTTTCTGAGACCATCTCTCTCTCGACTGAGAGGTTGCGAACAGGTAAGCAAACAGCACCCCAGGGGAATATGGTAGGAAGTATCCGCAATGCTGACCATGCTCCCACAGCACAGCACGCCAAGCGTCCTCACAGTCCAGGTGACTGTTGTTATCTTCAGAACCTCCCACTCACCGTCTTCACCTCCTGCATCTCAGTCAAGGAAGTCTCAGCTGCCGGATCCTCCGTCTGCACCAACTGGGCAGACCTCAGGCCCGACACATCCGCCTTGGCTTCGCCCGAGCTCCGCGCGCGCCGCCAGCGCTGCCAGCTGATTCACTGCAGCCTCTTAGTCAGCTGCTTAAAACGGCGCAGCTCCGAGCTGCCTGTGAGCGCCTTCCGAATTGCGCCTGACCCGCTGCCAGCGCAGCTCACGCATTTCCACCTTCGGGCCCGAATTTGTGCCCCACTCCCTCTGCAGAGGCTCCCTCTGCCTGCAGGACCAGACCGTATAAACCCTTCAGGGCAAGGGCTCGTTATATGCTGGGCGCTGACCCCTTCCTCTCCCGCATCACATACGTTTATAGAGCTATCAATTATTTAAAGCAGCTGCCTTCGGCTCCGCCACACGCTGCGTCGAGCTCCGCAGCCCTTGGGTGGTTTGCAGCAATTGTATTTTTCTTCCTCACGCGTTTCCACAAACTGCTTGCTCTTCTGTAGCTCTTGTTACTGTTTGCTGGTGGAGATAAGATGCTGCATTATCACTCGAGAGGAATGTTTTTGTGGCGATAGTGTTAGTTTTCTTCAAAAAGATTCAGATTTGCCTATATGGGAATGGAAACCCAGACACTACCCCCAGAGGGGCCTTGACTTCATTAGCACTTTCATTTAGCTCAGACAAGTCATTATTAATATCAACATCTAATTCTAGCAAATCTAGCTGGATGTGCCACGAAGTGACAAGACGTAATAAACATAAAGCTATATAGACTTGGAAGGAGGAAAAATGTCCCCTTCAGTTAACAAGGGACAGACAAGATAATAGCTTGATAGCAGCAAACGGTGATTCACATAAATAGAATCAAGTTTTCTGACTTAATCTGGTTTCCCTTTCTTGAGTTAATTTTGTAATACTTTTATTTTTTCCTTAAAGTGCAGGGGTACAATTTGAATTCCTTACTCATGTTAATGAAAAAGTTAAGCCCTGCCTGTTGAAATACAAATACCGTGTTAGCTGACACAAATGCAATCTTTATTAATCTCACAAGCAGCTGGTGACGAACGCACATAGAACAGTGCTCTGGTAGGCCGTGGCAGTCAGCTCCTGGTCCATCTGCACCGCGTGGAGCCTACTCAGAAACTTCGGCTCAACACGCAAAGCCCAGGCAGCAGTTATCCCATGCTCCACTTGTCTGCTGCCACCCTAATGTGACCCTAATGAGGAGAAATGCTATCTACTGTCACCACCTGCAGCCCTTCCAGCTGGTACTTCCATCGCTTGGTCTCCAACCCTGCTATAGGGAGACTCTCTCACAAGAGCGGACACAATCCCATTCCCTCCGATGGCCTGTAAGTGCACACCTAGTCTCCAGCAGTCTCTTAGTCTATCACATCACTGGGCCTACTTGGGCAGCTGACTCTGGAGATGGCCCAGGGAGGTCTGCAGAGACCTTTCTTACAAGAAATCTGTGCTGAACACAACTAGCTATAGCTCAGTCACCCCACAACCCTCAAGATTCAAGGACAGGAAGAAGGGACAAAATTCCAAGACATAGTTCCTAAATTTTGCTTAGATGTCAAAACCTCTTCAGACTTCATTATTCCTCACTTAGAAATGTTCATTTGGAAAAGTCACAGCAGCAATTACTCCATACCTCTGTACAATCTTTGGTGCTTACCACTTTCCAGATACAGTTATACCTGATCAGGCTGTGAGGTGATCCAAGGAACCATAAAGGTTGGAGATGGCTCCAGCCTTCAGGGTCATCCCCTGTCCCTTGCTAACTCTTTACACTTTGGTTTCTTTGCACAATCCTTCCCACCCATCGCATCCCTCTCGGAGGATCAGAACAGCAGAAAAATAGTTATTACCAGTGTTACTCTGACAGTAGCTATCAGACAGGTGAGCCACATACAGGAGAGCTAGCCCAACTGGAAAGAGGGAGCCCAGGCAAGTTCTCAATCCTGTATTTTCTCTAGGGAAGAACATGGAAGTCCTATTGCAAAGGAGAACTTTACAATATATTAAGTTTTTACATTATCCCCCCAGGAGTCTTACTTGGAGATCATGTGGTGAAACACACAGAAGAACAACTTAAACAAAAACAGAAGAGACTGCAACTGCTAATGAGGAGAAAATACTTCTGACATTTTTGCTTGTCCACAAAGTATATTAAAAATCCACAGAAGCACAGCAGAAATAAGGCAACACTATAAAACTCTACCCTTCATCTGACCCATAGCAGATCACTTAGGAAGCCTTGGGCTATGTAGGATTGCATGGTATTCTTGTCCAAGTTTTAAGCAATCATCATGACGTGTTGGCGTTTTTCCCACGGCTGACCAAAAGATTCATATAAAACTGCCCACATCTTTTCTAAATTATTTCTAATTCATCATTCAGTGAGACCAAGATTTAATTCATAGTCCCTTAGCTCAAAATGAGAAGTAACAGAGCAAAAGTGAAAAGTATAAGCTTAAGATTTATGCAGACAGTTGGAATACATATCCCCAAATCTCTTTTACTCACTTAGTATGAATTTACTAGGTTCTTACTGGCCTCAAAAGACATAAAAGTTCAATGAGTGATCTGAGCGAAGAGAATCAAGCTCACTGTCTTAGTGACTCCTTCAGGCAATAACTGCAATAATCATCCCAGAAGAGAAAATACACATGCATATAACTTGATTAATATTCTGCAGGATAATGCATTACTTTTAGAACAAACTCATATTTGAATACTGGAGCATCCTCTCACGTTCAAAGGGTCTTTCTAGTGTTAAAAGCAATGTGAAGGGCAAATAACCTGACCTTGTAGCGTATGCTCCTGTCACAGGACGTGCTGCTAGGAAATGCATGCAACACGAGTGCTCACACGAGCAACCTTGTCGCATGTGGCTAACGCTGTGTGCCTAAGGCATCTGCTGGGTATGGCCCCATAGTTGCAGCTACTGTGGAAGTTGTGCTCTGCCTTCCCAAGAGAATTAATAATCTTTTCCAAGAATCAGATACTACAAATACTGTGTCTGTGCTATCAGATTTAGAGCAACAAAGTAAATCTTCCCCGAGGTATAATATGAGGGCAACAGTGCACTGAGAAAGCTTTATTTGAGCAAGAAATCATCCATGCTCCTGATTAGGGGAGCGTATCGGAAACCACTAGTTTCCAGTGACCCCAGGCACAAACTGCAGCTCTCATACCAGAGCATATTCTTCATGTGTGTTACTATGAGTCATGTTTCCTTTAAGGCAAAGTGATTTTATGACAGGTAGCCACATTCAGTCTATCATTAAGCTATTTAGCAAGTGTAGTAAACTTTGGTGGAATGGACAAACAGCTGTTACGTGTGCTCAGCCTCTGGATGGCTTGTAGTCCACTTCCTGGCTTGCACTGTCACATTTACTGCTGCTGTTAGGCACAGCAAGTATATTAAATTTAGCACAGGCGTGCAGCTCACAGGTGTGTCAAAGCTGTCTCAAGCAAATGCTTGTGATTTGTGCAGACGTATCCAGTTCAAAAACAAAACAAAGAAATGGAGCAAGTGTCTACAACGAAGCACTCTTCCAACTCCTCTTTTTTTTCTGTGTGTTAGCAAAATAATCTTCCTTTGTGGAAGTTCTTATTATAGTTGCACTGTGAAGAGACTGGCAGGCTGACTCACATCGGGTTTGATCTCCTGCATATGGCAGCAAACCAGGAGTAACTGCTGAAGTTTACCAGAATAAAACTAGGTTAAGCAGGATCAGAATCAGGTGCACAAACGCATGCAAGGAGTATCAGAGCTGCTGCCGGTGACACGTGTACTGGGGGCTACTGGGGTTTCTAATTCATTGCTATCATGGTGGAAATAGCAGCTCTGGGAACTGAACAGGACTCCCAAATCCACACGCTGCTGTTTGCTTCACAGCTTGGGAAGCAGGTTTGGTTTTACCGAGTCTTTCCAAAACACACCTGATATGCACATTCCCTAATGCTAAGGAGTCTAAAAGCACAGTTAAGAGCTACAACGTAATCCCTGATATAATTTTACTAATGCCTTATGGTCTTTTTTTTTTTTTTCCTGACCCTCTAGGAACTACCAGGGGGATTCTTTGTGATTTAGCTCTAAAAGCTGATTTACGAATCTTATGATCTGACTAGCTCGAAAGGCAAGTTGTTCCTAACATGTAAGCAAGAGTAAAACAACATTAAACAGCGTATCAGCTCATCTTCAGACAATTCCTGAGCATTTTATTATTGTTAATTGCCATCAGAATTGCTGGCGAAGGCTGTACTAGCTTCTTTACATGGTGGGTTTGTTTCCAACCACTTTTATTGCAGTCCCTGCTGTTCTTCTTCATTATTTTTATCCTCTATGGGCCATGCATCACTTTGCTGGATCCAGTGTCTTTTCTTAAAAGCCAATTTTCCTTGGTAAGTTGTTAATTTTTTTATCTGCCGCCTTTGATGTCTTTCTTCAGCTTCCCAGTGCCTCTTCAGAACTCCAAATCATTGCAGGCTTTTATTTCTGTTGGTGCCCGCTCTCTAATTTACTACTACACATGGCAGTAATTTACAACTGTCTGATTTCCTTAATTTGAATTTTTCACGCAATATTAAGTAAGACACTGAGTTGATGTAGCGTTAGCAACCTAAGGTGAAAAGAAAAAAAAAGGAATGAACCAAACGTCATCTGCAGTTGTTTTACGATTCCAAGCCTTCACTGCATTTTCAGCCTTATAGTCTAAAAGCAGAGATAGAGACATGCAAATTACAAACAGCAACAACAGCAGCAATAAATAAAGTCCACTGTATTTGAAAACATAATTAAGCTTAGCAATGAAGCTAATTTACTCACTTTTGTAAAATGTATTCTAAATTTCAACCCAAAAAGCCCAAGGCCTTTTGCAAGTGTATAGAGAGCACAAGAGAAGAAGCAAACTTTTACAGAATGTATGCTTTCTGAAGTCTCTTTCCTGAATATATCCTATTCTGCACCCAACCATTCCCCACTTTAGTGCAGCAGATATACAAACATAATTTCTCTGCACTTTCTAATTCACCTTTAAGATTTTGCTTTCCTGAAGTTAAACTCACTGCAAAGTTCTGATATACAGAATCACTCTCCTTGATATTTTACATAGATGTAGTCTAAAAAGGCAGCATTTTCTGCATGCGGCTAAAACAAAGGATGACAAACTTTGCATGCCTAAATTTGAAACCAAAAAAAGAACATGCTTCTCAAGAAAAAAAAAAAAGCCAACATTTCTCTCCTTGTCATGTTCATAAAATCATCATTTCTGTGTGACTCCTTTTAAGTTTAAAACATTGGATTTTTTTAGAAAACGAGACAAAGGGAAAATGGCAAATACTCGTCCCTGAGGAAAACTATTCTTCAGTTATTAAAAAGTTTGAACATATCTAAACCTTAGGGAGATTAAAGCATTTTCTATTACATTTCTGCTTTTCTGATTGTTTTTTTTTTATGTTTACAGAACGTAGCATAGCATGAAAGAAAATAACAGATCATTCAGATTCATAAGCCAGTTCTTGCTTTGGCTGACACCAGTCTCTTACTTTTCACAGCATTTTAAAAGGTTCCCTATTACTTTCACTGTTGTGGCAAGGTAACTCTTGCGTTCTGGGCCCTTATTCAACTGTTTCAGGTTTTTGTAGCTGTTTTATGCCACATGTTAAGAAATAAAAATGAGGGGGAAAAAATAACTAAGAAACTAAGAGTAGTTGCAATTATGTTCAATAATTTTATTTCCATAAAAATATGCTTTAAATGTTTATATATAGTAACAGAGACACACAGAAAAAGCAGACAGGAAGGGTTCTTAGGAAGTTTTCTTGTTCATCCTATTATCCAGAGTAGGATTAATTTTTACCTATGCCACTTCTCACAGGTGTTTCTTCAGCTTATTCTTAAAGATCTCCAGATCTTAAAGACCTGCCCAGTCACCCTATAACATTACTAGCCTTAATATTAGATGTCTTAAGCAGTACCCAAACTGAAAGTTGCACTTGCCTTATCCTCCGCAACACATTTTTAGGGTCCTATCCAACATGGACAGAGAGGTCAGGCTGTTTCCTGTCCTCTTTCTGGCAGGCCCTGATGTGTCTGAAAAAGCCATGCTTGAAGGCTGTCAGCATGTCACTCCTTGCGCTTCTCCCCACGCTAAATAACCATGGTTTCTTCTGCATTTCCTCGGTGTCTGCACTCTCATGATTGTGTTTGCTTGAGCTCTGATCATCCTCATGTCTTTCTCCATGAAATTCTGTCATTAATCCCCATGAAACTCTGTCATTAGTCCCCATTTTTCCTGAAGTGGACAGAGAAGATAAAGAGGCCACCCTTCTGAGACCCAGCCTCTGCAAATCAGTATGGCCTATTAATATGGAAAAGCTTCATCAGCCATAATAGAAACAAATAGTATTTAAGGATCTATTAAGCTCAGCTTTCAGGAAATTGCAATTTGGCCTCATTGTGTCATTTGCAAGCATTAACAGGCATTAAGACTAGTACCCATACAGTGGTAGAAGTGAATATGCAGGCAAAGGGACGAGAAGTTATGATGTCTGCTGTTGGATCTGGACCCATCGCTTTCCTAACTGCCATGTAAAAGCTTCCACCCCAGCATCGCACTACAAGAAGTTATTTACATTCCACCTAAGAAATAAATAAATAAATGCAGGAAATATTCTGAGATGAGAGGAAGAATGTGCTGATCTGTTGTAATTCCATCGGCATTGGCACAAATTGATGCTCCAAAAGCGGCATCATATTTTCATTCTTTCCTTTTCAAAACTTAGTCTAGTTCCCATTTAATATGTACAAACTCCTGCTGGAGACTTTAGCGGTTCACGGTTAATCTCCTGAGAGACGGGTCGAGAACTCTAATAAAAGGAAACCTGTGCGGCAGAACTGCCCACGGCTGCTCTTGTGTCGTGTTTAGATTCCATTCAAGAGCTGTTCCCCCTTTGTCTGCTGCCTTCATAAATAATGGATATATCTTGCATTAGAGATTAGCAAAGATTGTTAAGCTTCCTATTTGCATGTGTAAGATTTGGTAGCTTTTAAAATATTGATATAGTTGTGCAAGTTGGTGCACATTATATTTTTAAGTGATTTTTTTTTAATACAAATCGGTGAGGAAAAAAATGGCAGAACTAAAAACCAGATTTCTGACAGGCAAAAAGATCAGAAAATTTGATCCTTACATTTTTAAGTTTTGGATAAAGTAGTTACATTACCAATTTTTGTAATATTTAAAAAAAAAAATGACTCGAGAGAGATCACCATAGGTTTCAAAGCAATTACGGTAGGAGGTCATGAAAAGCCTTCAGGAAATGCTGCCAAGGTACTGTACCATCTAAAAGGAAGAACACGGTGCTGGAAACTTTTCAAATCTGACTGAGAATAGACCAAGGAAGACAACATTTCTAAGTCCATTTTACTCATTCCACTAATTTTATTTTTGATGTAATCATTTACAACTAATATTTTATCTGAAAATTATTTCATATTCAGCCTTAGTAATGTTTTTTTGTGGGGAAGGGAAGTCATTTTGGCTGCAAACAGTTTTACCAAGATTTGTGACTTCTGCTTTTTCTTTCATCTGGCTGCTACCGTGTTGAACTGCCTGGGCAGTTACACTGCACTGTTATTGTGGTTCTTTGCATGCGACAAAGTCCTATTTCCAGCGCTCTGGCCCATCCCTCTGCATATCCCACAGACAAGACTCTTAAGTGCAGCTTATTACAGGGGACAGTTAACCAGTAATTTCACTGTGTTCAGTGGCTATGATGTTGAAATGCAGGCTGCCTAACCAAAAAAGAGTGGCCAAAGCTGAAGGACTGTATTAAACAGCCAGAAAAGTTACAGGGTCTGATAAGAGATACAGTTATGGCAAAATCATTGCTTTCACGATGTGGCCAATTTGCCATTATGTTGAGCTATGGGAGAGGAGGGGAAGGAAAAAAGGCCTGAAATAACCTAGCTAATGGAAGAATGTGGGCAATATGGTACCAAGCAACTTGGTGCCAAGGCATTTGAATGGTTTGCTGTGAAGTCAGCCGGGATCGCATCAATAGACCCTTCCGGATCGTGCTGGTCCCTCGGGACCACCCACGTGTGGGTGCTCGGAGCTGGCTGAGGAGCGCAGGGCAGGCACATTCAGGGCTCTGCAGGGCTAAGCCTGGGTCCAGCTGGATGTAACGTCTCCAGCTCGGTGCCAGCCCTGTTGAACTGCGTCTGGCTTCGTACGGAGCCATCGTGAAGCACAGGGCACTTGGAGCCTCAAGTTGTCTCAGGGCAGAGCCAGCCTGTGCCCAGCAGGATATTTTAGTTCAGACTTTGGCACACAAAAGTGGCTCAATTTCCTCTTAGACAAACTTACCCTAGATACAGTACAGCTGTTTATACAGCACCGCCTGGACTACTATGCCTGGGCAGGTCAAAATTGACTCTATATCCATAATACTATTAAATCTGAATCCACAAAATACCAAGAATGGTCTGCTTTACAGACAGATCAGCTTGGATGCACAGAAGATAACAGATCTACTTAAAATCTCATTCCAAGCCAATGATAAGTCTAAAATTGCCAATTGTCTGACCTATTTCCCAAGTCTCAGGTCTTAGCTCAGGCTACTTTGTGAAAGCAAGACTAGACTTTACTTCCTTACCCTCCCCAGCTGCCGTGTCTGGAATTGCTAACTTGGGAACGGATGCTCTGAGCTGGGAACTGCAGATCGTTCAGCCGAGGGAGCATGAAAATAGCAGGACTGAGTTAACATGCACCAAACCTTCAGCTTTCATGGCCATATAGGAATACCACAAAGCAAAACAAAAAACAGTCTGGAAAAGTAAACCTGTTTGGAAGTTAGAAAGCTGGAGACAAGAAGTTTATACCAAAATGGGCTATTTAAGGCATGACTGATTAGAATTACATGTGACATTTTTTTAATCATATGTTTAGCACTGCTAATGATATGAAGACAAGGAGGAAGACAGACCACGTTGCTTTCTTTTGACCGTGAGGCTGCCTCTTTGGGCTGCAAGTGGATCACAACTTGCAACAAGTTATTTACTCTTTAAAGATTTGCCAGGTTTGTTCCCTGAGGTTGCATTTTTTTTTCCTACTGTTATCTCCATGAAAGGAGAGAAGAGGAGTAGATGTTCAGTGTCTGATAGCCAACCAAAGGTTCATCTGCTTTTTCTGCAGAGGATACTCAGTCCCTCCTCAGGGAATGAGAAGGGAGCGGGACAGCTGTGGGCAGGCCGAGCAAGACATCAGCCCTAGCAAGAAATGTGGGAAAGAAATGCAGAATCTGGGGAGGATGGTGGCTTGGATTAAGAGGAAATTCTCCTCCCAAGGATCAAGTTATCAAATAAGGTGTCCAAAAAGTAGCTTAGCCTTTCCTCAGATCCTAAGCATGTTAGAGAAGAGTGGGCAAATACTTAAACAACTGACAGTATTTGGAACTTCTTCTCTTAACTCCCCTTGGTGCCCTCTATTTGAGTTCCTCTATGAGTTGTCATTTGATCCCAGACTTCTTCCAGTTTTTCCAATAAAGGAATATAAAATATTCCATAGACATGGTTAAAAAGATAAAAACAGGGTCATCATTTCAGAGAAATGTCAGTGCAGCCCAATGTTCTGTCTCTAGCCGTGCACAGTAGAAAATACCTGGAAATGATAAAGGAATAGAGCAAGTGCAAAACATTACTCCCAGAATATTTTTTCAGTACATGATCATTTGTGGTTCATGGAATTCCTGAACCAGATTTGGTGACTTTGTATTTAATAGCCCCCAATAGATTTATCTTTCATTAAATTGTCTAGTCACTTTGGAACCCACGTTAATTTTTATCATCTAACATTTTGTGATAAGGGGATTCATATTGTAGCTATTCTTACATGAACCTAACTAAAGAGTCTTCTTTTTGGTATTGACGGACATATTTCAGCAAAAATTGACAAACTAGGGATGACTGTTGACCTTGAGAAGAAGAGAGAAGATGCAATCCTCCTCTAGAACATTAAGTAAGTGTACCATCACCTTTAAACTAAGAAAAAAAAAGGCACAACAGTAACATACTTTTTTTTTCATGGTTTCAGCTACAAGTTTTTCATCATGCACAGCTCAACCCATTAAAAGAGTTCTCAAGAAGTGGTCAAATTATGGCTGCATAATAGAACAGTGCAGATAGATAAATTGGTTTTTGATAAGTATTGAAATGAATTTATGCTTCAGTGTGGCCAGTCAGATTGACTCCCACTTAGTCACTTACTTTTAAAACCAACATCTTCTGTTTTCTACTACTCCAATATTTTTCTCAAAAGTGTGCAGGAGAGGCTTCCAAATGCAATTCCTAAAGACATGTGAACAAATTCACAACATAGGTCTATTGTGTACTGAGATAAAACAGATTCTTTGTGCCATAAGGTAATGGGGCATATCTGAAACAATACAGCACATGCATTAAGCTCAGCAAGACAAATTCTATTCTGTTACCACTATCTTATGAATGGAAACTGAAAAATTTGGCCAAGCGTACTTCTGTGTTTTCTTGGTGCCTAGTTATTGTGTTCAAACAAAGGCCTCATTTTCCACGCAATATAGACATTTTCTTGTTTGAATCTAGAGCTCATAAATTTGTTATTTAATGGAAATTGTTTTACTGCGGGTACTAGGACTGCTGAGAAGAAGGAAAAAACAAAGTGTTATCAAAGTCCTTTGGAGACTCAGTCACATTAATACAGACAAGAGAGGGGAAGCACCAAAATAACGTGCTGACTTGGCCAGCCTGGCAGGCAGTAGCCTCCACATGCTGCTGGTCACCCAGTTTGATCTGACCTGGCCTAAGTTTGAAATGGGAATTGCCACAGAGCGGTGCTGAGATTTGGACAGAAAGTGACAACTCTGGCATAGAGGCAGGAGTGCAATTTAGCCAGAAGGCGATGTCACCAGATTTTGTGTTTGTGGACATGATTACTGTGGAACTAAGATGGAATGGGAGAAGAGGAGACCAGGGAAGGCGCAGACTTGGGAGTTGGAAAGAAAGCACTCCCTACAGGAACACTGGAATTGGAATTTGAGAGAACTAGTGTGATGGGAGACACTCAGTTTGGTAAACCTAGCACAGGACTAATGAGGAAGAGAAAGTGGTTGGGAAGGAATCCAAAATCCTTCATAATCCCAAGCGCCTTCTTTGAAGATGTGGGTTGAGAAATATCATCAATAATAAATCAAAAGCCTAAAGACTCATGCTTTGAGTCTAATATGAGCCAGTATCTTCCATAATATCTTCCCCCATATGAAAGTACTGCTATTTGCTGAAGTTAAGCAGTTCACGGAGGTCAAAATCTGCTTTCTGCTTCCCTCTGAAGACTTAGAAGGGCTGAGAGCAGGGGGATGATGAGATGCAGTGGTGTCAGCGGGAGAGGCAGCAGCATTTTGCAGAGGAAGGGTGGAGAACTAGTCAAGACAGCTGCATTTCAGCTGACCCACTGCTCCTCAGCAGCGAAGCATGAGTGGGATCTGCGAACAGCCATGGGGCCACAGCAGCCGGGAGGGGACCTGAATCCGCCTGTTTTGCTGTGAAGGACACTGAGAGGACAAGAGGAAAGGTCTTCTCTTGTAGGGCCCTTGAGGCTCCCATGGGCTCCTGTGCTCACGCAGCGAGTGAATAAACATTTAGGTTGCTGCTCAGCCACGGCTGGGTTGCACAGTGCTGTTTGCTGCAAACTTGCATTCAAAACAGAGCTGGACTTTTGAACCGGAGGCCCCCAGGGAGGCTGAGCTGTGTACCAGGGCTAAATATAGAGCCTTCTAAAGTGGAAAAATGGTAAAATGTTTTGCAAATAGAAAACCTTTCAGGATGTGGTGCACAAGAGTCTTTCCACACTGCCAGGCTGCTACAAATAGATAACTGGAAAGTGGGCAATCATTAATCTCTTTCTAGAAAGACATATAGATTTCTCAGCTGTTTGCAGGTGACTTCGGATACATCCAGAATGAAAAGCCTATTTCACTTGCTGACTTCAGGCATGGAGAACATTTCAGACTGGCACTTCTGCCTGGGAATCACTGTTCCCTGAGGAGGCATTTGAATCCTCTGCAGAAACAGATGAGCCTGTGTAAAAGCTGCTGCATTTCCTGACAATACTTGCAAAGGGTGTTTTTACTCTTCATTTGGCTTTTTTTTTTCTTAATGAGAGGCTTTATAGGTATCATCAAAACTGATAATACACCTACTATGTCAGATAATCATGGCATTTATAGCCTTTATCACCTTCAGCTTATTTCAGCATGAAATCCAACTCACTGTTCTGTGCATTCTTCAAAGTCACCGTTCCAAGAGGAACTGACAGTTGCCTCTTTAGATAAGTTATTATTTTTTTAATATTGGGAAACTGAGCATTAATTTGGATACCTTACTCTTTCATGCCTTACTGTGGCAGGTTTACAAGGATCTGTTAAGAAATCTGGTTTGGGATTTCTTGACTCTTCTGAGAAAGCTCACCCACCATGTTCATTAAAATATCTGCTTCACGTAATCTGCTCGAAGTTCCCTGGAACACAGAATAACAAGAAGTCACTTGCAGTTAGCATGACTAAGGAAGGCACAGCAAGGTTTGGCTTCGGCAAAATCTTCTTGTAAGGTGCCCCGATCACTCCAGGGTTCTCTATATCTACATGGCTATTCAGAAGCAGAAAGTACGGGCTAGCCCAAACTGGGCTAGATAAACAAAAGCCCAGAGCTGTGCTTCCTTCTTTTTATTCATTAACAGTAGAGAAGTCAGATGCAGTAAAATAAAATACTTACAAAAGGATTTTCTACTATTTTTCTAAAAGAATTATCTAGCAATAAGAGGTAAAATCCTACAAAAATTAATATGTTGCCTCTCTGATATGGAAGATATTCTGCTGACTGGTGGTTCAGAATAAAATGAGGATAATATAGTTGCATAAATTACATAAAACTCCTAGGTGCATTGCAAACTGAGACCATATAATTTAAGTTAGAATATTAATCTGCTACAACAGCATCTCTTGATTTAAGTCACACAGCAGGACAAGGGCTTCCTAAGACAAATTTGTTAACCAGCATGTTTTTTTTTTTAGTTGCCTAGTTACGCAGTTTGTAAGCAAACACCGCAAGGTTAGCCCATTTGTGAGGTATCATAAAAACGTTCTGCCTGAAACCATAGCCTTGGCAATGTACCAAAAATCCAAAAGTGTCTCACAAGAGACTCTGATATGTGCTGGTTTCCAACAAAACCTACACATTAAAATCATCTTTGACACATGGGAAGGCCCTGGCTAGACCCAGAATGACAATGATCCAGTGTTTCTCCATTAGTCATAAGGCTTCTTGGTGACTCAGTCCACTTGATATCTGCATTAGGGAGAACAAAAGGATATTTCCTTCATTTCCACAAGGAATTTTAAGGACTACAAATAAAATCATTGTTTAACAGAATTAAGCACTGTTATCCTAAGTAATTCTATTGCTGTGTTCTAAATTTGTACATCTTTATTTTGTGAGTCACAGATTTGCTTTCTTTTTAGTGGCTGGTTATATATATATTTTTTTTAACTCATAAAAGTAACTCAATATTTTTTGATTTCATGTGCCAGAATTTGCAAGAACTCACTCTTTCCTTGAACCTAAATGATCCCGGTACCTGTTCCTCTCCCTGTGGCTGCAAATATAACCTTGAAACTCTGACAGCATCACCAGCCAGAGCAGCAATGTCTTTCCAAGGTGGCAAACTGTCTGAATTTAGAGCAGTAAGCTACCTCTTCCTATTCCAGGTGACCATACACTCTCCGCAGCTCCACGGTTAGAGTCTAAAACTTGTCTAAACAAACAAACAAACAACAACAACAAAAATCAGGTATTTTTTCTTATAGTTTTATTTCATATAGAATATTTTACTTTTATATAATCGCCTCTTTTATCTCTTTTTGTGCCCTACCAAGACCTCTCTGGAGCTGCCCTTTATTCAGCCCATTGGGAGCAAATTAATTGGAGTAAGTGACTCTTCTTTGAACTGTTAAGGAAGGCAGTAGGGTGTTACAGACGCAGTTTGCAGCTCATATGGCAGAAAGCCCTAAATGCAGGAGGCAGAACCGGGCAGCCCAAGAGCAGCTGGGAAGATGAGATGTGCCGAGTCTCTGGGCTGAGCTGATGAAGCCAACTTAAAGCTACTTCTTTCCTTACAACAAATGGAAGGGAAAGAAAAGGCGCTGAACAAACATCATCAGAGCCAAGGCGTGAGGAGCTGAGCCAGGCCAAATGAAAAGCATCGTGTAACACACTCTTCTTCTGACGCAGCGTTTGCTGAGAACAATCACCAGCTAATTTCACTGTCAACTTCCACTGTCCATTAGTCATCGCTGATTATCCATCCCGCTCTCGATAGCCCCTGAGATCACCCTGTGCAAGCCCAGCTCAAGTCTAGAAACACTATGGGCCCCTGATTGATATGCACAGTGCTAGCTCACTATGTTTTCTTCTCATTGAACGTCTCTGTAGCCTAATTTAAGTAATATCCCTCTGAATTTTTTCTTAAAACAGAATGTCACCTCTGTCTTCCATGCCTGCACTTTTTATCTAGGTAATTAGAAACTGGCTGTGTGGACCCTGCTTGGGAGGAGGTGACCATGGAGAGCCCGCAGCAAACATTAAGGTCCCATTCTTTCACCTTAGGAACAGCATTTTGTTTCGGAAAAGCCCATGAGCGTTGCCATGACACATAGGGATTGCTCTTGTGCTTGGGGTTGTGCAGTGACTTACCAAGAGCTCCTGTGCTTGGGGTTGTGCAGTGCTTACCAAGAGCTCCTTTTAATTTCTCAACATTTTCAGTGATGAAGTTAAACTGTAATCCCCAATCCTTGAACTTTGTTCCTATTATGTGGTTCTGAGCTCATTGTATTGACTGATAATGACTTTATAATACCAGAATTGTTTGACTCATTAGCATCACAGCTCCTGTTGGAGGTGTGTGCCCAGCGTAGATTGCTTCTTAACCCAAGCTGGCCAGGTAGTTAAATCAGCTGTGCATTTCAGCTATTCCAAATGAACATTGTTTTCAATAGACTGGTTGCTGTTAATTTGATTTGTCCACTAACAGCTGCTTTATCAGAACTTCCTTTCTGTAACTAGTCATTGCAAAATTTTTATATAAGCACAAATACAAAAGGTATTTGTTAAAACACAAAAGGTAACTGACACTGGAGTTGTTAACCCTGCTGAAGCGATTAGGCCAGCAGGAAAATGAGTATAGCAGTATATGAAAAATTTACAGAAGTGAATTCCTGCCATGTGGCATGCCATTTCATGCGGTGAAATGTCTCAGAAGTGTTGAGCAACCACGCGACGTGCAGCACCCAGCCAAGCCGTGGCCCGCCACAGCCAGCACATCTCACCAGCAGCTCCCTTGCACTGTCCTGCACTGCTCTGTCACAACAGTAACCTTGGTGCCTTGCACTTAGCCACCTCAGCAAGTACCTTGCCTCAGACTGTGGCAAGTAGTTGACATTAGGTATTTCACAAGCACCGTTCATAGGGTAGTGCAGAAGAACAAGAAGGCAAGGGCACAAAAAGAGCTGGAATTTACTTAAAGCCATTGCTGACACCGTAAGAAAGCTCTGAGGAGCCAAAATGTTACACGCCAACTGCAGGATGACTGAGTGAGCCCTCCAGCAGGACCTGTCCCTCTCTGCTGACTGCAGACAGAGCCTAGAGGACATCCTCAGACTGAGCATCTAAATGTTAAGTGGTTAAAGACAAATTAAAAAACTGAACCCAGAACTTCTATGTGTTTGTGACATGAAAGCACCACTGCCTAGCAACTTGTTTAAGCATTTTTAAGGCTATCAAACATTGTTGGTCTTGAGTCTGTCTTGGTATCTGCTCACTATGTGCTCTTTTTTCTCTCCTCATCCTTCCAAGTTGCATTTAGACCTTTTCATTTGCTCCTGATTGTGTCATACTTCTTTTCATGTTTTCTTATTTTTAATTATTATTATTTTTTTTGTTTTTAAAATTTATTTATTTTCTCTTTTCTTCTCCTGTGGCTTTAGCTTAGGTTTCAGTAGTTTGATTTCAGTGTGCTCCTGCCTCTTGGGTTGTCACAGTAACACCTCGTACGTAATTAGCTACTGTGCTCTTCAGCATCCTCCAAGAGGAGATCTAATTGGACTGTGAGTTTTCCCCACTACAACTCTAAAGCTAGGCCAGAGACAGCCTTTGTTGTCCCTTCCCCTTCCTGCTAGCGGTCACATTGTCTTTCTGCACCATTATCATTCCATTTTCCCTCTGGTAGAAAGGCTGGGAGACAGGTGATGTAACCTTGGAGCCATGGAGCTCCCTGTTTTCATAGCTTGTCAGAAATCAGCATTCATCAAAAAGAAAAAAACGCACAAATGTGGAACTGACAAGTCTGCAGCCAGCTTCAGCAGTCAGGCGAGCAAATCGTTTCAGGCTGAGGTTGCTGACTTTAGGGAGCTGCAGGCGCCAGAATTGCATTTGGCCCCTCCATACCAAAATCTTGGAAAGATAGAAATAGAAGGAATTGTGAAAATTAAAACAAGGGGTGGCTGAGAAGGAGGGGGAGGAGGAGCAGACATGCTTGTTGCTTTTTGCCAAGAGACAGCTTGCTGTTCAATCTGGTTTAATAACCATTAGCTTATAAAGAGGTACTTCTCAGTTCTCCCATGCAGTAATGCAGGAGAGTCAGTGCTCTTCACGTTGGGAAGGGCCTAAACTCTGCCCGCTGTAGCCAAACATTGCATTTGCTGTTTTCCCTCCAGGTATTGCCATATATAAAAATATACCCCAGAATGTGTAGTTCCATTAAAGAAAGCAATTACACAGGCTTCATTCAATTGAACTGTCAGGCCAGCATTGCTGTAGAGGAAATTCATCTCCAGGATCTGCAAATACAGAGCTTGCTTCTCTATGCAATAAAGCTTACTGCAGCAGCATTAGCTGCAGTGCCTTTTGTTGCATTCTGCTTACACTGTACAATATTGTGTAACTTGATATTGCTCTGAGTGACATTTAAATTTAAGTCAAGAAGAAAGCTGATTGTCCTTTTTTGTGTGTGTGTGTGAAATCATTACACGAAAATCTTAGGCATCTATGTCACTTGATATAAATCAGCTCTGTATATATGAAGCAACTGAACTACCCTCAGCTCCTTTAAGGGCTCTAATTTTCACATAATTTTGGTGTGATTATTGTTCAGCCATTTATGTGTGACTTTGATAAACATACTCCCTTGGAATTAGTTCATTTAAAAGCACATTTCCATGATCAGCCTCCCTGTCTTAGTCCTTCTTGACCCCCACTTGGTAATTTCTCCTAAGTCATTTTAATCATGTTTTATCATTACAAGGCTCCTTAATAGGACAGTCTAGCTTTTCCTTCTCACTGCATGAAGCACTGCTGCTGGAGCTTGATTTGCATGACCTAAATGATTTCTGCAATCACTGCTCTCCAGTTGTTTGTCCTGGAGGGACAGTGAAGGATTATATTGTTTTAAAAGCATTTTTATTTAGCAAATACCTCATTTGCAATAAGGTATCAGCATTTACCACATTCATAATGCAAGCGGCCTGCTAATAAATTTCATTTCTGCTTTAATTTCCCTACTTCGTAGACAGACAAAGACTGTGTAAGTGAGTTCCAAGAGCAGTAATTCCTTACCTACTAGCCATACAACTGCAAAATTGCAAAGCATATTCAAAATGGTTGATGGGCAGCTTGTCCCAAGGACCCCATGGGAGGACCTCCATGACCCTCTGAATGGAAAAGGATGAAGAAAACCCTCCTAAAGCCCAGAAGCTCTGCCTTCATGTGGTTGCTCCTCTGTGCCTCAGTTCCCCTTCATTATAAATGAAATGAAATGAAATGAAATGAAATGAAATGAAATGAATAAAATAAAATAAAATAAAATAAAATAAAATAAAATAAAATAAAATAAAATAAAATAAAATAAAATAAAATAAAATATAATAAAATAAAATAAAGATATAGTTACCAAAAATGCTTTGAAAGTAAAGATATTTTCTTCTCATACATCTGAGGGATGATGGAGCCCATGGGAATCTCATAATGGAGATAAATCACACCTAGATCAAGCCCATTGTTTGGGTGCAGAACACAACACCTGGGAAGCGCAAATGGTTGTTTTTCAGCTCCTATCTGGCTGCTCTCCCACATGAGCTATTCTGAGCACCCATAGCTAATGCAGGCAATGTTAGAGAAGCCAGGAACTGTTAAGCTCATCTATTCTATTGCCACAACACAGAGGCACTGAGGAAGAATTAGGTGAGAGGAGGAAAGGTCTAAAATCTCCCTAGTCATATATGCAATACAAAAGGCTTTTTTTTCCTCATACCATAAATGAAATGAAAGTTTGAGCTGACCAGTGGCCAGGCCAGAAGAAGAACCAATAGTGTAAACCTTTAAAACTCATCGTATACCTTCCAGTCCTCAAAAGGAATTGGATTCTTAAGTGCATGGCTTCATGCAGCGGTTGCTGTTAAGGGTGACATTCATCTCCTGCTATTGATTTGGTTTATTCATACAGATCCCTACTATAACCACAAGTGTCATGTAGAAAGTAGCCAGAACAGAGTTTCACCTCTTCTTGATGTGGGGTAGGTCTTTATTAAAGCCGGGTACGTCTCTCTGCTACACGTGTCCCTAGTGCCTAGCAGCTTGCTGTCGGGCTTCTTGGGCCTCATCTTAGCAGAAGCAGTAATAATACAATATATTATATTATAACATGGTATAATGTAATATAATATAACATAGTATAATTGTTGTAAGAACAATATAACTGCATAAAAGATTTTTCTCTGCATTTATGTTTAGATGATGGAACAGTACCCAGCACCGTGGTCCTTTTGATAAAACAGGCCTGCTTCTGCCCAAAGGGAAAATAACCTTTGGGGAAGAATATTTTACTCTCCATCTCACCCTCAAGACCACCAGTGAATGCTGCCACTTGGAGCAGAGCGGGATTTCTTTTGCTGGCACCACAGGCTTTCCTTTGTAGGGGGATAAAAGCTGCGGCGGCAGCAGCACTTGTTGAATTCAGAGCACTCTGCAGCAGCCACCCCAAACGGCAGCAGGGCCCTGTCCTTTGGGGAGGTGACGCGCAGGGCTCGCACAGCACCAGGCAACATGAGGTGGTGTCATTTACAGATACAAATATCAGGCACACAACTTGGGGACTCTTGGTTGAAGCAAGAAAAAAAAATAGAAAAGAAAAAGCAATAAATATATGGTGGCAGTATTTACCCACTTACTGTGCTGCCAAATGTTAGCTTACAGAAATGCATTGGCTGTTTTGAACTGATCTTCGACTTTGCGTCCTGACAGATGAAAGTGGCCTAAAACTAGACTAAGCGCGTTACAGAGAAAGAGATATGGCAGCAATGCACAGGGTCACCCTGACTATTTGTTCTTGCCATAAGAGTCACTGCTGGAAAAAAAATTAGGTCAGTTACAATTTTCAAAGGGATTAAGTAAGCTAGATCAGATTGATAACAGAGTATGAATCCGATACAATTCTCTATGTTAGACTGGATCACCCTTCCACTTGGAATAAAAGCTAAGGGTTTTCTTAAAATTAGGACAGACCTTTTGCATTTACAAACAATGACCCCACATGCGATATATTATCTATTCCCAACTCTATCGCTCTCCCTCCCTCCTGTCCCTTTAGGCCTTAGCTCCTAGATGCTCCTCCTCGGTAATACAGACTGAGGCAGCAGTAGTTTTATATGACAAGCCACACATGGACACTGAGAAAGAACACTTAGGAGATATAAAACTGTCCTGTGGCAATAAAATTTGATAGAATTTCTGCTTATTTAATGGGATTCACAATTGCAATTGCAATCAAAACTGCAACAAATTCACCAAGAAGCAGTAATAGTTTTCAATCTCAGGTCCTAACGAAGAGCAGCAGAAATGTCCTCCTAGATGAGACCAATGATCTATCTATCTAACCCAGTAGCCTGTCGTCTGCACTGGCAAGGGGAGACACTGTTCAGAACAGTCTCGGCACAGTTTGCAACCTGTTCCTGTCATGGTCAACAAGACAACAAGAAATGTTAGAGTAGGGATGCTAAAGCCTACGTTGCTGCCANTGGTCAACAAGACAACAAGAAATGTTAGGGATACTAAAGCGTATGTTGCTGCCGACTCCTGCTAACACATTTATTGTTTTTTTGTCTGCAAAGTTGTCTCATCTCTTTTTGGGCCTCCTAATGCCACCAGACTCCCCAGCCTCCTGCATGGCTGTTCTCACCAGCTGTGCGAGGATGTGCCTCTTGGAAAGGAAGGGCCTCTAGCACCAAGATTCCGGCCTTGGCCCATGAGCTTCAACCAGCGGCTCTTGCTGGCCCAGCAAGGAGCAACATCTCCCTTCCCGCTCTATAAGCTCCAAGAAATAGTTTGAATCACTGGTTTCTGCAGGAAAGCAAATGAGAAAGAGGAGAGCTAGCCCTTTGCATGCTGCCGTGAGAAAAAAGGTCTCTCTTATGCCTATATAGAATTTAAAAAATGCAAGCAGCATGGCTGAGACGTGGAATAACTCAAAGAATAAAAAAAAACCAGCCATTGTTGCAGGGCTTTTGCTGGCATTTTTAATTGTGGGAAGAAATGAGAAAACTGTCAGATGGAATCTCTTTGATTTGACTGTAGTAGAGGGTAATTTCCATTACCCAGACGCATGATCTAACTCCCAATGAAAGGTGTGTCCTGAAGGACCGAATCTGGCCTTATGTGAATCTAATGAAGCCAACATCTTTTGCGGGCTTCTCAAAAAACTCCTTTGTTCTGCAAAGTGCTTTACCGTACTGTTTGCATGAAAGAAGCTGTATGGAAGATGAGTCAGATGAAATGCTCCAGGGCCAGGTTTTGTCTGACCTTGCCATGATGCCTGAGGAAAAAAAACTAAAGGAAGGTCTTGTACCGTGAGCAGAGACAACTGCACTTCTTTTTACTGTGTGAAGTACCAAGTCTGCCCCTCACTGGGTATGGAACAGGGATTCAGGTGCAATTTCCTTTTGCACTGGAACAACTACTGAAAAGTTGAGACATTCTGCAGGTTTCCCTCACGGCAAAACTAGGAAGGAAAAGTGGAACCTTACCTTTCAATAATATTTAGCTTACTAAGGGACTGTGGCTTTTCCTAAAACTGTCTGGAGGGTACTGCGGCTTTCAGACTGCAGTTTTGAAAGGTGCACAAGGAAGGTTGATATAACTGTACTAAGCTGGAAAAAAAATCTGAGATAAAATGGAGTTCTTAAAGAATCATAAAGTTACATTGTCCCACACAAGTGAGGAATTCTGAATACTTCATTTGTTTTACAGTGAGGATGTATTTATTTTTCCAACTTCCTACTGTTGCACTGACATCACCTTATACGCCATCTACTTCTTAATGACAAATCTGCCCAGGTCCCTGGAGGACTAAATTCAAGATCAATAGGTGCCATGCCTGGAAGGACCTACAATTTACACTTAGCAGTCCAGGAAAATTGCTGCTATGGATGAGCTCTGCTCAGTAGCAGTGGAAAACAGCAGAATGACATGAAGACAGAATTTGGAGGTGTTGTATGGCCCTTGGGGAATGAAAACTATTTTAGAGATGATTTTTAATTGATTGGAAGAACTCTTTAAAATGTGCATGGTAGAGAAAGAGACATTTGGGACAATTCATTTAATAAATGGAGGTTCTGATTTATAGGGATGTTTGTTATGAAAAATTCCAGCTTGTAGAGATGGGAAGGATCAAATTGGTGGAAAACCTGAAGAGGGCTGAGGAGTGAAAGTTGTGGGTTGCCCATTCCTCAAAACTTCCAAAAAGCAGTTTTAAAACTACTGACTGCATCTCAGCAGCAGAGCAGGAGCACCCACAAGGCCAGGTAAACACTGAACAGCCACAGCTGCTGGCTCAGACCTGCGTTAGGTACCCACATCTTCATGCTGGCTCTGAGCACGTGGGTTGGGAAATCCCTGGGTGCTTCCTGGGCACAGAAAGGCATGGGTGCAAAGTCTCCAGACAAGCACTCAGCATTGCCCTGCTCCTCCTTGGAAAGGTCCATAGCAAGAGCGAGGGGTGAAGATCCAGCCAAGCTGACCTTGCAGCACTCAGTCTCTGTCCTGCGTTTGGCACCACGTATGGCCCAAGCCTGAGCAGGCCAGGGAAATGCTGACTAGGCCACTAGGACTTATGAATGTTTAACAGTCCAGAAGAGACTACAGTGCCAGACCAACACAGCACTTCTGAATTTTGGCTATACCTCTCCCTACAAACATATACATAAGCTTTATGTGATGTTTCCACTGATAGCAGCAACAGACGCAGGCTGGGAGGCATCTCTCTTGACATGCCCCCATGTTAGAAGCCACAGCTGTTTGTTCACAAAAGCTTTTGCCTGCCTTTCAGTTGAGAAAACCGCGTGAGAAACCACATATGACACATACTTGAAACACAGGGGGCAACAGAGTTTTTCTCTGAGAACTAGTTTGAAAAACCTTTGTGAAATAAATGTGCTACAATGAGATAGGTGACATTAAGTCGTTCACTTTACAAGACAGAGGCGTGATGTGAAAGGAAATAAGAATACAAGAAGCCAAAGGGAAGTGGCAAAAATGTATGACACTGCCAGCACATCCACAGACATAAATGATTTCCAAAAGCCCCAGGTAGGGATGTACCCTCCAGTCTCCCTAACACCACAGTCCTGGATGTCAGGGCAGTACAAGAAGAATGGACCACAGAAAGCGTTCGGGATAGTTTGCTCTCCTTAAATAATGCCTCCCTTTGCCGGTGTCAAAATGGGATTGGACAGATCACCAAAGGGCATCTTCTCATGCTCTTAATTCCTTTTAGGAATGTTTTACTAGGTGATGCGGTAATCTTCCATTTAGGCCCCAAATTTGCAGAGTTGTCCCAATGGCTTCATTGCCAAAGTGGCCTTCTGGTCCTTTCAGCACATTGATGTATTAAACAAATTGCAAGAAAAAATGCATGGCACAAGGTAGACATGGAACGGAGAAACTCAAAACACACATTAGATTACTGTGATAGGACAGAAGAAAGCAATGTTTTCCTTACTCAAAATCCAAAAGCCAGTTTATTTTACCCCTTTTGGCACACCAGTACAAACCTGAAATTCCTATGCTGTCAAAAAGAGTTACGAACTAATGTATATGCACTTTCCATAAAGAGCTTTTTCTCAAGAGTTCCTGAGCATCTTTGGTAGTTAAGCTAATCCTTTACCTGCCAGAACGAAGCTGCATCATTTTACTCCCTGCCCACCAGTTGCAGTGCGAGTAAAGGACATCGTCTCATCATCTCCTCCCATTACACCCAGGAATTAACTCTGAATAATTCACATATGTATCATGAAGGTCTCCATCAAGGTGCTTCTTTCTATTGTGGACCACAACAATTAGGTTGGATCTCTGCCTGACATGAACTGGCGAGGCACCTTTTATTAGTGTCTTTTCCTCTGTCCCAGAGCTGGAAAGAAGCCTTAGGAATAGATATTCTTAAGGGTTACTGGAGGCAGCTGTGAACCGAGGATTTGAATCTCTTAAAATCTGATTCTGCATTCCTTGCACACTTCCAACCCTGTGAGTTTTAGCTTGATCATGAATATGAGATCAGACCCTCGGTTTGTTTATAGGTAGGAGTACGTGTTGCATACAATGTAGGTACTATTACCCTGACAAATTTTGTACTGATATAAACATTTCATAAAGACAGAACGAATCATTTTCAGGTTTTAAAACCTCACAGCCAGTATTTATGATGCAAAAGTACTTGGACAGACATTTTTCTCATTTTAACTAGTATAATTATAATGGATTGCTTTCTATCATTTAAACAAATTCCTATGCCATAAGCTTGCAACCGAAACACTAGCAGCACTCCATGGATCTTCATTTGAGAATAGCCGTGGTCATTTTTATGCCTATTTCTGTGTGCGCTGTAACTATGGCCAGTTGCTTGTTTGCTGCTGGAAAAGCCTCATGTGGCAGCAGACCCGGTCCCCACCTGGGGAGCCTCCAGCGGGAAGTCATGTCCCCACTTCCCTTCAGCGATAAACCCTCGGGATAAAATCTGTGTGCAGCTTAGTGCTTCTGAAGGCGCTGCTCAGCCACCCGCAAGCAGGCTGGGGGTGAACAGCTACTCAATAAAGCTATTTATCTCTTCCCGTGGCAGATTCGTGAGCTGGCTCTGGAGAGAGGAGAGAGGCGAGAAGTTGTCAGTGCTCGCAGAGCACAGTGGCTCAGCAAAAGCATCAGCACCTTTCTGTGGCAACGCGCCCCGTCGCTGGGCGAGCGCAGTGACACCCACTGCACGTTGCTGCGTTCACCTCGCGTGTCTCTGCACTGGCAAGGAATCGATTAGAATAGTTAGGGGGGTTCTGTACCTCAGTTTCCTCTGGATTACAAAGACGTATGAATTTGAAGCGTGGTGACAATTCCAGAGCAGCTGCTTTTCAAGGCACACTTAATCTGCTGTAGTTCTGGTGGTTAATTTTCTCTCTGCGGGCACTATTAGTTTTAGCTATAATGTTGGAATATCCCGTTATGGACTTTTTCATCATATATATTGCATCTAAACATAATTATAGTAATTATTATTACACAATCCTGCTTCATAAGTGTATGTTTCATAGGATGGATATGTGTAAATGTATGCTTATAATATCTATTATTAAGAAAATGCACATTATAAAAATAACCAGGAACAAGGTTATTTATATTATATAAATAACCACATCACTAGTAAATGTGAATGTGTATGTGTTTTTATACATATAGAAACAGATACTTTGACATAACATATAATATTTTGTGGCTCATATGTATAAAATTTGAACAATCTGAAAAAAAAATTAAAAAAAGGAAAATGAGCTGTTGTTTCAAACTAAATCCCTTGGAGATAAAGCAGGAGAGAAGATCTAAATAAAACTGGTGAATAATGTATAGGTTAGCAATAGATTATGATAGAAAGTCAGCACTATGGATAGCCTATCGATATCCAGCTTGTTAGTGATAAGAGTATTTTTGAAGACAGGTATTTTAATATAAAAGTTCACAAAAAAAGAAAAAAAATAATAAAGTATACTCAACAGACCAATATTATGTTTTGTTTTTTTCCTGAGAGAATGACTGATTTTTACCATGCTCAAATAGATCCTGATATTCAAGACTTTCCAGCAGGCCACTTGCTATTCATGAAGAAACCTAACAGAACTTGTCTTTCATTAAGTGAAATAGGAACATCTGATATTGCCAGGATAGTGTCAGTACCTTCTATTTCATTTGGATGCAATTAATCTGGAAATGCGGTGAGGTCCTGAGAAACCAATTTTCCCCTCAGTTTTACGTAACAGCAATAGTTGTCGTTTACTGGACTAGAGGCCTCAACTTCTGTGAGATCCTCCTTGCAGGTGGCATTTCCAAGCACCCTAAACCTTCGACTGTGCCAGGCTCCCAGAAGGGAAGTATTTTCTGTGCCAGCTGTTCCAGGAGTTGTGACCGGCAGACGCCTCCGCACTCACACAGCAAGGGGAAACTGCAGGACATTTGTATGAGGATCTAGGGTGACTTAAGCTGGAGGACAAAATGGAAAATGTGCACACACACACACAAAAAGACACACTAAAGCAATATGAGTTGAGAGGCTCCTCCACCACGGCTTGTCACCAACTCATGGAGAGGGAGGAAAACTGCAAAGTCTTCTGTTCCTGTTGAGTTTTGGTGAGTTTTGAACTTCTGAAAGGGCTTGGGGGTACCCAGGAGCTCCTAGCTTCCTATATCTGGTGGTGCTCGAGGCAGAGAACAGGAGGGTGACTGCTCCTTTCCAAAGGCTGATTCATCGAGCCGGGGGCAAAGGCATCTCTTGGTTCAAGGGCTCCCACTCTTGCTCCTTCCCCATCCACCCACTGCCTGCTTACCAGTAAATGCCCTTTACTGGCTCTGCATGAAGGTCTCGAGCACAAAAGGGGCAGGTAGTCCTCCAGCCTACAAACCCTCCCTGAATATACTGACATTTAACTACCGTGACTTAATCAAGATCTGCAAATGCGTTAGAATGGGGAGGTGACAAACTTGGTGTCAGTTAGAACGAGAAGATGACACAGCACTGAGTTTATAGTAGCCGCAGATATTTCTTGATGATCTGAAAGCCGCACCTATCTCGTGCTGATGCTTGAGGCGAATCACTCCTGTAGGCTCCAACAATTAGAGATATCCTCCTGAAGGATGTTTATCTAATGCCGCTTTCTTCACAGCGAAGACTGTTAAAGCAGCAGTTGAGCAACTCCAGGAAGGCACAGTTATCCTGAGATAATCAGGAGCCTCAGGGCTCCCAGGCAGTCAGCTGTGCTCCATGCCCCAATTTCATCAGTATATTAAATGAAAAAAAAAAAAAAAATCTGTATGTTAATACATCATGAAGGTCAAATATTTCATTGCAAAGAAAAAAAAAAGTGTGGAAATTCAAAAAACAGGATTCCCAGAGCAGCCCTAACTGTATGTTTACATGTATGGGTATAGGCAATTTTTCCAATGTTATTACTGTTATCACTAAAAATGTGTTAGAAACCTGGAAATACAGGAGACTGATGTCACAAAAAATGTTTATTCATTTAGTTGCCTCTGTGCACAGCTTTGTGAAGTATTTGTGTAAGCAGATGATCACTTAGTGGAACTTCACTTTGAATGTGTATTTAAAAACATACTTTGAATAATTTCTTATATTTATCTAGTGCATTTATATATATATATATAGGAAGGCAGAATTACAGTTAGTTGACAGTATTTTTAAATGAATGAAAAGCATTTCGGTATAAATATATTAAGCATAATTCATGTGCTAGTGATACCATACCACACAGGACACAGGATCTATAATATGTTTTTAATTGATTTTAACATTAGGGATATGACAGCTTAAGTTCTGCTGACAAGCTCTGAAATAAAATGGGGTTGTGATTTCTCACTTGTGCTATGGAGGTGCTTAGGATTCCTAATTACGGCCCAAGCCTCTCTTGTGGGAGGAATATACAGAAAAACCTGCAATGAGCTGCTAGGAAGGCAGGTACGTGGCAAGGAGTCATACGTGACTGTCCTCCCCACATCGCTATCTGGGGAGACATCTCGTCAAATCTAGACAAACAAGCAGAAATCCCCAGTAAGGAAAATGCTGAGAACTGGTGAATTGACGGCAGCCGTTGCTCTCTGTGCATCGAGTAAGTGGGCAGCTCTGCTCATTTTCTGTACAGCAAATCCTACGCCTGCAGCACTTGTGGAGAGCTGAAAGCATGGGCAGAGTGCTCTGGAGAACTTAAAACATGTTTTTATGCCTGGAATAAGGCAGTTGTGGTGAGAGCACGACACGGGTCAGCCTGGGGATGCTTGAACTGCCTCCAAACTGGCTCTGTAAATGGAAGGAGTCCATCCTGAGGGCCTTTCCCCCATTACAGAGTGCCCAAAAAACAACAACAAAAATCAGTTAAACATTAAAAGCTATTCACAAGAACCAAGAACGAGGCTATAAAACAACCATTACCTCCAAGGCACAGCTCTTCCTCTGCTACCCATCTACTGTTACAGATTAAAATTGTGAAATAACATGGTGCTAATCTAAGAGTAGGTTTTTTTTTGAGGAAAAGCACAAGCCCTCTCCTTTTAAAGGAGCATCAAGAAATAAAATAAGGGTAAATGCTGCTCTCCCAGCAGAAGTTTCCGTATTGTAGTCCTGGAAAGGAAGCGTAAAGACTATCTTGAGTTGATTATATCACAGAACCCCACCCCAGAACTAATCTGAAATCTTTAAACTGCTGTGGTAGAATAAAAAGGGAGGCAAGATAAAAGAAAGCAGGAAAGGGGGAGGAGGTGATGTGCTGTCTTATAAAAAAATGGGATGATATATAATAAAATAAAGACTGAATTACATGTGTTCGAAAGACTGAATGAAATTGATTGCTGCAATTCGCTGTGTCCTTGCTGGAGTCTGCAACTCCCTTAATTCGTTCATTTTTTTTTTTTAAGGAGAAGGCAGAACATGGAAAATATAACAAGTGTAAGCAAAGTGGGAGGCAAAACTAACAACTCCAACAGCAATACCATTTCAAAAAAGAAGAAAAACAAAGCCTTATTTTGTGCTATATCATTAAAATCATGGCCCTGAGTCCTTTTTTTTTTTTTTTCCTCTATGCCACAGTGTGCACAGAAACCAGCTGCACTGCTAGCCCAGGATCACTGCAGCATGCGACACCCGGCACCAGGGCAACGGGAGCATCACCTCGGCACAAGGAAACCTAACACCAGGGCAACAGCTTCTATCCCATCCCTATCTTTGGAAGTGAATCACAGGGCTCCGCTTTACCCCAGCCACCTCTGAATTTTCAAACAGCGTCTGGAGCACAAATTAGAATACATTTTATGCTGCTCAAAGTTGTAATAGAAAATTCTGTGTAGTGCCGAGGTAGTTAAAAGGCTTGGGACCTTCAAGCAATTCTGAACTTGACGGAGAGGTTGACGAAGACAACATTTACATTTCAAACTGGTATTTTTTATTGATATAACTTCAAGGAATAAAACAAAACAGACATCTCATGGAAGAGGATATCAACAAAACCAAAATGCAAACTCCATGAGAACTGCACAGTGTGCCAGTAAGAAAACAACGATAAGCAAATAAATCCACTATATGAAGAATCTATTCAGAACCTCATGTGGGCTAAGGAACAAAGCATTTGGCCTCAGAGTCATTCTACAAGTGATGTGCAAAAGGAGCAAGTGTGTTTTGGATCTGCTAGCTAACACCCACCCTCAGAGGACAGTAGCAAAAGGAGAAGGGAATGCAATGGCAGCCAAAATAAACCAGACTGTGAGGACTAAGAGAAGAGGGAATGAGTGATGACAGGGGGCATGAAAATGCCTCTCTGCAGCTTTGATTCCATTGTTTATAATAAAGTCCATACAGCAGGAAAATACATCAAAACTTCTCTGGATCAGACTGCAAGCCTGTGGCAAATGTAGCAATGTCATTGGGAGATAGTTTGAACATACACATTGAACCAAAAGTGGCCAGCAACAAAAGGAACATGTGTGCTCCTTGGTGCAGATGCTCTAGCAATCTCCAGTCAGAGCTCTCTCCTGGACTGCCGTTTCAGCAGCAGCTTCCATAGCCCCAGGAAAGATACAGCAGCACCAGGGCACGTCTGCAGGGAAAGCTAAGGAGAAAATGTCCTAATTAAGTTATGAAACAAATTCTTCTTTCTGTGCTGTACATTTTGTTCTGCCGACCAAACCAAGTCACCAAAACTAATGAATTACTAATGTAACTCTAATGATTTCAAGAGGTTCTTGCAAATGCTTTTGGTCCCTTATGTTAATTAAGGCTCGATTCTGAGGAAGACAGAAATAAAGGAAGCAAAGATACATAAGGAATCAAAGTAAATATATTTCAATGTAAAGCACTATGTTAATTGGGATACACTTCTGCCTTTAGGGGAAGCAGGGCAACCAAATATTGAGTATTTTTAGACCTGTCATCATTAAATATAGTTGCTCCTGTCTTAATATTGATGCAAACTAGAAGTGAATATATTTTAAATGCAAGTATTGCTAAATGTTGCACATCCCTCAAGGGCTGGACTAAGCCCTGGTATAAACCTCATTAAAATCAACAGTACCTTTTCTTCAGTCTTTGGTAGAATCAAGGTATAAACGAGCATTCTAAAGCAGAATAATAATGAAAAAATCAAAGAACAAAAGCAAGGTATGATAGTTAAAATGTTTGTACTGACATTCTGTTGTAATTTTAAGTACTGTTTTCCCACAGTAAAACTCTCTATTTTGTAGTCTTGTAAAATAGGGTCAAAAGGACCCTCTCTCCACATCAGACTGCCCTGGCAGGCTCAGCCTTGCCCATTCACAGTCCTTATTTTTCATTCAAGCAACACCCAGACTTCCTTGGGTAGCACTAACAGCCTGGTCCAAGTGCCGCGTTCTCCTGGGCTCTTCAGGTTTTCTGCTCACTGCACTATTCTAAAGCAGCTGAGCACAGCATGAAGAGGAGCTTTCTGAGCAAGAATGCAGAACTGGAAAGGGGGAAATGGTATGCTCCCTGAGAACTCTCTACCGTCGTATGTCATGCTATCTAAATTGTGACTTTACCAGCCCTCATCACTTAACTGATATTGCACCCAGTCCTTTTATGGAAGACTTTGAAGAACTATCCAAGTATCACAGGAAGCAGAGCTAGTGATTCAGAAGGTAGTAACCTTTCTGCATCATGTGCTGTTGAAAGCGGTCTGCTGGGAAAAGAGAGAAACAAAACTTCTAAAGTCTTGAAAGTATTAAAACACATAGGACTTTATTTGTTTATTTATTTATTTCCAAAAGGAGAGCTGTTAGACCGTATCCTACCCCCATCTAGTTCCAATCGGATACATTATTCTTCATTTCCTCTTTTAACGCTGCTGTTGTTGTGACAATCTTGTTCCTTATCTGATCAGCTGGCTGTCCAATGCAGTTTGAAAGATCTTTTTGACAAAGGATAAAATAAAGCAGGCTCTCCTCTTACCTAATTAATCCTTATTTTTAAGAGTTTAAATTCCAGAGCTCAGGGCTTCTTATTTCTGTCTGTAACTCAGAGTATTGTGCTTTCACAGCAGCCATATTGTGAAACAGCTATTCCCTCCTAACTGCAGGGACACAAAAAGTAGTCCCTCAAAAACAGGGGAAAACATATTAAAAATTAGGCCTGAGTAAGTAAATTTACTTTACAGATATTTTTACTATTAAGATTGCACTAGTTTCCATGGCATGCTATGCTCCTGCTCAGAAAAGCAAAGGCAGATTTTGGTCCTGAACGCAAATGCCTCTAGAAGACAAATAACAAGAGAAAGGTAAAGCTGTATTATACAAATGCACAGTACAACTTGGGCAGACACAGGGGAGGAGAGTTAGCCCAGCATGGGACACTGGTGGATGAGCCAGAGCAGAGTCACATGTCATCCCTAGCAGACAGGAAAAAGCACCAGTTCAGTATAGTTTGGAGGAGGAAGCGGCGCAGAAAGGGGACTGAGAGTTTTGTTGAGAATGAGAAAGATATGTAGAAAATGAAAAAGATTCAGGAAAAAAAAACAGAATTAAGTTTCTGCCAAGATTAAATGCCAGTTTAAACAAGTTAGTGGCAATACATCAAGAAGCTGCAATGAAGATAAGTTACTATGCGATGATGAAGTGGTAGAAATGATAATTATTCGAGTAAAAGACACAGGTTGAAGTGGTATGAGCGGAGAAAGTAGAGAGAAACTGCATAGAATTTATAGAGGAAAATATAGCTCTGAAACACCTGGAGGAGTTATGCAGACAGGCAGAAAGGTTCTCCCACACTGCGGCTAAACATTTTGTGTACAGAAAAACACCAAATGAAAATTATATTGAATGATAAAGATACACATCTATGTCTCAAAGATCACAATCATTTTCTTGAGAGTTGGAGGTGTTATTGCTCTCATAGTCCGAAGCACATCGGTGTCTGGAAAACACTTTTAGAAACTGCAGCAACAGAGTCAACAGCAAAGAACCCAACCTCTTCAGTCCCCTTGCCTGCAAGGAGAATTTCCTTTCCTTTCTCCTAGATTATCCAAATGACATTTCTTTTCCCTTTAGGACAAATTTCTAGAAAAGTTCACAGCTAGCTGGCATGCAGCCAGCATTGCATTCCCTGGCACTGCATGCCCATTAAACTTAAGAGTTGCTGGCACAAGAAAGCTCCTCATTCTGTCCCCGAGATGGCTGCATTTCAGCAGTGATGAAACTGAGATATGCACACAGAGCCACATTCTTCCCTCTAACACCCATGCAGCCCTAGGGAAAACAAAGCTGGCAAAGTAGGAAAATCTGCATCGATGTAACCAAAGGCCACCCTGTCAATCTTTTATTGAGGCAATATTTAAAAACTGTTCTCTCACTTCCCCCAAAGTAACCCACCAGCTTCACTTCACCCCTATAATAATCCCACAGATTTATCAAGATTAATCTTTTCCTTTCTTTTCAGACTCAGATCCACCAGTCTTTTCATTCCTGTGGTCTCTGATTTTCCTCCATCAGAGAAGATTTTTGGTGTCCCCTTGCAGCTGTTCCTCACAACAGCCAAGATATTATCAGTCAGTTCACTGTGTTGATGACAAGCGGGTGGAGTGACCCATGAGCTCTGGCTAAGCACTAGCTTGTGAATTAAGAGCTTTCCAAAATACAGAGCGGTAACTGGTGAAGCTAGAGCCCAGGGGATAAGCACCACAGTGGGGTGGAAAGGTCGAGCTGTCAGCAAGGTCTCCTGGCAGAAGGAAGTCTTTTCTGGCTTTTGTTTGGGACCACTGCCCTGCCTCACCCATTTTTCCTGGATTCCTGGTTCTTTGGGGACTTGCTATGTCATGGGGATACCTGTGCACTAGTTGCATGAGGAACCACCAGTGGCTCAGGCACATCTGCAACGTTCAGCAAGCTGAGCAGAACGAGTAGCATGGAGCTCCAGGGGCGCATGCTTTAAAAGCACAGCCAATTCCTACTGATATGAGTAAAGCGTATGAGTAAAGCAGGTTTAAGAATTGTGCTAAGGATTAACTGGGTGATTCACAGGAAAATCCAAACTTAAGGGCCCAATTTACATTCAAAGTATGCAATGGAAGGAGCTGGGAAAAAAGAGAACACTCACTCTCTTGCTGCAGAATGGGTCCTTATTGCCTATTTATTCTAGCCAGAGTGGTCAATTTTCAAGAATGTCTATATTAATCAAACTGCGTATGCATACATGTGTATACCTACTTCTAAAACACAGAGTCTTAGATTCCCCTGTGTGAAACTCCGACACCAAGACCTGCTCACTAGAGATTCATTCCAACTCCCCAGGGCCCCTTCCTGTTTCCCTGTCCCATAGCAAAGAGCAATTATTTGCCCCACTGTCTATGAAACACTGCGCAATTATAAAGGTACACAGTAAAATATTATGGTAATGACACACATATTGGTTCTCAGAGCACTGCTTGTTACTTGCGATTAACCTACTTCAGTAAAGCAAGCCGTGAGGGCAGACAATACATCTTTCTGTTTGTTCTTTTAATCTGTATAATGAATTTTTCTGGGAGCTAGTAATATCCACTAGCAGAAAAGATTAAAGAAACAGAAACATTTTCCAATTTTCTTAGTAAACATACTCTAAAGCTAACAGTGGTACAAGAGATGCTCTTAAAATTTTTGGTTGATAGGCTATTTTATCTATGTTGACATGTCCCGGATTAGTACAGCCCCCCCATAGGGTGCTGGAAAAGCACTGGTTTCTGTGTGTCATTTCTCCCAAATGGAGTTCTCTTGTGTTACCCGTCACTTACAGGCACCCACCATCAACGCAGCTATGCGCAAGGGCTTAAGCTGTGAAACACCAACATATCTGTCTGACTTTGGAAGAGATTTAATGGCATTCTGGATATGGGAACACTCCAGGGAGAGCACTTCTAAAGCGTGGCACTTCCTTGATGTCGTGACTTTATACCAAGCAGCCCTCACCAAGGACAGCTTGTTTCTCTGACCTTCGCTCCAAACATAAGCTAGAGGTAGAGCTCTCTGGACTCTTGCAGACAGGAGCATCCTAATCACACAATTTGAGAACATATGTATTTTTTAAATGTACCTTTCCCCTTTCTCTCCCTTTTCTATCTCTGGGCCACAGAACAACAGCCAGCGCTTCCTCCACACCCACGCGCTGTTCCAGCGGCCTCGCTGCAACTTCCTGCCCGTTTTACACACCACGCCGGGGAACTTCCTCCCAGCAAGTTTTATCTGAACCTGTCACATTAACCATTTGCTCACTCGGTGTTTCCCAGAACTGGAACTGGCGCTTATTTTTAAACACTGGGCAGCCAAAGCCCCACGTTTATCTTAGAAGTATTAGCAATGTCCAGAAAGAGAAAAAAATAAAGTAAAAGCAACTTGCACTACTCGTTGCTAAAATGAGAGAAGGGCTGTGAAATATAATTACTTGCTGGTAATGGATATCCTGCTTTGTATCAGCCGGCCTAATGAGAGGCTGCTCACATCCAGAGGCAGAATTATGCAAAAAGTAATGTGTAGAGTTTACGAAGCAGCCTCGAGCAGCGGATCTCCAAGGAGCCCCATCCGCGGGGCGGTGCGGGACGCTGGCCCCGCCGCGCGTGCCCCCAACGGCCTCCGAGCGACCGTTAACGTCCGCGCGGGCCCGCGGGCCGCAGGGAGGGGGCCCAAGATGGGGCCCGGCGGCGCGCGGGGGAGGGGCGGGGCGCTGCGCCTTCGC
>VWPW01006851.1:41194-101223 GCA_013389825.1 Crypturellus undulatus | reverse complement strand
GCCGAGCGCCGCGGGCGGCGGCGCGGGGCGGGCGAGGGGGCAGCACGGTGGCAAAAAAAGGAGGGAGAGAGCGGAGAAAGGAAAAAAAAAATAGAGGAAAAAAAAAAAAAAGGAAGCAGGCTGACAGGGATTAATAGGCGCAGAGACCGGAAGGGACAGTTATGTTCGTCTCAACTCCAGTGCAGAGCGAATGGAGGGGCCTGGCTGACACTTCCTGCAGCAGCCCCCTCGCTGTCACCCCCAGCCTCCTCACACCCTCCTCCTCAGGGTATTTCCGCAGCGGCCGGGCAAAGTTTGAGAAGGAATAAAAGGGGATTTTGAGTATCTAGCGACAGCCTTGGATCGCAAGGGAGTGTAACAAGCCGAGAGGCTTGTGCAGAAATTGTGGTTATGTTTTTACTCCCCTTCCCATCAGAAAGGGGTGCAGTGTGCTGTGCACAAAAACCAGTCCTTTTCTGTGCTGCTGCGGGGTAGGAGGTAGTGTCGCTCCAAGACAGAATGCTTGGCAGTATCTCAGAGATGCCCAACTTGAGGATTAGAAAGGTCACACGTGTGTTCTTGCATTCAGACATTTCTGTTATCATCCCTGTTATTTCCAGCTTGTAACAGCTACATCTTATCCTGATATAAAATACCTATGTGTATATGACAAAGACTTCAGTGTTCGTCATAGCAAAACATACCTTGAAATTACTGTTATAAAAGAGAAGATATCAAGTACTCCCCTCCTTATAAATTATAATTAAAACTGCAAAGAAGCAATCACGTTGTCTTATAAATTAATCATTCAAAAGTGAATCTATTTCACTGTGGAAATAGACTTTTTCTTCTGTACAGAAGAATTTAAAAATGAATCAGATGATCAGCTTTTGGATTGCTTGCCCCTCTCTTAAAATCACAAGCCTTTGAAAAAACTTTATTTTTAGTACAGTCAAGTGTTTTCTTTTTCTTTGTTCATTATGTCTTTTACTCTGGTGTCTGACAAAAATCTACTGGGTAGACTTCATCCTAGCTAAAAATGAGCTCAGTGAACAGTAAAGGGTACCTTGNTTTTTTTTTTTTTTTTTTTTGTTATTACATCAAAGACTTTGCAAATAAACTTCTAACTAATTGCATGCAGTATTTTATTCCTTGCTACCTGCATATTTGCAGGCATACTGGTATGAACTACTTCAGGTTCAACTTGTAAGTGCAGTGTAGGCCTTTGTGATTATCTGCAGATTTAATTGAATTTTGAGTCGTTCCATATAGTGTAACTGTCAGCAAAGCTGATCATGGTTAGAGCACCTATCTGGCTGGAGGCAAGGTAGAATAATCAGCAAAACAGAACTCAAAGACCACAAGTATAAAACCAAAACTTGTATCTGAAAAAAGCAGTAACTGAGGGTCTCATTTCTGTTGCTACATACACGTTCTGTATATGTACCAAATAAATTTTCCCAGTGGAATCAAAATTATACTATCTTGTTCTGAAACTCTGCTGTAGGACAGTTCATCAAAAATAAAACTGAGGTGAACCGTAACGAGTCTCTTCGTGCTGTGCCAGTTTTGCAGAGTGAACCTGGCTGTCTTTTTAATTGAGGGCCTTTCTAGAACAGGAGCAAACAGATGCAAATCTAGGTAAGAGCCTACGAAAGAAGAAAAAAAATACTGCGTTCCTGAGGAAGGAAGCGTGCTGAAGTCTACTTAGCTTGTGATCTAACCATTAGTAAGCAGGACTGGGAACTAAAATAAGCAGTTGTCCACCTATGTGGAATGTGAGAAGTGTGAGCGTCACAGAAGTACTTGAGCATTGTGGTGCTGGCTGCTGTCATGCCAGTGCTGTGATTTTAGAGCCCTACTTGCTTTTCTGGGTTAGGTGCAGAGAAGGTGTTCTTTAAGGTAAGAATCTTAAAAATGGAAGCAGGCAATCTGTTACTCTTGGATATCATTAGAAAGTAGGTGTGTCCTTCACGAGGTGGCCAGTAATGGTTAGATGCATTTCAGCTGCCTAACTTTTGAGAGTGCTACGTAATGCTTCAAGGTAAGCACTGCAATGTCACTTAAGTTGTGATTTTTTTTTTTTTAATCAAAATTACTCTCTCGGTAAACAGATCACTAAGTATACCCTGCGCCACACAAATTTATATTTAGCCTGTGGTTGCAAGCAGTGCCTCTCCTTTGCCTCGAAACACATACAAAAGCAGATTGAAGTTCACTATGTAATATTAGAGTATTGAATCCCTGCTGAGTTGGGGCAGGCGTCTGTGCTGTTGCATCTAGGTCAGAAAAAGGGATATTTTAGGCACCCTCCTCGTTCTGAGAGACTGAGGTAATATCTAAAGTATCTGCACCTTCTTATTTGAAGACAAACTTGTTTTCCTGCTCAGACATGGCTGAGAAGGGTCTGTTTTTATTCTTAAATAAGGGGGGAAGGGCATATTGTTCTCCAAATGCCATTAAGAAGAGACTCATTTCCAAGCTGAATGTATTTTCAAAGCTGTTCAGCAGTTGACTGCTGTAGAGCTTTAGCATGTTGCCTAAAGCACTGAATCTATCCCTTTTTCCTTAGGGCTTGACAAGTGTGGGAAAACTGACTGGGATAGGTATAGTAAAAACGATGTTCTGATGAAGCTATGATGGTAGTAGGCAAGCAGTAGCTGGAGAAAGCCAGACCTTGTGTAATGTCCACAAATGGTTTCTTCGTGGAGGTATTGAATGAGGCTACCTTCAAAAGTGAGAGCAGGTTCTAGCTTGAAACTCTCCTGCTTGTTCTATAGAGTACCTATAATAATGTTTTGACACCTGGAAGTAAAAATGTGGGGGGTTTTGTTTGTTTTGGGTTTTTTTTTTTTTTTTTTAGTTGTGGATGCCTGTGCATGCACACTGTTGTGAGCTGCTAACACGTTTTGTGTTTTTTCCTTTTACTACAAGGAAAAAGAGCAATTTTTTTAGCACTACACTGGAAACCAACCTCTTAAGTAACTTTGGAAGGATAAAGTGATTTCAATCCAGTTATATCAGGGTGCTCTTTTCTCAAAAACGGTGCTTTTGGAGTAATTTTTATTACTAGAGTACTGGAACGGAAATTGTTGTAAGACCCTACAGAAGTGTATGTAGCAAAATTAAAGGAACTTCTTAAATTGAACTGGAAAGAGGGAAGAAACATTCAGCAACATTTTGTATGTTGTTTTCTTCATCCATCTAGTTATTAATCTAAAGAGCTTGTGTTATTTGAAGGCCCTGCTATGCAACTAAGAAAAGAGACTGCCAATTACAGTACCCGGGGCTGTCTTATTCTTGGCGGAGGGAGAAAGGCCGGACTGTGGTGCCAGACCAAGCAGGACAGCCTAGCCCTTCTAATGGGCTAGTGGTTGCATCCTGTGGCACAGGAACAGCAACTTAGGTTTCTTCCAAGTCTGAGATTCTCCTCAGGGAATTCCTAGTTACTTAGATAACTTCATACCATTCCTGCAGGTGTTATAGCAGAAGAAAGTGATCTAAATCTTAATTATTTGACCAGGCATTCTGCAAAAATGCTATGTATGACAGTATTGTTAATTAATGGAATAGTTTTGAGTGTAACTCCAATCTTATACAAGAGAAGCTTTCTGCATCTTTGAATTTCTGGACAGTATTGAAGAAGAACTGAAGTAGAATAGTTTATCTTCAGAACTGAATATTGTCCTTAAAGAAAATATCTGTAATTATAATTATTGCCTTTTTCATTATTGCCTTTTTTTGTAAAAACTTTGAAGAGAATGTGCTCTTTGTTTCAGATTTCTTCAGAATTCTGAGGAGAATATTAATGGTGTCTGTTTTAGTGGTAACAGTTTTTAATAAGTGTTCATTTCAGTAGGTAATTTGGATGAAAGGAAAAGACAGTTTAACAGTTTAATGTTATTTAGTACCTTTGTGAGATGAGTTGGTCAGTGTGTTGTTTTTTTTTTCAGTTCCCCAAATAATATGTTGACTACTCCCCTCCTCAGTTAATATAAAATAACTTTCTAATTAATTTAGATATTCCCTGGAACTATTTCTTTCCATTGCTATGTATTAGTTATCTTAGCTTTTGATGTTTCAGTATTCACTGGTAGTCCCAGTTTTTGCAGCCTAACCTGTTATACCTTGATTTTTCAAGTCTGCAGTGAATTTCCTTAAAGCTCTCTTTGTGTATCGGGAAGAATCAAAAAACGTACCCCACATTTATCTCAAAGATAAGCTGTGGGTACCTGTCAGATGCCTGTGTGGTGTTTGAGAGAGGAGAGACAGGAGATGGAAGGGGAACTTGAACATTATGGTGCAGAACACTATGTGCTTCAACACTTGGAACACATGCATTTAGTGGATAATCAAACTTTTCTTATTCAAGATGCTGCTGGTGTGGAGAACAGCACTTGGGCTGCCTCAGAGCCTGGGACAATGATGATGATTAAGTTGTGCAATTTTACAATCCATGTTTGCAGCTAATTGAGCTTCTGTAAGATCTGATCTGATGCTTGTCAAAAAAGTAATTTATTGGTAGATTAGTAGAAAATTGCAAAACATTACATTTTCCTTTTTTTTTTTCTTCTGAATGAAGAGAAAGGTAAAATGAAATGTGGAATGGAAGCAATCCATTAAGCTGAACATACTGAAGAGTGTTATTCTCCACAACACAGTGTACAGGGTTCAATTTAATTGTTTATAAGGTGACATAGTTGAGACTAAGCCGTGTTTCCCTGAGTGGCTGGCTTATGTGGTTAGTTATGTCTGAGGGCAGCCCAGTGACAAAAAATACTGTGCGAGAACCTTTTGCTTAACACTAATTGGGTAAGTGTAGAGTAGTTGCATTTTAAGATGCAGACAGTAGCCTTGCTCTGATCTTTCATTATGAAGCTACTTACAGAATAGCATTTAAAAACCTGATGTTTTTAGATGCAGTAGTGCATAAAGCAAAGACTGCTTGGCATCTCATGATTATAGAAATGATCTTTTTAAGGTTGAAACATGTGTAATACTTGCAAAGCCTTGGCTCATGTTTCTGGAAGTATGTAGTTAGTAGGTTATATTCTGTGTCTGTATCCTGACTTGCTTAGCATGTAGAACTGATCGTGAGTAGGTATTCTGCAAGTATGTTGCTTTTATTCTGATTCAGGACTTGATATGTTATTTACTACCTATGTATATAGGTAGAAAAGTGTCCATAAGTGTGTGAAAAATGTTGTGTGTGTTTTATGGATTTTATGATGAGCAGCACTAGAAATGAGAGATTTTTCCTCAGTGTGAATTCTCCTTCACAGTTCTTGTACACATTATGCGTGCCTGTAGGTGAATGTCCAAGATAGTTTAATATTAGCAGTATTCACTGAATATAAGTACATCCCTTGAGATACCTTGAGCTTATGTTCTTAGTGTGCTATGAAATGCTGTGTTCAAAACCCAACTTCTGCTGACTCTAATGATTTGCAAGTATGCCGTGCTTCTAGAAATTGCTGCCAAACTGTCACGCGAGCACGTGGTGGAACATAAGAGACTATGTAAGGTAGTCCCATGGCATCAAAGAATAGCACTGGTATGACCAAGAGTACCCACATCCTGGACCATCATCCTGGAGATTGTCTTCTATTTTCCCTTATAAATCTTCTTGATTTCTGCAGTGGGGGAGAGCTGCTCTTTTGCTTTATATAGGTCTTCCTTGATATTGAGTAAGTTTGGAGGTAAATAAAGGAAGATTTGTGATCCTGTCATAAAGACGTACATTTATCTTTTTAAGCTATGTTCTTGAACTTGGAATGCTCTTTCTTTGGTGTCAGTTTTCTACTTGCTCTTTATACCTAAATACAGGAGAGAAAGGGACATTTCTGAGTGATACCTATTTCTGCTCATTGTTTTTCCAGTTTATTGTTACCTCTTCACCTTTCTTTATCCTCAGGCTAGTCCATGGCTCGCCGCTGCCCGTGATGCTCTTTCCTTTTCTGATCTCTCTCAAACTTTTTTGAGGAAACTCATTTTGAGGAAATGCCCTAAGCTAAATTGAGACTCAGCCAGAGATCTTGCATAGAAATTTTCAGTGGGGTAGCTGAAGTTCTGCAAAAACTGAATAGCTGAAAGCAGGCTTTTACAGTTAAGTGCTTTAGGCCACTATATGTGCTGGTATTGCATTCTTTTGATCTTTGTGTTGTTCTTTATCAGATTCCTAAAATAATTCCTGGAGGAAAATGCCCTATGAATGTGGGTACAAATTGGAGTGAGAAAAAAATTGAAGCCTTGAAGGAAAAGATCAAGCACATGGTACAGTTTTGCTTTCATACGCAGAGATTGTGATGCTGTTTCTTCACGTTCCATTAGAAAAGAGTCCTAGCCAGGAAACTAATGAAGGCACAACAACAAAGTGCACATTATTTTGAATTTACTTGACTACAGTAACCAATACTTTGTTCAAAGTGGAATATCTCTAACTGGACCTACATTTTGCATCTAGTTAGAAGTCACAGCTTAAGACACAGTTTGCCAATATTTTTTTTCAAAACCAAATATGTCATTTTGAAAATAGTTGTAATTTCATGTAATTAATCCTTGCATTAGTATTTTATTGCAACGTACCCTTTTTCTTTAAGTTCATTGTTGTAAGTTTTAAATAGGAAAGTTGAAGCTCATTTCCTGAGTTGAAAGCCCAATCTGCTATGATAATAGAATTAAAAAATCAAAAAATCTGTGTTACCTGTGGGGAAATTGAAGTTGTACATCTCTGTAACCTGAAAGGAAAAGGTATAGGGTATACTGGGAGCCCCCTGAGCAATGCAGAAATATAGCACTGTGAATTCATGAGGGATAAACTTACTTTGTTGGAACAGTTAGGCTGGATGAATGAGATTCAGATTCTTTTAGTTAAAATTATTCAGCTTTTTATGTAGGTGCTTTTATGTGTGTGAGCTCAAAGTTACCAGCATGACTGGCTTACCTCTTGGGTGCTTACTCATAACTGTCATTTTTCCCACTTTCCTTAGAGATTCTTTGTCCATTAGAAGAGGTTTTGGGGGGTGCTTTCTGCGATGCATCAGCTGCTTGTAAAGTAAATGCAGAACTACTGGAGTTTAGAACTTGGCATGCTAAGTTAAGCTAAGTTTAACTTGTAAAATGTAAAAATGCTCTCCTTCACAGCTTGTAACAACTTAGTTGCTTGAAAAACTGACTTGTTTGTGCATCTGTACACGCGCTGTGGGGTTTAACCTCTATAGTTTATTCTAAGCAAGCTATGTTCATGAGTCAGACATCTGCTGATGAACCTCATCCCTAGATCCAAGATGTTACTGCCTTGTTGCTGGAGGTTTCCAGAAACAGAACAGGATGCTCTGCCCAACTTTTACCCACTTCCTGTAAGTGTCTTATATCTTACGCAAACCCCTCTTCATCAGGGGATTCAGATGATAAATTTAAGTGTGAAAAGAAGCAGTTACAGTGTATCTCTGTTATCATGGAGACTGGCTATATGACAAGATGTAGTTACAGCTAGGTGTTGGTGTGTGGCTATTTACTACTTAATCTCATGACAAGACTCTCCATTTTTTTTCAAAGGATCTGCTTATGAAATAATGCACAAAATTTTCAAGTGATGGTTGAACAAGTCTGTGTAAGGAACCTATGCCAGCCAGCCTTAAAAGGCCACTAAGAAAAGCTTGTAAAATGATCAAGAGAAGCTGTGTATTTGTGTGTTGATGATGTGTTAATAATACTAAAAAAAAAAAAACAACAACAAAAAAAAAACTTTTAAATTGAAGCCAGGCAAACAGTGATACCTCAGTTTGCAAAAATACATGTTCTGACACTTGGTAAAAATGTTTGCAATGTTTTGATTATAAAGGGAAAAATAGGCAGCAAGAACAAAGATTCAGGTAGGATTGGAATTGTGATTGGACTCAACCCTATGTCAGTAGAAGAAAACCTGGTGTAAGGCCTCATGGGTCAGCAGCCAGTGTCACCATTGGGGTAGACCTAGAATTGCCAGATTCTAAACTTACACTATGTAGCATTCTGAGAGTAGCTCTTGTTTCAAAAGCAAAAATATAGTTGTCCCTTTCTCTCCCAGAGAGGAGTATCTGAAGTCAACTGACAAGTTTATTTTTGAACTAACTCAATTCGCCTTAGTTGGAGTCCTGTTATTCCGTACTGCTTCTGTAACATTGTAAGTTTACTATAACCATTTTCAGGGGAAAAAAATTGGTTTTATCTACCTGTAATCAGAAAGACACCTCTGGAAGTGTGTCAGTGAAGCACAATTGGCATACTGTCAGGTGGAAACCCATGTTTTAGTTAATGGAGACAAATTTTAAAGTTAAACATTGACCCTCTTCATCAACAAGAGCTGAGCAGAACTTACAGCAGTGCTGCATAATTGTAACAACCCCAACTCCAGCCCAAGGATCGCTGCTTCAGTTCTCAAAACTTGCTGTGTAGTTGAATACTGAACTTATGCCTATCAAGATATTACATTGTGATAACTATGCCTTCTCATTTGCATTTCATATAAAACTACTGCAAGTTGCACATGCTTGCTAATTTCTTGCATGAAGAAGGTTTCATTTTGAGATATCAGTGGCCTCCGCTAGGCCTGTTTTCTTTCTCAGAACATCTTGCATTAACTTTGTGTTCAGACTTAGGGGGTAGTTGAGAGTCAAATTTCTTTTTTAGAGAAAAGGTTTTGCTCAGTTTTACTAAATATGGACACTGGAACTATCCCACGAGATAAGCTTATGTCTGACATGAGCACATAATAGCTGCTCTGCAGAAATTACCCATATGTGCAAGATTAATCAAGATAGTTTCCCTCAGTGAAAGGAGGAAAGCTTGGTTAAACAGTCTATATGGGGTAGGAGGACCTTTGGGCAGTTCAAGGAGTAATTTAAACCTGACTTGTTTGTGCTGCAGTAACTTGTTCCTGTGTCTGACATTATTTTCTCAGCTAGTTGGAAAGATTTTATGTCATTGGATACACAAAGGCTTTTTTTTTTAATTCTTTGAAGACACTGTGGTATCAGTTAAAATATTTGAAAATTAAACAAGTATTTTTGTCTAAAATTTTTATATCAGCGTCTAAAAGATCTAGCTATGCAGCCATCAAAAAACTTTTTTCTTTGTCAAGACAAGAAGCTATCAATATCAGATTAAAAACTAGAAATTAAAAATGCTTCTATTTTTGCTTACCAAAGAGTTGATTCTCTTCCTGGGAGTCTGCATTAGTAATGAAGCAGCTATGCTTCCAGCAGTCTTGAGCATGAAGGTCTGTTGGTAACATCAGCAATTTTGTTTCTCTTTATACCTGAGAAGATTGTTACACAGTTTAAATGACTCCTAAATTAACTGGTAAAGCTCCTGGTGGAGGTACAACTTCAGGTAGGGATGCTATACAAATTTGGCCATAATCACTAAGGCATTTTCTCTTGCTTTGCTTTTCATAGAATTGAAACAATTTTTTTCTAATGGTGTAATGCAAATAAATAAAGGAGGAGGGTTGGAATTTGGTGGAAATGTACTGTTGTCAGAGTGATTTGTTTGGAATAAGTCTTTGCTGAGTAAATTTGTTGTATGGTTAGATAATCATTTATTTGTAGTCTGTTAACTGAAGAGTAAAATATATTTGCTGTTCATCACGCACAACCTCCCAGCTGGGTGTTCTTGTCAGGTGCTCCTTATGCACTGAAGTTACTTTGATATAACCCTTCTTGATGCTGAGGACTATGGATTTAGGACTGCTTCTTATACCTGAGTATTTGGGGAATATTGAGAATAGCACACTACCTTCATTCTCTCCAGTCAGTTATTGCCCTGAAGAATGGGCTCTCAGCCAATAGACTCCATGGAATCTGGTGCTGCAAACAACTAGAAAGATTGAGGTTTGGCAGCTTAGAAATCAGAGGCAAGTACTAGAAGTCAGAAGGAAGCTATCTGAGAGGACTTAATCCACTAACCCTGGCCAGTTCTGTAGCTGAACTAGAGCTTTTTGTCCACATCAAATGCCTGATTGCTGTTTTTTCATTCCTCAGCTCAGAGCTCACATCCCTGCACTGAGAGGCAAGACTCTCTCCTGAGATGAATTTCTCTACTGCTAGTTATAAACAGGTAGACCTGGTCGCTTGGTTTCTCATTCTTATGTTTGAAAATATGCACACACCATAAACAATTGCAATAAATTTAGGACTGCCATTGCTAAATTTGAGGTGATTCTAACAAAATAACTCCTCCAGAGCAGTGAATATGCAAGGACAGAAGCATTATGAAAATTAGAGCGAGAACACCATAGTTTCTCAAGAGAACCAGACCAGTAGGATCTGAACAAGAATCACGGCGTTCTGTAAAGTCATGAATAATCATAATCTCTTCTGGAAATGATAATGCTTCTAGGAGGGACTATTTGTTTAATTCTCTACCCAAACAACTAGTTCATACAATAAAGTCTCAGGGATATTTTTTTTTCAAATAGTGACTGTATTTAGTTCCTGTCTTTTGGCCTGGAGGGGAGCTCTGGTTACAGCTTTCTCCGGAGTAATTTTATGGGGAGAGATTGGATGATTAACTTTCCCATTCTTCAGACAAATACCAAAGATGAATCGGATACCGGAATTTGAGTGTGAAGGGGTTGAGAAAGCTAGCAATCCAAATTTTCCCAAAACAAATAAAGAAGGCAAAAGAAATTCCCCAGCACTCCTGTCTCTATCACAACAAGCTCAGTTCTCTTCAGAAGCCTCAGATGGTCACAACAGGACTTTGCTGAATTTCTCATTCAGCTCTTTAGATTTTGCTTTTCAGGAAAGCTTTACAAGAAGACTGTGTAGTTTCTTTATTCATGCAAATGTAGTCTCCCTTATTTCTCAACTTTCTTAGCATCACTTTGCTTCATCTTGGTTTGGATTTGTGCAGAAAATGTTGAAGAGACACTTTTTTTTTTTTTTTTTTTTCCATTTTATCTGATTAGGCCAGAAACTGAAAGCAAGTTTCTGTTGAGAGTTCTTGTAAGACATGAGCCTTTTCAGGTGCTTCCTTTGTAGTGCATTGTCTTGCTTAAACTTCAAATGGTGTTTATTTGAAGACTTTATCATCATTCAAAGCAGATCTGTATTGGTTAAACAGTACGGTTAAAAAGTTCTTGTTCCTTTTGCTTATTTTACTTTTATGAAGTGTTTTTTTTTTTTTTATTTTTAAAAGCAAATCACTTACATTTGGAATGAAGCAAGCAATCATTCTGCTTTAGGAAGAATCGTTCCTAAAGTCCCTTGTTTACCATGAATTCTTCAGTTTGCTTACCACTTTTTAGCGTGCTCTATTCAAACTGGGAAAACAAAACAAAAGATTGTGATCTATTATTTCTGCAATGGATTCAAAAGAGGGTAAATGAGGGTGAGAGACCAGTTCCGGTGGTAGAGGAGAGGGCAGCAATAGTAAGTGTTAATCAGAGAGAAAGTAATCTGGATCAACTGGCTGGGGAAACTGCGCAGCCTTGTGGGATACTGTGTTTCAGGAACTCCGTAAGGCAGTTCTTGAAGTACCACTTAGAGTTAATGGAGACAATTTGAAAGTGATCTCTTGATGCTTGAGAGAATGTACATTTGAGATGGCCTTGGAATACCGTTCATGTGAAAATGCTATTACTTGAAGAGTATTTTCTGTCACTTTTCTGTTTCTAGCTAAATCTTGCATTAGGCATTTTCAGAGTCCACAGTTAAGCTGAATATCTGTGCATATAAATACTTGTCTAAGCTGCTCAAAGCAAGTAGCAATTAAGGGAGAAAAAAACCTTACTTGCATATGCCTACTCTGTAGGGCCAGCCTTCAAGGCAGGGTCCTTAATATCTCTGTTAAGATGAAATTTCCATTAGCAGTGAAGGCAGAGTAGGAATTCAAATGAATTACTCTATTTATTGATGAGAACAAGTTTTAAATTATTAGTTTTCAATTATCATGTGACTGTGTGGATACCTCACAATAAGTAGTTTCCAGTTAGTTTAGGGTTCTTTTGCTTGTGTTTCATTCAGCTGGCCATCACAGCCTCTTCCCTTCTGCTGTGCCCCTTTGTGTATATCCATTTTCTAGTCCTTTTCCTGGATTTAGGTGAATTGAGACTAAGCATATCCTGTACTCAGTTAACAAAAATATTGTTCTTGGACTTTGCCCTATCTCATTATAGAAATTGCAGTCACAGTGTGATACAGTGTAGCTTTAGAATGCTAAACTCCAGATGAGGAAACACATAACCATCTGCCTTCTCATTTGAAGAACTGAGATGCTGTGATCTAGTGATCTGTTCACCTCTCCCAGTTAAGTAGTATAATGGCTTTCTGATAGCTTTTGAATTAAAAGTTTGTCATTGAAATGTCATGGATGTCATGGTTAGTATGAACTGCCGAGAATTACTCTGAAGGTGCTGCTCTGGGCTCTGTCTTGTTGACTGTACAAGTGACTTTATAATTACACCTTCTTCCAAAGTTCTTTCAGTAATACCTTTTTGTATTCCTGTTTGTGGGAGAGGGAAGGGAACACACGTTGTGAAATGGAAGGGAAGGAGTCATAAACAGATAGTTCTGTTGGTCCGTTATCTGTTTGAGAATGACTAGCGAAATATTTTCTGGCAGAAAATGCCAGCTACCTGAAGTTTTGGCTTGTGTCTCATGTTTTGTACTATGACTTCCTGCAGTCAAACTTCTTGCTTTAATGCCATATTTGAAGGTTGCTGGCTTCTGTTGCTTAAATTCTAGAAAGTAACTGAAAGATAGGGTTATTTTATGGCTTGAGCCTCCTTTCTTAAGCTTTGTCTTCTTCCTCCTTTGTTTCCGCTGTTTGCTATAGCTGAATCAAAAGGGAAATCAAATCACGTTGTCATGGGACAGAGTTGAATACAAGTATTGGTTCCACTGTCTATGTTGTTTTATCTGCTTGGAAAGCAAAGTAAGAAAAGGCTGAGGTTTGGAACACAAGCAGTCTGCCTGTGCAGTGTGTGATGTGGGTTTGAGCTGGTGCAGTCAGGCCAGGCTAGTCAGGAATTGCTGGAAAGTCGAGCTCAGGCAGGCTGAGTGCTGCATCACTGGGGCACACCTGTACCAGCAGGCGTGCTGCTCAGCAAGGAATTTCTTATACCAAAGAGTGGGGCAGACCAACACTGTCCTAAACCAGTTTCTAGCTTTCTAGGCTGCTGGTTTCTGAGTCGAGAAGAAGACCTCCAATCAGGAAAAAATGTCCTGCTTAGGAAAGCTTACTCAGCTGTGAGTTGAGTTATTAGAAGGTGAAGTGACATCAGGACAGCTATGTAAAGTAGAGACGTGGCCCCTTTTGTCACATGCTCTCAGACAGTGAGACAAGGGATAACAGTGCAAGTGACAAAATGGAGCTGCTGCAAGGAGGAAGTTAGTGCTTCCTTTGCTTGTCTGAGTTGGGAGAAGGGGTCAGGAGAGAGGTGTGTGCTGCAGCGCAACACTTTCAGGAGCTCAAGATGTTAGAAAAACCCTGTGCTTAGGTATTTCAAAGATGCTGAAGGTTGCCTAACCAAGCTGAAATGGTGTATATATACATTTCAGTTATGTACTTAGGCTTTAGTTATGCTTAAGAAAGTAGTGAAATGTTTTCCAGAGTGTTGGATAGCAACTGCATGTTTAGAGCTGGACTTCCAATCCTAGATGCCAAAAGAAGCCTGGGCATGCATTAAATTCTCCTGAATTCTTGTTTAAACAAGAGACAAAATGGAATTATCAATAGTTAAAACCAGGTTGCTAGATTTTCATTGCAGAGTTTGGGATTTCCTTTAAGGATTTATATAGTTCAGTAACAAAAGTTGTCACAAGTGACCCAAACCAGAAGGTAAATGGAGGTAGTTGGTGGCTGCTGCATCAGTTCTCTTATTTGTAAAACGCCATTGCTGACATCTCCATATTTAATTGCTGATTTGAGACTGAAGATTGAAAAATATTGCTTAGATCATTCTTTCTAACAGTGAAACTACTGCAGATCACCCAGATTGCATAAATCTATGCTGGGTTTTCCCCTACGCCCAAGATTTTTTGGTTATTCTAGTGAGACCTTTCCAAAAATAAAGGCAAAACTAAAAGTTCATTTTACAAAAATGACAGATAGAGTAGTTAAAGGCTTAACTTGACATGAGTTTGAAAGGCACGTTTCAGTACAGTTGGAGAGAATCCCCTATCTTACAGTTTGTAGAAAGGCTTTGATGACTTGGGGTTCTGTGGATCTAATAGAACATTTAAAATGGTGCCAAATGCATTAGACTTGTGGTGTGCAATGGTTCCCAGTAGTCCATCATTGCAAAAAAATCTGTGTAGGGAAGAAAATGAGTAATAAAAGAGAAGGATGGAAAGATGTTTTTGTTAGGTTTGAAACTTGCCAGAGAGTTCTGATGGGTTTTGGTATCAGCAATCTGGCAGAAATACTTCCCCCAGTGCTTATTCAAGGTGCAACATAAGGTTTCAATAAGGAAAAAAGTTGCTTGCAATGTGTTTACAAGAAGAGAATTAAATAGTACCTGACAACTTGATTTCCCAGGCTGTGGATAGTGTGGTATTAATGAAGGCATAGATGGACCTTGACATGGAGAGGCTTTAACCTTCATGTAAATGATCTTGGAGATGTTGTGTGCTAAGCACCTAATGGATGGCATGATCCCAAGCGATGCAGAGAATTATTGCTGAAAGAGGAGTTCTCATCTTGCTCCTGCTGCTCACCTTGTACCAGTGTCTCTGTCAGGTCCCCTTCCCTCACCCTCCCCAACTTTTTCTGCCTGGGAGAGTGGGGAAAGAAGTCACTTTTCTGCTGGAAAAGAAGGAGCAGGTAACTTGGTAACTGCCAGAGCCAGTGCAGGAAAGAACCAAGACCTGCCTCCACTGGCAGTAGAAGCAGCTCCCTCAGCTCTGTTACTAACAGAACTGCAAGTAAAAGGTGCAGTTTCTTGAGCAGCATAAATCAGGCTTGCCCACAAAACGCGTCCCTAGGCCTAGTCACCTTGTTAAAGCCTGTGATTCAGTGCCTTGTTTGGCTTTTGCCAGGATAGTTTTCAATACAGACAAGCAATCTAACGCAGTGCAGGGGGCAGTACGGCCCCCTGAGCAGGGGCAGATCTAGCTTATAGGAGAGAAATGGTCTCAGTAACAGTTTGGTAGGCCTCAAGTTAGTCACAGTACTACAGTTGGTGTAACTGCATTTAAGTCTGTAGCAAAACATTAATCAGCTTTCATGTTTAAGTGGGGATTTGTTTTTGACTGACTTCTGGGATCCTGCTGTTCTTTTTGAGAAATGTGCACTTGCTGGGAAGGGGTTGATTTCATGTTCTTATGCAAGTCTGCTGTAAATTATTCCTTGTTCACATTTAAGTGTCTCAGAAGGCAAGTGTGTGTTATTTCCTCATAGATAGTTGCTGCTTATCAATAGTTGCTGTTTGCTTTAATATAGGGAGTTTATTCAGAAGTTCTTTTATGCAAGAACAGTAATGTGGTAGAAGAAATACTGCTTACTGATCATTTCCAATGTGTGCTTTTGGCTACGTTAGGTGGAGGTTATGGCTGTTGTATATTTTGTTTAAAAATGGGGACGCTTTTGTATCCAACTGTGCATAGTGAGCAGGATTGTGTTACCCTGATTCTGCTCTTTCAGTATATATACTGACTAAAGTTTTATCTACAAACTGTGTTTACAGAGTAAGCAAAATATACAAATAAAAAGATGCTATTACCTTGAAAAATGAAAAAATACCATCTGTGTGAGGGGTGGTTTTTTTTTTTTTTGGTTTGTTGTTTGTCTTTTGTCAGCATGTTCATGCTTTAGTGGTTTGGGTCTTCAGAGGAAATGGTGGAGTTGTTTTTCATGTGTGTCAGACACGTATAAAACAACTTGCGTTATCTGAAAGAAATTTGGAAAATTGAGGAGAGAATGTAGCAGCTGTGGAATTTAAGAATCATTCCTAGAATATTGTATCAATACTGTAGGTAATAAATAGTAGTAGTAGTTTACCTGATAAACCTACTCAAGAGACTGTATATAGTGGCCATGAAACTGCAAGACCTTTAGGTGCCTGTGTGTCTCCTAAGAGATCTTTTTTCCTCTTTTTTTCCCCCCTCTCTTTGTTTATTATTCCAACATGTATAATGCAAGTAACTTTTGGTTGAAAGAGATGTTGAGACCTCTGAATTGCCCAAGTGCTTTGTGTGACTGTCACTGGGAGCTCCTAGAGATTTCTTAGCAGGACTAGAAAAGGCAGTGTGGCTTTCTGGGAAACACATGAGATGATGCCATCTCATTTGATGGTGTGTTATAATACAAGTAATTGGCCTCCTCACAGGAGTAAATGAATTTCTTTGCCAAATTGCTGCCTACTTTAAAGGCTTTGAACCCATCTAGAGGACTCTGAGTAGCTAACAAATGCATGGAGGTGTGAGCAATGTTGCAGATAACTGTGTTTTTTTGTTGTTGTTGGGTTTTTTTTTAAGTTGCCTGTGGTATTTTGACAAGATTATGATGCTGAGATCTGATTATTACATAGTCCTAATGTGTTTTCCATTTGTCTCTAAATTACTGCTCTATAAGATACAAAAATCTCCACCAGGACCAGGGAAAAAATTTTTCATGCTGTCTTGACTATGAAGTTATGCTAGATAATGCATGAAGAACAAGGGGACTTTTTGACTCTTAGCTCTGGTAACCAGAAAATTTCAGAGGTAGCTTGTACATACTAGATGAAGTAGCACCATGCAGTAGTAAATATTAGTGAATAGTATTCTTTCAGGTTTATTATAAGTATCTAGAGTAGGTGTCCATGAATTCTGTTTCTGCATTGTGTAATAAAATGCTATCCTGCTTAGATTATGTCTGCATAGTGCATGTAACGGTATTTACTCTGCGTTAATCAGTTAATATCACTATTTAATTGCTCATGATTTGATGCACAAGTAAGTTGAAGTGTTTGTAATAATACTAAAATAGTCATGTTGAACAAAACTGTTGAATAATTCATTGTGCTTTTTAGGTATTGGAGGTGATTTATCTCTTGCATCATGCGTGAATACAAGCTAGTGGTTCTTGGTTCTGGAGGTGTTGGAAAGTCTGCTCTGGTAAGTGCTCTAAGCCGATTCCAGCATGTTTTCTTAGGCTTTTTCTATCTTGATTTTTCTCTTCTATGCTCTCTTTCTCTTTCATGGAAGTGTGCACAAATGCTAACAAATTCAAGCAGTGACTGCTGAATGTTCCTGGCTAATATAGGTGTTCCCTTTACTGCGCCTATCTGTCAACACTTCTTAGATGTATCTACATTCATTGGTGCCTGCTAAACATGCTTGCAGGTGTGTTTGGACTGGTTTGGGTGATGTTTCTTCAGGTCTTTGCCTGTTTTTATGCATTGAAGCATCTTACCAAAGTGTTACAAAGGTCTCTGGCTTTGTGTGATAACCTTGCCTTGAGTTTGTGGGAAATCAAGTTGCATTGTGAACCTGGCAGCATGAATGAGTTTGCTGCTCTCTGTCCTTACTAACTTCTGTCTCCAGAAAATCTGTGGTGGAACTTACTTATCTTTTGATGGTGGTCCCAGAAGTACTAGTTGTTTTATGCTGGTAATTTTTATCTATTTACATTTCTATAGATAGGTTAGCATTTTTTTTGTTTAATATATTTCCCTGTAAGCAGTTGTATAGTTGTTGCAGGTACCCTACCATAAACCAAGGAGCCCATGCTTTTTTTAGCTAAATTCCTACAGAAAAATGTAGTTCCTGTGATCCAGGCTAGCATTTTGCAAAACTTTTAGAGGGGCTGAGTATATCACATTATATAAACTTTAGATCTTTCAGTTTAATTTTGCATCTTACCAAGGTGTAGAGGTCTCCTGTAGTCAGGTAAGATCTTATGTCTTGCAAAGCAGTTTCTAAAGGAAAACTTTATTGATAAATCATCTCAGATTCTGAAAGAACTTTTTTTCTTCACCTCTAAATTCTTTATCTTACCACAGCAATTCTTGAGTTGGACCTGTCCACTCTTACTGAGTCTTACACTTCCACTTTTAACTAAAGACATCCTACATAGTAGGTATATAGGAATATCTCATAGAGACTAGTTAAGACTACTAAAATTTTCACCAATTTCTGTGCTGATAAATGAATAGCAGAAAATGCAGCAGTTATAAATGCAAATTGTAAAAGTCATGCAGTTCTACAGTACCCTATTCAACAAAAAACTAATAAAGACACTGACCTTCAGACAAACTTTTAAAATAAATGCATTTTTTTAATTCTTATGCTCCAAATGAAGGTGGACAAAGCTCTAGTGTTGCTTATTTAACAATATTTAGCCAAATGGGCATATACCTCTACTTTCCTTTAATTTCTTGTAGTTTATAGTTAAGTCAATCCCTTAACTTGTTTTCAGAAATGTGCCTGGGAATTAAATATATACATAGGACAGTAATTTGGATCTAATATTTATGAAATTTCAGTAAGATTTTTATTGTATACTGATATTTTTGTGTTGCAGACTGTACAGTTTGTTCAAGGAATATTTGTTGAAAAATACGATCCTACGATAGAAGACTCCTACAGAAAGGTATATGAGACAGATCTCTCTACTGTTACAAAAATTAAGGATTTGATGTTGTCAAACACTGGAGTCATTGATTGAGAAAAGGGGATTCCTGGTAAATGCCACATAATATCTGGTATCCTAATAAAGTTGAAACAGAAAGATGCTCCCTAATGTATTGTTATGCTTACTGTTAGTGTTTTTGGTCTATTAAAAAAATTCTAAAATGAATAATTCAAGACTAGAGTTTTAATACTATCTTGCTAGCTAGCAAGTAAAATTGGTATTTTTATGCTCAGAATTTTGGAGAAAAAAAGATTTCAGAAAAAAAAATCTGGTGGTTATATATTCTTCACTTGCATTATCTTGAATCTCTATACTGCTCCCTTTTTAAGCTGAGACCATGATTAGTACTTGAGGTTGAGATGGCTTTTATGCCTGTGTGGTGAAGCAGATGAGTTTTCAGCTTTGGCTGAATTACTATTCTGATGTATTGATTCTCTGATGCAGCTTGTTATGTAGTCACAAAAATGCCAGTGTCTGCTCAAAGGAGGAAAGATGCATCATGGGGATGGAAAGAAATGGCAGCACCTCCTCTGTTGGCACTAGCCTGCATTTTTACTGGAGACTTACTGAGAGCTAATAGAAATCTGTTTGCTGGGAAACCCTAGTCTGTTTTAAGCATATGGGGAATCAGCCAGAGCCAGAACTGTCATATTAAAAAGGCAAGAGCAACAACAGATTCTGTCTGGCAGCTTCCTTCTTTTAAGTACATTATATCAGAGGAACAGGAGTTTTGGACCCTATCCAGATGTTCGGTGGGTTGACCCAGCAAAGACCTGTAATAAATGACTATGGAAATTGCAAGCTGTACCAAACTGAAATATTTTATTATATATTTACATTCTTCAGATCATGTTAGATTTGTGATGTTTGTTGGATGAATTTTCAAAAGAAAATTTCACAAAGTTTCCATGGGCCCTGAAAAGTGTAGCCATCTCAAGCAATTCTGTCATTCGATAGTTTGTTTGTTTTTTTTAAAAAAAAAAGGAAAGATCTTAAAGATATAATATAAATATCTCTTTGTAACTTTATTTTCAAATCAGCCTGCTGAAATATGACTTGAGTCTGGACAGTGCTTTGTGCAGTTGTGTTTTTTCCCCTCACTGCCAGTTAGTATTTTAAGTTGCTTCTTGACTTGGGTGTTTTAGAGCATTTTGTTTTGACAGTTGCAGGTTGGTACTGGTTAAGTCTAATTTTGAAATGCTTGAAGTTGAAAGGATGTGACTTTAAATATGTAAAATTTGTCTGAAACTGAATTCTAAAACTAATTGAGCATAATGCCTTGAAAACTGAGACCTTGGTTTATTCCCTGAATATTTCTCCCTGAAGAGAATAAACACTGCTTAGTTGGCTGAACACCATATAGTTGTCAGCAATACATGGTGAAACAGTGGCTATATGAATCACCGTGGCAGGGGTTATATATGAAAGACAGAGGGAAAAAAAAGTGAAGAAAGGGAGAAAATTTATCTTTTTTCCTCCTGAAACTTCAATCTAGTTACAAAAGTAATGCCCATAGTTAAGCAAGTGATAATGCATATTTTGGGGAGGAAGAAAACAGAGCTCTTCTAGTGTGTTCATCAGCCAAATAGGAATTTTACAGGTAAATATGAAGAGGTGATGTGTGCTGATAGCTTTAAAAGGGAAAAAAAGTAGTCAGGTTGTGTTGTTACTTCTGCTAAAGGTCTCCTCTGAAGTGGCCTCATGGCACATTTATGTTCTGTGCTGCCCTCACAACCATTTTTCTGGAGGTTAAAACTAGATTGAGGACCTGGGAACTAGATAGAGGGACTTATCTGATTTAAACCTACTGTTTGTGGATTTTTTTTTTTTAAGCCGAATAAGTTTCCCAGTTAGAGTCACTAATGGCTTGGTTTGGGGAAACCAGTCATGCTGACTTGCTCCATGTATTGCATACTATGAATCTCTCGTGCCACTGTTGATCTAGATTACTCTTAAATGGCTGTTAATGTGGCAGTCCAGCTATACAGCTTTCATGTCTACTTTTTCAGTCTGTAAATGATCATTGAAACAAATAGAAATCAGTTATGCTAGTTGCTGGTAATCATTATTGCAAATTTAGCAACCTGCTTTTTAATAGACAAAATTGCCTCATCACTTTGGTACTTGACAGCTGAAGCTTCTTTTGGAAATGTCACTAGGACTCTTTGGAGAGCTTCTTCCTGCTGTTTTCAAAGTGTATATGCACATAAACTTCTTATGCCATTAGGTTGCCTTATGCATTATAAATTTGTTATAAAATCACGCAGTTCCTAATGTCTTTGGAGGGGAGTGTTACAAGAGGAAATGTTCTAACCGGATCTCTCTCTCTTGGCAGCAAGTTGAAGTAGATGCACAACAGTGTATGCTTGAAATATTAGATACTGCAGGAACGGTATGTAAAATGAACTTTCCTAAGTGTTAAAGACATCAAAAACTTGTTGGAGTCTCACTTGTGACATGGCAGGTGTTTCCTTCTCTAAAGAGCAACTCAGATGGGCGTGTTGGATATTGCTTTTCACCATACCATATTTAAACAAAACTCAGAAGTATTACAGCAGCAAAAGAATTGCAAGTTTCCTGTGATCCCTTATACTGTAATAGGGGAAATGCAGGACTGAGCATTATATAGCTGTTTGAGCTGCTGTTTAAGTTTACATTGCCTACAGCAAATGTGGGCCTAATGGTTACTAAATTGAACGGTTTTGACTTCCATTGCTGCAGAGAATCCATGCTTTCTTCTCCTCTCCTTTTTCTTGTGTGTGCGAAATAAATCCTGACATTGGGATAAAAATAGTATTGCTTTAGTCAGCTTATGTGAACTCAAAGCACAGGCTTTATGCTGACTTTTTACATACTAGTGACTTATGTTTACTTTTTTTTTCTCTGGGTGATTCAACATCTACTGAAATTGCTTGTTTCTCATTGATTTGAAGGAGCATTGACTCAAGACCCATGGAACATAGCATGTTTTCTCTGATCTATAATAGTACTCTGATTCAATAACCATTAATTTAAACTCCATATGTCAGTAATGCTGTTAAAGGTATAGGAAGATGGAAAGACTTTTTTTTCAGAATACACTATGCTTTTTGTTTGTCATACAGTGTTTGGTACAGTTGTAGTAGAGAACGTTGATATGAAACTTAGGACGTGGATACAAACGTGTAAAATCTCATGGGATAGGGATTTGGCATTCAGTTGAAACCTTTTTTTCTTTCTTTTTTTTTTTTTTTAAAGTCATTACAGTTGTAAAACTGCTTCTGAAATGCCAAACATCCTTCTGAAAACATTGATGCTATTTGGTGCAAGAATTTGTCTCTAATCACAAAAACTAAGGTATAATGATGGCTTGAGTTAAAATAGCATGCCCCAAGGCTGCTCCACTAGGAAGAATTCATTTGAAAGAGGGGAAATTGGATGAAACTTTAGTTCAAGATCATAGATTTGGCAAATTTCCAGCTGACGAATATCTCTTGAAATGTGATAATAAAGAAAGAGGAGAGACTTATTTGAGGAGAGATTCGTTTAGTGTCCAGTCACAAGGTCGCTGAGCTACCAATGCAGGGAAGGCAAGTGCTGTTCACACAGCACAGTGTTACTAGTGAGAGCATTCAAACGACCCGAAGTCATAGCGTGTATAATATTAGACATTGCTCTCACCAGCACCTGGGAAATATGACAAGCCTGTTGACGTTCTCCATCCTCTGTCCAACACTCTTGAGTACACTAGAATTTAACGTAGGAAGGTGCCTAAACTATAAATTTGGGGGCTGAGAAGAGATGCAGTTGTTCTCCAGCGTGTCTTAAAAAGTAGGAGGCAAGAAGGAGTTGATATGTTAGGGGAATGGGGTTCCTCTAATTCTTCTACTTGTTCTCTGGGAATTGCTTTATTTTTCTGCTGAATTTCTCTAGGCTGGTAGCCCTAGAAAGTCTCTAGGCATCATTCAGCACCCCAGATAGTGTTACAAAATTCTATTTTATTTGAGAGCTGTTCAGTTTCCTTTAACATGTATGGCTAAATAAGCAAATATTGGTAAGGGGTGGGGAAGGGCGAGGAGGAGCCTTCACACTTGTGATAACTATAACCTGAAGTATATGGGGAAGTGCAAATTGAAAGCAGCATCTGTAAATTTTTTTTTTTTTTTTTAATTACAGGAACAGTTTACAGCGATGAGAGACCTATATATGAAAAATGGACAAGGTTTTGCATTAGTATATTCCATCACAGCACAGTCCACATTTAATGATTTACAGGATCTAAGAGAACAGATTCTTCGAGTCAAAGACACTGATGATGTAAGCAGCTTCAAAAATGCCTAAGACTTGCCATTCTCGTTATAGATGGTATAGATGTTGATTAGTTATATGTCGAACTTTAAGTTAAAAGTCGGACCGACCAACACTTTCATAGTACTGAAATATAACCCTTGATATAAATAGGCAAACTGGGGGAAGTTGTAATTTCTTATGTGGTATATAAAAAAAATTACGTGTTTAATCCTTTCCTCTTCCAAAGTACTGTGTTTGAATCTGTACATAACCTTATTCAGCAGTACTGCAGAAAAAAATTCTGAAGCAAATCTGCCTTACCCTCCATTGCTATTTAATAGATGTGGCTTTAAAGATATGGTTGTAATGCTCTAATAAGTTTTCCCTTCATGATTTTAAAAAGCACAAAATAAAAAAAAAAAAATGGAAGGTTGTCTTGTGGCTTTTAACTTACATTATATAACACTACATAGTTTTTGTATTTTGTGTGTGCACCCACACTTAGTTTGGTCAAACTAAAAATATTTCTACACAGGTTTAATATGCACTCCTTTCGTGTGTTACTAAGGTTATAAAATGAGGCTGAGAAATTTCAGGTCATAAAACTTACTACAGTTACAGAAAGTAAATATTTAGTGCTTATTAGTTAAGCTGTAATTCTGAAAGCAGACTTGACTGTTGAGTAAATAAGTAAGAGTTTCATTTTATAAAAGCAAGTAAGATATTTCTAGTGCAAAACATCACTAGGTTGTAGCCACTAGCCATAAAACTTCCTTCTTGGAGGTGGTGGTGGGGGGTGGAAAATTCAAACGAAGAATATTAAATATTTTAGCTTTCAGCTCTGCCTGTGTCATTTAAATTGTGTGCATGGATGTTATGATGGTTCCTTTCTTACTGCAGGTACCTACCTGCATACCTCCTGTTGTCAATTCCAGGATCTACTAAATTTTCACTTTTAGAGAAGTTCATTGATGATTCTTGCAACATGAAGCCCTTTGCTTTTTCCTAACTACAGACATTTCCAGGACTTATGACTTCTCAGAAGCTTACTTCTGTAATAGTGCTAGAAGTGCCTTATTGCTCAGTATCATAGATGTGTCTAGAAAACATAGTATTACAAGATTACATGCACCTTTTGCATCTGGAGTCTACTGAGTTAGTTTTGTTTAGCATCAGAGTTGAAGTAAAGCAAGATAAATGGGGGCATATTAGGCCTTAGTCTACACGGCATACTATTTCTGACTGGTGTTCGTCTTTGGTAATGTGTTTTGGAATTGTGTTTCCTGTATTGTCTCTAGAAAATTCCCTCTGGTCTTGAAAGCCATTCCACAGTAAGTAACAGGAGAAAAATAATGAGTTTCAGGTTGTCATTTCAGGTCTCCTCACCAAAATTCATTCAAACTTTTCTTCTGCTACAGCTTAGACATGGCTTGCTTTCTCAGCAGGGACATACTCAAAAATAAAAATATCATAATCCTTTATTTAAAGCTTAAATTTGAGGAAAGTCTAGATACTTCCTTTAATCAATAATTTAAAAAAAATCCTTTGTATAATGGATTTTTTTTTCTTGTCATGAAAGGTCAGTTTAGCATGTGTTTAGCACTACTAAAAGGACTGTGAGGAAAATGCTCTTGAAACAAGTGCAGATTTGCTAGGAGAGGAATGCTTTAGCACCCATCCCCCAAAGGGAGCTTTAGCATCCATCATCAAACCATCTAGTCCAACCTACTTTTTGCAAGATTTTCCCAGACATGTAAGAAAATAATTTAAGATTCTTCAGTAGACTGTATGATATCTTTAACATTTATCTTTAACATTTACAAGTGACAGCTGTGCATGTAGAAACTAAATTTCATGAGGTCATCTAGAACAAACACGTGGAACTTGCTGAATTGGCAGCATATATATATCCATATATATCATATATATCCAGTACACCTTTGACATTCGCAACCCACTGCCCACGCTTCTTGCCTCATGCCCATATTTTTGTCTGACTTTCAGATGGAAGTGAAAACCTTTAAGTTCATAGAGTTAAATGTTGCTTCCTCATTAATACAAGGATCTGTTTTCCAGTAATCATAACAAGTCCCTCTCTCTACTAGACACTTCTGGGTTGCTTTAGGTTATTCCTTATCTGACAAATGGCTAAACTAAGAGGAAACACGTCCTATGTGTTTATGCATAATGTACAGAGTGGTATGTATATATGCTTACACTACACTTTCCAGGGATGTAATTTCTAGCGGTTTTTCATTTTGTCAACATCATGCGCTGGTTCAAAAAGTGTGGGTTTTTTTTGTTTGGGTTTTTTTTGTTTGTTTGTTTGTTTTTTTGTTTTTTTTTGTGTGGATGTTTTTTACTGGAAGAAAAAATATGTATGTATAGGTATCAGTTTTTACTGATTCCCAATCAGAAAAAACAGTGTTATAGAAGCTTGTTTTTACTTCAGAAGTTTGTATAATAGCGCGGGAATTTTGCCTGCCTCATTGTACAGTAATTGAGAAGTTTGGAGAAATCCACCAATGGGCAGATAGGGCAATGCTGAAGTATACTTTGCTTGATGGGGCCATAAGGGCTTGGCAAGAGACCAGCAGTATCTTTTGTAGCTTTTTGTTTGTTTGCTTTGGTGAAGCCTCCCAGAAGCCCATTAGCTCTGCAACTTCTCCCGATTCTCATCTGGGTTGGCTGCCAAAGGACTGTGTTAAATACTCCCATCCTCACATTTCTTAAGCCATCCAGGCTGCTTGAGAACATCTAAGCCAGGAGAAGAAAAGGAACTGCAGGTCACTGTTAGGAGAAGTTGCAGGTTTCTGCTGCAATAGAATTACTTATGTCTAGAGAATTATGTATCTCTGTCTTTGCTAGCTTTGCCACTTTTTTCCAGTGTAAAAGACTTAAATTCTGCTTCGGTTGAATGGGGATATTTGTCATTCTGCTGCTATTTTATAAAGTTAGGACATGTTATCCCACCATCCTTTAGGAAATCTTGATTTGTACTCTGGTTAGTGTTATTTATTCTATGAATAGATAGCAGTAAGTGAATTCAACATGTAAAATGTGTATTGCAGATCCTTGCTGATGCCTTAGCCCACGTACTATTCTGTTGCTGTATTTTGCGAGCAGCTACTGATTAGTAAGAACTTTATTCATCAGACAGCAATTTAATTTTATAGTTATCCTGTGCTACAAGCAAAATAGTGGGATTTTTTTTTCCCCTACAAGATGCCTTGTAAAATCTTTTTCTTAATTTTTGGCTTTGAGTACGAGCAAGTTTGACAGTCATTTCCTGAAGGAGGGAGATGAAACCAGTGCTGCTTAAAATATAAAAGAAAAATAAAATCTATTATCCATTCTGGGGATGCAGAGGGAATAGTGAACGCAGGATTCACAGTATTGCCAGTTTCTTGCTGTCCATGTGAATTTCTCTGGCAGAATACAAGCTGTACTTATGAACATGAATGGAAGAAGTTAGTAATTCCTTCCTTCTCATATTTTTTTCCTTTGATAATGAAAAACAGTAATTTTAGTTAGACAGTTTGGCCTTGTTCTTCCAGTGACAGTCACTTAACATTTCGTAACATGTAAGTTTTAAACTACTAACTAGACCACCAAGTAGTATTCTTAAGCAGGGTAGCATGAACTACCAGAGTGGCAAACTATTAAATGTTAACTGATGGGTCATGCTGGGCCATGTTTCATTCTCTCTCCACAAATAGAACAGTAATTGGGTAATTGGAGGGTAAATAACTTGAGTTGTGATAGAATACTAGTGAGACGCAAAATGGTCTCTTTCGCAGGCTTTCAGGTAAAGGTTTTTTTGAGTCTTTCAGCAATGCAAATTTAGAATTTTAAGTTTGTGCAGGTTTTTGTTCTTGACAGAAAACTCCAAGAGAAGGGGATATAATCTGTAGTCAGTGTTTCGCACCCCTGCCTGGAGGAGGTCTTGGGTGACTATACGGTGATTCAGTAAGCAATAAACCTCATAAATGGTACTTTCAAAGCCAGATTTATAAGTGTCATGTGCTTGAACTGTTGAAACTTTTTTTACTCAATACATGCCCAGATTAAAGCAGATTATCTTTAACAACATGGACAAATGTCATGGTCAGGGGCAGCATCATACAATGGCTTGGGTGCAAAGCGAGAAGAGGAAAGGGGAGTATGAATTATAATCAGAATATAATTGTAGACAAAGGACCTGTGCTTAGTTTTCTTACACTTTCACATATCCTTCTGAAATCAGGATTTGAGATGAACAATAGAGTACACCCAGCTAGGATGTATAAACTTGTAACTAATCACGGGTACCTACTTGGTATGTTTGCGAGCTTCAGTAGGCAGGCTGTTTTGTACCACATCCATAAACCTTTTGCAGAGAATCCTGACTTCCAGAATAATCAAGCTGTGATATAACAGTTCTGAGTGTACAGTAGTGTTAGACATTCATCTTCAAATCAAAGTGACTGTGTCTTTTCCCTCATGTTCAGCATGGTTGTGAGGGGAAAATGTTTGAGAATTTCAAGTGTTTGAGACTTGGATTTCAGGTGTCTAAAACTGTCTTTTCCAAAAATTGTAATGATTCTTTTGCTGGCCTTAGCTCACATATGAACCGTTTGTTTTTAGGTACCTATGATTCTGGTTGGCAACAAGTGTGATTTGGAAGATGAAAGAGTTGTGGGAAAGGAACAAGGACAGAACCTAGCAAGACAATGGAACAATTGTGCATTCTTAGAGTCTTCTGCAAAATCAAAGATAAATGTTAATGAGGTAAGACCAAATACTGGTGGCAATGTTCTCATATAAGCAACCATTACCATTTATCAAGGAAAAACAAGCAGACATATTGAGCATAGTAGGCAAAATTTGTCCTACTGATGTCATATTTCCTCAGGTGTTTCCACTGAGAATGTGCTTGTAAATGGATTCAGCTTATCCAGTACTAAATTGTTAGAGATGCAGTGGCAGAATTCCTATGGGTTTTGTCAAAATTAACAGCTGCTCAGAGAAGTGACCTCACTAGGTGTGCTACAAAGAGAGACTGGCAGCACTGCACTATCAGTTTAGCAGAAACTGAGTGATCAAACACATGCCTTTTTGGACACAAGAATGCATGTGTTCTTGTCTAATGGAGATGCCAACATACAGAAAATCAGGCTGTGTTAGTGTTTGCATTTTTGGAACAGCTTGAAGTTTATGCCGCAGTCTGCAGTTGTGTCTTCTGGAGAACAGTGTTGGCAGTGAAAGTCAAGCTCAAAAGGCCTCTTTGCAAGAGTTTCATGATATCAAATGTGTGCTGGCTGATTTACAAAAAAAGAAGGAAAAAGAAACAAGTAATGTGTGTTGAATTAGTTGTGAATTTCTGAACACAGTTTTTTTGAAAAGTCATAGGTTTAATAAGTAAGAACTTACTTCAAACACTAGAAAGCCTTGTTGGAATGTGTGCTTTTTGGGGGGAACAGTGCTTAGGAAACTCCTAGGCTAGCTTTAGCATGAGGACTTCCTTGGCTTAAGATATTTAAGAGAAGGAAAAGTAATTAGAAAAAAGTTGATAACATGCACATATTGTTTAATCATATTTAGTATTGTATTTGTTTGTCTTAAATCAGCATTTCCCTGGAACTGAGTCTCTTAAAATTCCAATTAGAACAAGTATGAAAATGTTTCATACTTCTGTTGCTGTTCTAGGAAGTGTTAGGGCTTTGTCATGTTGTAGTCCTGAAGAGACTGCTGAATTAATTGCCTAGACTTGTTCAAAAAAAAATAGTACTTAAGTATCTGAAAAAGCATGATATATCATTTGAATACTAGAAATACTACTATAGGCAGTGTACTTGAGTCACTATGAAAATGTGCAGTTAAGAAAATGTTCTAATAAATTTTAAAAGAATATTATGAGTGCCTTGCATAGAGAGAAACCTGTAGCCTGTTTATTGGTGTTAAGTGCTAAATTGCAAACTAACAGCCTATAGCAGTTGGTGGCTGCGGTATTGTACATTTTCAAGTAAACTTGACCCACAAATCAAACAGTTGTGGATTATAGATGCCTTTATGGTTTGCTTCATAGAAACTGGAAAATCCTTGGCAAATAATCATGTTAGAAAGCAAAATGTAGGCAGATGTTAAGTATACAGTTTAACTTTCTGACTTTGTGATAACTACAAATTTACAGAGTATTTTTGAGAATGTGATGTATTACATGTTGAGGTTCAAGGATAATAGCTACAAGAGAAGCTTCTTAATTCCAATATGCAATTGGTTTTTATATTCACAGATCTTTTATGACCTTGTGCGGCAAATTAACAGAAAAACTCCGGTGCCTGGAAAAGCACGTAAAAAGTCATCATGTCAGCTACTTTAATACATAGCTGTACTGTAGCTCTGAGCCAGGTAAACACTTTAACATTTCCAGGGTTCTCTGTTATATGGCTATTAAAAATCCAGAACTGCACTGAAAATGTGTGGTTTACGTTGACATAGAAATATGTATGATCCTGATTTTTGCCATTCAGTGTCAGAACTTCAAGTGCAAGGTAAAGTGTTCATATTAGGACTGAGATTTCATTCAGCCTTAAGGTGTTTGCAAAGCTCAGGTGAACTGTCCTTGCTGTAATACTTCCACATTTTGCCTTTTGAAAAAGGAGTTTTATTTTTAAAAAGTGGAAGAATATACTGATCAAGCTCAATCATTGGGAAAGCACACTATAAAATATTGTAGTTTATGTGCTAAAATGTCACTTCCATTTTTGATCTCCTGCACGTGCTTGCATTGCATCATAGAAATTTAAGCTTGATTTCTTTGGGCTATATGTTTTATAGGCTGCATTGCAATTACTGTTTTTGAAAAATGATTGTGAGGTGATGGTTACAGCACTTATTTGATCTGCAGCTATTGGTTACTAGATGAATTTCCTAGGTAATGACATTTGGCTAATGTTTTTACCCAGCTAAATCCACGTTCTAAGAATACTGCTGAAGGCTCAGGGAAACTCCAGCCTGCTCTTGAGCAAGGTTTTTCAGAAGCCAGTCAGCAGACTTGAATTTTGTCTGTGGCTTCCTTGTGCTTGGGCATGGCTCCCCACACACACTGCCAGCTGAGGACAAGCAGAGGTCTTTTGACTGATCTGACATAATGTAAATATTACCTGTTGATCTCAATTATTTCCAAGTTTGTTGGTGATACAGTGTGTGTTTGAACAGCTACAATATGCAGCAGATGAGCAATGGAGTTGTAGCTGGTGGTTCAGATCTTTATTAGTGCTGTGATGCTTTCTGTCATCTGCTTACTTGACATGCTGGGAGATCCTGGTAGGAGATTTCACTGCAATTAATACTGGATAATTTGTAGGCTTATGTTACAATTTGGTTAATGTGATATTTAGCTCTTTGGCATCCATATAAAACTATTTTGAATGAATACAAGTAGCCTGAGAGAATTTCAAACGTACCAGCTGAGGATAGCAGGAATGATTGTGTGCTTGTCACTCATGCTTTTGTAAAGAGGGCAATTTAGAAGCACTGATTTCTACCACCCCCTCACTCTGCTGTATCACAGTCCACCTTTACTTACTGAGATACCTGTTGTTTACATGGAGTAGAAGTGATACTAGTGGGGAAATGGTAAAGTGGTTATTTTCAGAGTCTGTTTTCCAAGGACTAGCTAGTGGCATTAAATAAAGAATTGAACAATGAAAGGAGCTGCTACTGATGCTAACAGGTTCTTTTGTTGTTACAGGTCTGAAGAACTGTTGCCCAATTCAACAGTGCCAGCATTCCAACTTTATTAAACCTACCAACATCTTCAATGGACTTTCCTGTGGTGGTACCCTTTAAGAAACGGATGAAAGCTACTACATCAGTTTGCACATTCTAATCACTTTCCAGTGTCACAAGAGATTTTTACTTATAAATATTCTAAGTGTATGCAACTGGTAAAACCAGAGCCTACATCCAGTATTACTGATAAGAGACATTGTTCATCCACCAATGTTGTACATGTATGAAAACTGTGTACTGTATACTTCAACAATCCCCACTTTCTATTGGAGAGTACAATAATGTAAATCCTAAAAGCACCACTATTTTAGCATAATAAAAGAAAGTCCAAAGAGCTCCTATATAGACTACTCCAGATAACTTTGCTTCATCGGTATTTGTAGCTTATTGTAACTTTTTTAAAGAAATACAGGATCATCATCATCGTATTGTACAAAAGCGCTTTGATTAACACAACAGCTATATAGTTTTTTAATTTTAGGAAAAACCTGTGGAGACAGTGATCTAGTCTTTAAGAGTCCTTTCAGTATAATGTCTGACTAAAGACATGGCCTTTAATATCTGTTGGGAAGGAAATGTCCAGACTTTTCAACCTTTTATTGTATGTTTCCTTTTCCTTGTTTACATAGGGAACAATGTTTATAGTTGTGTGTACAGTGGGGGTCTACAACAAGAAGTGTATATTTTAAAACGATTTTTTAATGATTTAACAATTTTTTGTAAATCATTTTCGGGCTTCTGCAGCTGTAGATTCTCACTGTGAATTCCCTTGCTTGCTCATGCATAAGTGTATTTGCAATACCAAATATACAGGTTTAGTACTTTTGCCTGTTAGTGATTGTTTTACATGTGTAACGTTTTGGTTGAGATGTTAAATGGTGGAAGAGTACTGTGGATGTGAATGTGGGAAGTAATTTTAATCATGTGTAATTGGTCACAGGGCCTAAGTTGCAGTAATTAACTTTTGCTGATTTATTTAACAATGCCTTGTTGCTTTGTATGCATTAACGTTTGGGTGTAAAGATTGTGTGTATATCCAACAGGGAGCCACAGTATTTAAATTGACCAACCTAATGTTACAACTGCTTTGAGGTGGCCAAATGTAAACTAAAAGCCTTAATTAAAGTGGTGCAATTTTGTATGACTTAGCATCAGTAGTTCAATAAATTTGGATTGCCATGCAAGGGCTTGCATTACAGTTATATGCTACTTGAATGTTTTGTGTTTTAGTAGCGCTAGTAACCATTGAGTTCAACGTCACTTGCACAGCGCAGATGCTTACATCTTAGGAGCTAAAGCAACCGGTATGACATTGTCTCCTGACAAATACATGCCCTAGGTATTTCATTTGCTAGCATCCTGTGTGCTAGGGTGGATGAACTTCTGACTGGATGAAACCCTGTTTACAGTTTCAGACTTGGAATATTTGAAGTGTTAAAGTTCTCTTGTAAGGAAGGGGGGAAAAAAGGGGAAAGGCCTGTCTTCAAAGGTTAGACTATCAGTGGCTGTTCCCAGAACTTGAGGATATGTTGCCTGTGGCCATTTTCCTTCTTTCCAGAAAGAAGTCATTGCTGAAACTTGCATAGTGTAGCTAAAATATTCTCTTAGGATAAAACACTGCACTTGGTTTTCTTCTGAATGATTTGAAATGAAACAAGTACAGTTTAAGGAGATCTGCAGGAGAGCACTCCTGCAGTACTAAGTGCAGAATTTTGCAGACTGTAGATATGTTAGACTCTGAAGTGGAATACTTGGACTGTGGATGATCTGATCTTAGTTGTGCTGTTGAAAATTCATGTCACACCCAAATACTTGGTACCTCCTGCTTGTCTGGAACAGAATTACCAGAGTGTGCTCTAATCCACTCCTGCAAAATCAGTCCGATTAGACTGGCTCTTACCAGCAAACACTGAGCTAGTTTACTGTGCCCCAAAAATTCAGTTCAGATGATTCTTCCTGCTGGGAGACGTGGCAATTTCTTCAGTGACTGCAGTCAGTGCGTGGAGGTTGTGCACCGCTTCCCTGTGCGGAGTCAGGATTAAGGCTGATGATAATCCTTTCTGTTTATCATTAGAAGCTAGACTATGTAGCTGATGATGCTCATTTTGGTTTGCTGTACATACCGATCACTTCCAGAGGAGCATCACCTGCTCCAGCCTGACCTCATGCTCTTGCACTAGCACTAGATCCTTTCCTTGCATAGCCAGTCAGTAGCTTTCTTCCTTTTGACTTCCAGCCTCTGCTTATTCAGCTATTTTTAATACTTTTGTGTCCCAGCTGTCATTTTCTTTGTATTCTTTTCAGTGTTTCTCTTCCCAGTAGCTGTACAGATGGTAGGAGATGGGAGGGAGAAGAAAAGAATGGATAACATGAGAGGGGTATTGGCTTGGTCGCTGTGTCCAGTCAAAGAGTAGTAACTACAGGGAACATTAGCTTTGCCCTCAAAGCTTCACTGTGCTTTTGGTTGTGCTGGGGAAGAGTAGATGGGTAATTTCTCAGCAACAGGGGTGGTAAGTTTTAGATAAGCTACAGGAGAGTAAAAATCTCAAACTTCAGTCATCATCATCATCTCAATATACTGCTAAAAAGGGAAATAGTTTTGTGTTTTGTTGGGTGGTGTTTTTTATTTTTGTTTTAATATAGAACTAGGCCACATTAACAATATTAACAAATGATAATCCAGGTTAATACCTAAATTGCAGGATTTTTCTCCTATGAAAATTTAGGCAGGCTTCAAAGAAGCAGTGTCCCAGCAGTGAAAGGGAAGATGCCTGACAGTGATGCTGCAGAAGTGATGGACATGAAGAGTGAGAAAAACTCATGAAAGGTTATTTTTCATTTCTGAGCAGTTACGGCATGAGGAACTGATCCCTCTAGGGAAGGGAACATCTAGTTCCTCTCAGCAATTGGAACTCTGTAAATAGTAACCACTTCCAGAAAAGAATCCTGTCCACTGAAATCTCTGACCACTTTCTAAGCTGTCTTGAGGATAAGTGCTTTGTGTAAAAATCTTAAGATGTTTACGCTTGGGCTACTTCAGTAGCAACAGAACGCTTTCCATACTGAAGCAAGAACTGAAGAATGCAGACAGACCTGCTTATATTTAAATAAGTAAGGGGAGAAATGTTCCTTATTAGTAGACATGCCTTCTCTTAGTGTGATTAATTTACTTTGGTCTTTCAAAAACATACCATTCTGCTTGCAAAGCTTTGGATAAAACATGCATAATTCATATTTTATCAAAAAATAATGCAGTAATTTTCCAAATTCAATGCTATACTTTTATGTCTTGCTGCTTACTGCTTGTAAAGTTAGTTTATGCTTACAGTGCACACAAAGTCTGTGACTGTTTTACTTCCACCATAATCTAATTGGTGTTTGTCAATATCTCAAATGTCTGAGCTTTCTGTGGAGGAGAAAAAAAAAAGTTATGTTTATGCCCTGAAATATATAAGTATCATTTAAATGAATTGCACTCTCTTCCTATTAGGACTTCTTTTAATTACTAACTTATTATCTCTTACACTGTTATTAATGCCTTCATTCTCAAATAATTCTGTAAAATGAATGTCTACTTGCTTATCTTAAAGCAATACTTGAGAATTGCAAGATGTTTTCAGATGCCCAAAGGAATGGCACTGTAAACTCAAACTACTACTTATTCTCTGCGTAAGAGAACATAACTTGTAGAAAAGTACTGTAGAGTTAGATACTAAAGTTTGTTTTATAATATGTACTGTGATATTGTGATGCTAGAAGGGGAAGGTGGGAGGAGAATATTGCTAAAGTTTTGATTAAAGCTGTGCATTTCTCTCCAGTTTTGGTGTAATTAGAATTGCTGTTTCCTCATGGGTGAAGATTAGAGATGAGGATTTTCTTCTATTTTAAAAAGCTAAGTGAATTGTGGATGAGTCGAAGTATGAATTTTTCCAGTGTTTTTTATCCTTGCTAGATAATTTAAGGAAGGGGAGAAGTTCTGCCAGTACATCTAGGTAGGCTTCAGTTTCAACAAGGCAAAGTTATTTCTAGACCTAAGTGGTCAACAAGAGTAGTGCAAATATCTGTAACTTAACATTGGAATTGTAATATGACGATGCAGCTAAGCATCAGCGTAGATGAGAAGTTTTTTGTCTGAGGTAGAACTGCGACCTTAGCAGCATCAAGCTATACTTCAATATATAGCTAATTAGCCTATGTATGAGGAGAATAAAAAAAATAAAGCAAAAGTTGTTCAAATATGTAGTGAAATAGGGATGTGTACAGTTCTCTAAGGCAACATTAGACAAACAGAAATCTTAATTTGATTAAGTTCTTATCGTGAGCCCCCTATGCTTTTGTTTTTGAGCTTTATGAACAACTTAATTAAATCTAATTTAGCTTCTGTTATATAAAGTAAAACTTTGGAATGGTACTTAACTGACTTTTTATTTACATTCTCAGTCTGGAAGTATAATCAGAGCTATGTTTTGTATTCTTATTTTGTTCCCTCTTGCAATATTTGAGCTTCAAACAAATGTTTTCAGAGAGTCTAAAAAAGAAAGGGCAAAACAAACATCAGCTACCGAATTTCCAGCTGTCAGGCAAAGGGGGAATGAAGAGAGAAGGGCTTTCAGCATTCTACTTTACACAAAAAAAAAAATCAGTACTCAGGCACTTTAGCCTTAAGAAACATTACTTGGGTCTAACAGCAAGTTCTGCAGCTTTGATGTTTCAAGGAAGTTCACTGCCACCAGCTATCTTTTTTTTTTTTTTTTTTTTCAGAATTGTGGCTGGTGTAGACTATCTCATTTGAAAGAAACTGTAATTCATATTTTCTTTTTTTTTTGGCCGGGGGAGGGAGGAGGGGAGAAGTTGGGAGGGGACTACAATAAACTTTTGGGATGTTTTCTCCAATCTCGGATTCAGACTTCAGTTATAGTGGAAATTTTAATTCTTGTGGTCAGTGTACTTTTGTACATAAGTTCAAAATATGTGAATAATTTCATATATTTTATATGTGAATATAAATATGTGAAAAAATATTTTCATAATATGTCATATATTCACCATTTACTTCTAGATCTACCAGGGAGGATTTAGTAACTTCAGTCACATGGAGAATATAAAAATCTACATCTGAAATCCCAGTCCATTAAGTGGTGCTCACTACCTGTGAAGTGCCAAATAAAGCAAAGTCCCTTGGCGCTGCTGCTCTTTTCAGGCACAAATAAAATGACACTTCTCTGTTCTTCCTCCCTTAGAAAAGTTTTACTCAGCTGAGCTCCATCAATAGGTGTAGGGACAGAAGTCAAACTCCATTTAGGATACTAATCTCAGAATTGACAGTCAACGGTGACATTTTAATGCCAGCAAGATAAGCACTTTCAATCCTGAGATTGGGACAAAGGCTGAGTTTATGCTCAAAAACATGTGAGGAATCAGACACTTTCAGGAATGTTTGAACTAGGAGAAAATGGGCTAACCCATGCCATTCTTAAAAGACAAAACACAACACAATGGGGATTCCATGCTTTTCTTTGTACTTCAAGCTCAGCTAAAGCATGCTATTTGCTGTCACTTCACACAAGTTTGATAGTTAAAAAATTCTTGAATTTTGTGTATGTGAATGTCATGTTTGCATCTTTGCAATGCATTAAGGTAATGCTGAATGGACTGTACTGGAATGTGATTTTAAAACTTACACTAGGTTAAAGCTAACTGTAATGTATCTAGGAAACACACTCAATGTCAAGTCTGCACTTAGGATCCCTGTTGATGAAAATACGTGAAACTCAAGTTGGATGTATCTGTCTTAAGATAAACTTACGTTCAGGGTCTACTGCTACCCTGTCCTGTGAAGAGCTGCTGCAAAGTTAGATGCGTTAAATGCAGTGCAGGGGTGACAGTCTCGCTCCGCGCGGGCTGCAAGTGCCCCTCGGCTGGGGACCCTCCTGGCTGTGGCCCTCTAGCAGCTTCAGGGACCAGCTATCTGCAGCCACTTCACAAGCGGCTTAGGGCAGCCCCCAGAGTGCCAGAGCTTGCACAGCCAGCAGCCCGGCTGCCTTGTGCTGCTCCTGTTTCAGACCAGCTACTCTAGGAGGAATTTCTCTGCATGAGGAACTTAAAAGGCCTGGCCCATTTGCGGGGAATCCCTGGTAATCACAGCTCCAGGTGCAGCTGAGGCCTCACCGGGGTTTGGGGGCACTTGCTCATCTCTGCTCTCACTGTCAGCTCGGTGTTTCCCGTGTACCCAGCACAGCTGCATCTTGCCAGCAGAAACCAGCCAAGCACTGGATCTATTGTAGTAGCGCAAAAATTCGTTGTCTTTAGAGAGTCTGAGCGCGAGCTGAGCAGCAGCACTGAGTGCGGCAGCCGGCCTCCTAGCCTAGCTTACCCGCAGCAGGGCGGCTGCGACCCCGCCGTTAACGGCTGCCGGGGGACAGGAGCAGGAATGCGACGCAAACACGGGAGAGAAACCTTACTTGATGAGTGCCGCTGCCGCCCGTCTACAGGGCATGAGACCGCTCAGGAGGCGCCGCAAACGCTCGACTAGACCCGCGCGGCTCGCGCACCGCCGCCCCGGCGCGGCCCTAACGGCCGCCCCGGCCCGGCGCTGCGCATGCGCGGAGCCGCCCGCGCGGAAGCGCTGCTTTCCCCTTCCGGGCCGCCGGCGGGAAGGCGGGAGCGGCGCGGCCGTTATGGAGAGGTGGGAGAAGCGGCACCGCGCGGGACGAGACGAGACGAGACGGGACGGGACGGGACGGGACGGGACGGGACGCGGCGCGGCGCGGCGCGGCGCGGCGCGAGGGCCGCCCTGGAGCCCTCTGCTTACGTTGTCCCTGTGCTACTGTCCCACAGACACGACTTTGGAGACGTGTTGTCCCCCCGTGAGGCAGAGGTGGCCCGAGCTGGCCGGAAACAAGGCGCCCAGAAAAGAGTCTCTAGTATCCTTCTGCCCAAAGGGTGGCGAGGCCCGTCTGCTTGTGCTCAGTGTTTGCTTGCGGTGCCTGCAGAGTGCACGTGCGCGGGCTGACACACTGGTTTTTGTCACTATTTCCATTGATTATTCGGGTTGCAGGCCGCATACAGGTGCTCGTACATCACAGCCCTTCTAAACCTGTGCCCACACTTAACACGGAGGTTTCCTGCTTTCGCAGGCCTATGGATGCGGGTTGAGCTCAACCTAGGGATCTGCATAAGCTGTAGCTGGCTACAACCTTGAGCTTTCTTTGCTGTGTTTGTCTTAATTGTATGTTCTTTAACCTATATGTTTTTTATCTGTTTGTATTGTTTAATATATCTTAGCATCCCATTCGCAGTAATATCAAGAGAAGCGCATGTGCGCAGATAAACATTTTGACAGAACGTATTTTTAAGCTTATTTACAATAGTAAAAACTTGTACAGTTTGGCAGTCAGTGACAGCTACTTTTCTGACTATGATAGGAAAAGAATTCATTAAGTCTTCTCTTTTTTTTCTTTTTTTTTTCTTTTTTCTTTCTTTTTTTTTTTTTTTGTAAGCAGAATATAACTAGCAAGATATTGGCCATGATTATGGTTGTTCTTCTGAATCAGAATGCTGTTGGACACTGACATAGTTTAGGAGATTAGAACTTTTGCACTACTTATTAGTAAACCAGACATAGGACGTTGTAATTAGTTAGAATAGAGAGTAAGAGAACTTTTGTTGCTATTTTTTTATGTGTACACTCTCAGATTTGCTGGTTATCAGTTATGTAGGGTACAGCAGCTCCTTGCAAAGGGAGATAATTCTCCTTGAACCAAGCAGCAATGAGAAGCAAGGTGTCCTAGACCCGTCATGCTCTTGTTTCTGAACTTTTCTTTGGGGTGTCCCCAATAGGTTTTAAGTTTCTGGTGAAATATTTCATGACCTAATTAGCATTTATTGAAAGAGATTTTTTGTTTTGTCCTTGCAAAGCTTGAGGGACAAGGTGTGTATTCCTTATAATGTTTTGCTGCAACAAAGATTTTTTCTTTCCAAGTATTCACAATCATTGTGGATAGAGCTGACAGAGTGTTTAGGAGTATTTCTTAACTGGCCTTGTTAATCAGTTCTTACGTCCCTGGATGACACTATTGGAAACATGACGCCCAGAGGCCAGTTCATTTCCCGAACTCCCGGTTCGTTGCTTCGCCAACCGTGTAAGATTATCTTTTTTTCAACATTGGGTTAAATAAAGAATATGCTTGGACTTCATAAGTCATAATAGTTTGTAACAGAAAAGACAGGATTCCTTTTTGTCCTAGGATGGTGAATCTTTCCAAGCAGTACCTTTGTTTGCTAAATATCCTTGGGAGCACCAGCCTCCGTGTCACTGTGAAGGAGTATCTGAACAGATCTGGTGCTTAGAAGAGCAGATTTGTGGTTTGCCATTTGCCTTAAGAGTTTGGAGACCAATTTCCAGGTGTGTCTGGAGATCTAATATTGTGCATACTCAGCATGTGAATGTACCAAGGAACCTCCTGGAATGCTGCTGCACTTGAGGAAGAACTGAAAAGACAGTAGATGCAATCTGCCTTTACATAAATATATACCCTTGTTGGAAAATCAGACCTAGAGTGTGCCTCAGACCCTGTTAATAGAGTGTTTGTATATCCCTCGCATAAATACATTTGTAGAAGGTGAAGTTACATCACTGATAATAAGCCTCCTTGTTTCTGATTGTTGTTGTTTTTTCTTCCTTTCTAATTAGTACTTGTGGGTGCTAATGGTACAAGCCTTTGGTACAAGCCTTGGGATAGAGCGAAATAATGACGGACAGGAACAGGTTATTTCTACATGAGAATAGTTTGCCTGTTTCTTCTGTGACTGTGGGCTGGATTTCATAAATACTTGGATCTCGGTTGAAAGATTTCTTTTGGAACGCCTTGATGTAGAGCGCAATTGCCTTAATTATGTTTCCTTTTTCAGAAAAAGGTCTTTCTCTTTCAGTTACTGCACTTTCTCGAAGCTCCACAAAGCTGCCAGATATGTCTGTTATCTTGGGAACAGGAGGAAAGTCGCCTCAAATACTGCAGACTCCTGGACTTTTTGGCAATCTCTCCATGGTAAGAGGGCCAGAGGAAGTCTTTCTCTTTTGCTTATGTAAAACTTGTAACTTCTTATAAGTTTGCAGTATTTTTGTGTTTGCGTGAAAGAATCTGTGGGTGGTTCCGGCTTGCTATATTGCTGTGGTGTTTTCTCTTCTCTCTGTTCTTCAAGATGATGTAATGAGATATAAATTGGGTTTTAAGGACTTCCTAAATATACCATATGTGCTAAGCTACTGTCACATCAGATTGTGACTGCAAAGATCCTGACTTTGTTTGTTTACAGATTCCTCAAACACAGAAGCGTTTTATATCATCATTAGAATTTTTCTCATTTTGACACTTTCCAATATGAGAGAATACAAAAAACAGCTTGGAAGAGCAAACATCTCTCATGGATATTCTGATGGCATTAGTTATCTTACTGTATCTTTGGAGAGATTTTTAAAATGTTTTATCTCCATTTATTATTTAATTCGACTCAAAATGAGTTAAGATGTGATTCTGTTCCTGAATGTTAATGCATCCTCCTTTCTGAGTGCTCCTATATTTTTTTACAGCCTCTTAGTTTCTTTTAATTTTTAGGTGTTGGGACACAGAGACCTATGGTCACATGTATACAGCTGTTAGTAGTGGTGATTTTCTTTCTGTTTGGAGCCTCCTGATATTTTGCAACTATTTTTTGTGGGGAGCAGTGTTTGTATTAGCTTAGTGTTTAAGGCTGTGATTTGCGTATGAAGAATCCTGTTTGGGTTATTGGGGAGAAACTGGGGACTAGGTAACTGTTTTCAAAGGAGTATCATGGAGAAAAAAAAAAAGATTTAAAATTATGCCTTATGGAGGTTTAGCTGGTGAACACTGATTAGACTCATAAGGCTCATAAGAATACTCATTAGACCTTTTTGTATTTCCCCTAGAGGGCTGGTGCGATTTTCTGGAACTGAGTTTCTCGTTACTTTTGCGCTTCTGTTCTGAGCAGTTCAGAGTGCTACAGCGTTCTGTTCTGATGGGCTAGGGGCAATAAAGGCAGAAAGAAATTGGGCAAGAGAAACACTGCGGGTAGAAACTGTGTCGTATATGGAAGAATAAGGTGTAGTCACATACACATAGGTGTGTGGCCACAGTTCTTCGGTATATTTAAGCCACTGCTATCTTATGGAGTCCCCTGTTCTTACTGGATGGGCAGGACCATCCTAACAGTCAGGAAAAAGAATCTACTAGTGGCACAATTCTTGGTTCTTCCACATGATGTTAATTGCTGCCCTGGAAACAGCTACAGGAAGCTGCCCTGTCTGTGCAGTTTCTCCTGTCTGGGCCAGTTTGCTGCTTTCATGTCAGATATGTTAGCGGGTACCTCCCCTGAAATAGCCCAAGAAAGTCTAGGTATGTCTGTATCTCCCCATTTCATATTACTGAGTACTCTTATTTTAAAGATGTATTGCTTTGTTTAATAAAATACTTAAAATCTGAATTAGAACCCTTCACTTCAGTCTTTCAGTCCTCTTGGCAAATTTCCTTAAAACTATTTTGTTTATTTTTTTCACAGATGCATTGTTAGTATTATTTGGCCTTCTTTTACTTTGGGCAACATAAATTAACTAGTAAAGGTTTAAGATGATAGAATGTGATAGGATGGAGGGATGCATCTGTTTTGAAGTAAAAAGTGGACAAGATACAGTGTTTTAAAATTCAAGGTCTTAGTAAATTAATTTATAGGTTAATTCTTGAATAAATTAATTGAAAATTACCTTTTTCTGTCAGTTTTTTAATGTTTGTTAAAGACAGTTATGTTTTGTCTGAAGGCAGTTCATTATTAATTTTCAGAGTTTTTTAAACTCTGTACCAAAAATAATGGCTTGAGTGAGGCTTATAGTGGTCTGAGATTTTTGTTTATTTTCTTTATGCTGTTATGTTTTTAGTTGGATGAAAGCAACTGGACAATGGCGCTGTCACCTCAGCAGACAGGAATGTTTACAAATCTAGACATGTCCAACATGACAGAAGATGTTACTATGAGTGCTGTACTGCTGCGTGAGGACGATCCTGGGGAAGCTGGTAGGATGATCTGAAGTTTTTGTAATAATCAATCACATCTTTTACTTGTAGAGTGTGGAAAATGTATGTCATTAGTTTAATATTTTATGTATTATTTTGCTGATACACTTTTCTAAGAAGAACAGTCTACAGGAAAAGTATCCTTTCCAGTTACTGGGGTTTATCTAGTGAGTATGTTCTGTGCAACCTAGTCTAAAGGGACAATCAATAGATGTCAGTGGATGCTTTGGCACTGAATTAGTTTCACGGAGAAACATAGAGGAGTTTATTTAAAACTTTCCAAGAGGACAGCTTTATAACAAAAAACATACAATTATTTGACTTGCACAAAGCTTACTGTGTAGCTTCTGCCTAACTTTTTTAGGTCGTATGTGCTTATGACTTGATGGAATATAAGTAGTTCATAACATCATTGTCTGCATTTCATTTTATTGATGGCTATTTTCTCATTAGAAGGATTTTTGTAGTAGAATGAGTTTTTGAGTTTTGTTTGTTTTTAACCAAATTTTAACAAGTCCTGCTAACATGGCTTAAATTGCTTTCTGCTTAAATGTATTCTAGCTACTATGAGCATGTACTCAGATTTTCTGCATTCCTTCCTGAAGCATACATCAACTACCATTTTTGAACTTGTGGATGAGTATGAAAATATTTGTAACAACCAGGTAAATTGTTTGTCTTTTTTAATTTGTCTTCTCTGAGTGTTTTTCTTTAAGTTGAGATGTCACAGTGCTAAACATAGATATTTTAAATCTTTCATCTGATTGCAGTCTTGAGACTCATTGAATGGTAGCACTGAAGAACATCTCTCTTTGATCATGTGCTATTTTGGCACAGAAATGCCCATTGTGTTGCCATCATGCTGCAGGTGCCAAGTAGTGGTGAATATGAGCAAAGTATAGATATTTGTGTTGATAAAGGTGAATTGAATAAAAATTACACGTCTCAGATATAAATCCAGCCGTTGTATCATTGTGGTTTTATTGATTTCCAGTACACGCTGAATAAGCTGACTATAAAGGCTTCCACGGTAGGTTTCAGGCATCCCTGCTTTTAGACATTGCTTTTGATTAAGATGGGCTGTTGATTGCTAGTTAGAGGAACTACAGTTTGAAAAGAGGTTAATATGCAGCCATCAGTAAGTATTGATCACAGAGAAGAGGGCAGATCATTTTGCTGATGTTGTTGGTGAAAGGCTTTGCACCTGTGTCCCTGTTAAGAAAAAGAATTTAAGGTTGAAGAAGGTTGCCAGCTGTGTGTGTTTTGTACAGATTTATCTTATGAGGGGTCTGAATTGGAGAATGCTGAGGTCTTTAAGGAAGTGTGTAGCATAGTCCTGTTCTCAAGTGGGAGGGAGAAGAGAGAAAGAAAGTTCAGTTATCAAGTAAATGATAACTGGTGGAACTTCAGAGCTGAAATGGAACAGGAGGTTTCAGGGGATTCCTTTTGGTTATGGGTGTTAAGAAGAAGGTTACCATCTACACGATCATGGAAGATAGAGTGCATGTGTTAAGGCATCTGGAATATGCAAAAAGCAGAAATTAAACTGTTGAAGGAGCATTCGAGATAATGAAAAGATTGTGATGGCTTAGAAAAAAATGATGGTGGGCAGTATTAACCATATGTGAATTTATTTACATCAGGTGAATATACTGGGGAAAATTGTTTATCGAGCAACTCCTGGACAGCAAAAGTTTTCAAAAACTGCCAGTGTCTTGTGGCTTCTCAAGCAGGAGATGGTAACATGGAGACTCTTGTCCTCACTTTACAGGTAATCCTTTTTTTTTTTTTTTTGGTTGATCTCCTCCTTGGAATCATTGTTTGTATAATGATGAATCTTGAGCAAAGCAATCCATAACCGGTTTATAATTAGACCTATTTATTATCTGTTTATGAAAATTAAATTTGCAAACGATACTGCTTTTTATTACTTTTGTAACTTTTTGCATTTTTCATATTTTTTTTCTTTGTGAAGATAACTTTAAGCACTTCGCTTGCATGTCACGTTGAAATCATGGATATTATGCATTCTGCTGGATTTTACTAGCTTTGTTTTAACCATTAAAGTTTGCAATTTTATTTCTAGAGACAGAATACAATCTGCACTGGAAGATGAAACTGCATGTGAAATCACAGTAAGCTTTGGGGGTGTGTGGGAAAAACTAAAGTTCTCTGAAGCAATCTATTTTAAAACTAAATCCTTGTGTTTGTTCCTACAATTTTAATCTTTCAACCATTCAAAATTTAAAGTAAAAGAAAATTTAAGATTTTCTTAAATTGTGACCCTGCATGTGCAGGATTTGGACCAGATGATCTCTAGAGGTCCCATCCAACCCAAAGGATTCTATGACAGGCATAATTTTGCTCTTCCTAGAAGAAGTACATGTGATCTCAAGCTGTCTAGGACTTAGCAACCCTGATGGTCATTTATCTTGAGAGGAATCTTTGCATTCTTGGTTTAGCAGTAGTCATCTTGTCTCTGCCAACAAGACTTCCAGCATTTGCTGCCAGAGTATGTTTAGGAAGATAAAACAATAAGGCAAGTCACTCTGCCTTTGTAGCATCTATGATTGTGGCTGTTTTATTCTCAGTCATAAAATAACTTTTACTGCAAACTTGGAAGTGGGTTGATTTTCTTTAGTTAGTTGGTTGGTCAGTTTGTTTGTTTTTAAAATGCCTCTTCTGTTCTGTTGCAACTCTAATGAGAACCAACAATGTGGAAGAGCAGATAGAAGGATGAAGGAGTAGTTTACTTTCCTTTGTTCATGTTAAGGGTGGATTGAGGTCTTGGAAAATGTTTTTTGTTTGTTTGTTTGATTCTTTTCTTAAGTCTATGAGAATAAATGAGATTTGAAGTAATGTGAATACAGTTAGTAGAATCGATAAGTATGCTATGTCCAATCTGTCTGTGATCATTCATTTGAGTTATATTCTCAGTCTCATTTTCATAGTTTTAAGTCTTACATGCTGTAAAGAAACATCCAAATATTTAATGTCATTGGCTTAAAAAAGGGGGCAAGGGTGAGAGTGAAGGCAGCATTCTGAATTCATAGAAAACTTAAAAGTTAGTATGTGTCCAGTTTGTTTTTGTAGCAAGCTTTCTTTTCCATGAAGTAATAATCTTTTTTTAATAGGTTTTAAATGCTAGTGAAAAAACAACTGTAGACAACTTGTTTCAGAAAGACTCACTTGTTCGACAAAGCCAGGTATGACTGATTTGATTGTTTTTTTTTAAGGGGATGGAAATAGATAAGTAGACACTTACATGTTTATAAGGCCTCCGTGTTATGTAAGTTACAGTAAATGTGAGCTCTGTGCACTTACTAAGTGTTTCTAGTACTTTTTTCTTTATATTCATGTAAGTATTTATTCTACTTATGCACAGAAATAATGCTTTTCAGTTTCTAAAGATCAGATGTATTTTTTCAGGCTAACTTGTAGATGTCTGAAGGCCAAAAGTTATTGTTACTAACAGTCATGATCAAAAACCTGATAAATAGCATGTCAGTAATTGCAGCATCTAGTACGAAACAGAGATTAAGCACCTAAACAAAATTCATACTGGATACTTAAAAAGAATGGCATAGTCTGAAGATGTGTACATCTTTTATCATGTAGATAAAATGCATATTCAGAGATAGGAGATTCAGATGCTTGCTATAAATTTGTTTTAAAAATGCAATTTAATTTTATTCTAGCTGGTAGTAGATTGGCTAGAGAGCATTGCCAAGGATGAAATTGGAGACTTCTCAGATAATATTGAGTTTTATGCAAAATCTGTTTACTGGTGAGTTCAGACTTTATTTTATTATATATGTGCTTCCTTCGGTTGTAAAATTTTCAGACCTATTCTCAGACTTTTTAAAAATGGCTTTTTAGAAGCCAGGCTGTTCATTCATTTCTATTTCTTTAAATTCTTAGATGTAAAAATCAAGTGTTTTCCTCATTTGCTGATGTGACTCTTCTCCAAAGTCAGTTACAGTTTTTCGGAGGAGAGGACAGAGGTGGGGAGAAACACCCAAGTAACTTAATCTCTTAACTTGGGTACAGGTTTGGTTTTCTTAATAAGAAATAACAAAAGATGCTAGATGGTTACCTGTTCTTTAGCCTATTATTTATACTGGGCAAACCATTCATCTTGCGTATTTCTAGGGTGCTCAGCTCTTTGTCTTTAAATTTTTGCCTATTCAAGTACTTGTGTTGTCATTTTGTGTCACTGACCCTTCACCAGTAGCCATTATTTTCACCTTTATTATCAGCAATGGGTTTCAGAGCAGAAAGAGTTAAAGACCAGCTTTGATCCTAGAGGCCTGCAATAAAAACCTTGCTTTTAGGGGCCAGTGAACAGAGGATTCTGGAATCATGGGTTCATCCTAAGTTGAATTCACTGTCCTAGACTGACTGTAGAGTGAATGTTAGCAGGGAATTTTGTTCATGAGAAGTCGATTCATAATTTAAATATATGAATGATTGAAATAATGGGTGCTTTTGAAAGAATATAAAGCTATGTGAATTGACTCCAATATTCTGTTTCTAATGGAGTTTTACATTTGCACATCAGTATCACAGCCCATTGTCCCAAAGCATGTCTCTTCTGAAACCTTGTTCTATCAGCCAAAACTGTCTCTTAATATTGCTTCTTATTAAAAGAGTCTTTCTAAATAAAAATGGCTTTATTCAAAAATATTTTGCTGCTCTTAGGGAGAACACACTACATATCCTAAAGCAGAAACAATTAAGTACTTATATTGGAAGTTCCCGGCCTCTGGTAACAGAGTTGGTAAGTATTTTTTTAAAAATGACATTTGGTTTCAAAACAAGTACAAATTGGATTAGAGAGAGTATCTATATGTGTGTACATATATATGTACATATATTTTATATATATGTATATCTACACACACAGCATATAAAATAATTTCCACAGCCTTCAACCAAATTTAGCAATAATGTCTAAAATTACAAAATACTAAGTTGGAAAAAGATAAAAATTAATACAGAAATTGTGAGGACATGAGGACCTAGCTGATGCGAAGGTGTCAGTCAGTGAGAATGTTGATGGTGGACGTTTCAGAATAATTATAAAACTAACTATAATTATTAAATTTGCCTGATGAATCAGATTCTAGAACTGCCTTTTTATTATGATGCTAAAAGAAAGAAACTAGTTTTAACTAGAAATTTCAATGCGTCATGAAGGAATTAGCAGTGGATTAAATTTAAGGAGGCAGGAGATCTCTGGATTTCCTTTTGGGATAAGTAGGCTTTTCTCATCCTTCAGCAGTCACTGATTTTGATAGCATGGGTACCCGTGGTCTATTCAGTGAAGTAAATGCCTTCATCAGTAATTTTTATGCCTGAAAAAATCTCTATTCCTGAGCAGAAAAGCTTATAATACTGATTGAAAGCTCTTGAAGGTGAGGGCATGCTGTCTTTGTACAATAAGTGGTACATTGAAACCAGATCATCTTAGGATTTCCTGAGAGCTTCTGTAGTAAAAACTTAAGGGAGAGAAGTGAATGAAAGAAAGGGCTGCCAATTCGGACAGCACTTGTGAATAGGCTTCTCAGTGAGTGAGAAGGTAGAGGAGGAAAGTTTGGTAGCTGGGGAAAGAGAAGGGGAAAGGAAATTTAAAAGTGAAAATAGCTGTAGGGTGGGAAGATTAGGGGAAAAGATAGAGGCAAAGGAGGCACTGGAATTGCTTCCTTTGATAGGAGCAGTGACAGAAGAGAAATAAAATAAATGACTCGGGAAACTCAGGGAAATGTAATGGTCTATGAAATGTAGGGTTTACAGATAGTTTTCCAACCTGAAAAAAATAACTCCAAATGAGAAAGCAGGGCAAGAAATCTGTGGAAAAGACACATGTGTCATCTGTGGTTGTATGGTGACTTTTTTGTTTGTTTGTTTCCTTGCAGGATCCAGATGCACCTATAAGACAGAAACTGCCGCTTGATGATTTGGATAGGGAAGATGATGGGAGGCTATTGAAGTATCTCTTCACTCTGATCAGAGCGGGAATGACAGATGAGGCAAGTCACTGAAAGTTACAGTATCTTCTTAGTTAACTAGTTTAGCTTATTTAGACCCTACTAGTAAAACCAAGCTGTGGACTTAAATTTCTGTTTAAATTTGTCTTCTAGTTTTCAGTTTCTTGTCATACTGAGAATACTGGCCAGCTGTATCAGTAAAAATGTTCTGCCTTTAGATAAGCAACTTCAAGTGTAAAACAGATATAAAGCAGTAAAAAAGCACTTTTATTTTACTGTTTGGACGATGTAACTTCTTACTGTAGTGGTTAGGTATTAAAGGTACTGCCAAACAAACACATGGAATGTTTCAAAGAAATTTTTAATTCCATCTCTAATAATCAGTTGGTTATCATACAGACTTTTTAAACCAATATATTAAAATGGAACATGTTTTGAATTTAAACTAGATAGAGATGTTTGATGTCTACTTTCCTTGGGAATAGCGTTAGATTAAGCAACTCATTCTGGTCCTCTAACATCCCCATAAGTATGGGATATAAAGGGAGCTAATCATGTTTAGGACAAAAAAAAAAAAGACATTTATTGCCTTGTACAAATGTCTATAATGGTATAAATTGTGGTTTGGTCACTACTGAAAGAACAAGGTAAGGTCGTTATTGTCTACTGAACTAAGGAAGAATTGCAGTTAATTTTTCTTACAGTAGGTAATACATGGCAAATAAACTAGATCAAATTGCATATCTGTACTTTAAATATCTAAAAGTCTGCAGGCTGTTCAGCTTGAAGAGAGTGCAATTTGACTAAACAAGTCAAGATCACATATTTTAGTTTCCCTCATTCATATTGATTTGTCAGTCCTGGAATTATAGCAGTCAGATTAATTATAGAGTATCTACCTGACTTCTTTTCACAGGAGTGCAGGATTGAAAGAACTTCGTAAGCAGCTTTTTGTGTGTGTGTGTGTTAATGAGAGGACTATTGAACACCATTAAGTAGAAGATGAGATTTTTATAAATACAGGAGGGATTTGGAAATGTAAGTTAACTGAAAAAATATGTGGCTACATGAGAAGATGGATTATAGATCCAGACCACAGGGTGATGTCTTAAAATAAATTTATTAGAAGGATGAGGACTTGCTGTTTAAACTAGCAGAGATGAAAAATCATATTGCTGTGCCTATGGAACTGTTGAGTGAAAAACTAAAACATTTAGTGAAGAAAACAACAAAACTTTACTTTGAAACCTCATAGTTACTTCGAGATTCTTCATGTGTTTATTACTAACTCTTTCAATTGTGTTGAAATTGTTAAAAGATGGTTCTTTTGTTACCTTGCAATCTGTTGCTGAGGAAGTCCATTATTTTTCAGGCACAGCGCTTGTGCAAACGATGCGGTCAGGCCTGGAGAGCTGCAACTTTAGAAGGATGGAAATTGTATCATGATCCTAACATAAATGGAGGTATCTGTCGCAAGTGCACTTTGAAGTAGAAGTCAGAATAGGACAGACAGCTTGGTCTTGATATCTGGCTCTGACAAAAGAGGAGTAATTTGTTGCATCTTAAAGACCTTTTATGTATCTAATTTGTGTTTTTTTTTTCCCATATCTGATCAACATATGTAAAACTAACATGAAAATGTTTAGTTATACGTATTCACTGAAACCACTTAAAAAACAGCTTTATGTTTTCTTTTTGAAAAGCATGCATAATGAGTAGGAAATAAATGTCTAGGAATTCCAGACGGATTTCCTCTGGCTCCATATAATGTTTCATTAAGCAATTTTTTTCACATTTGACTTGTACCACATAGCAACCATTTTGTTGCTTATACGCACAGAAGTTGGACTCTTTATCCAGTGTCAGAAAACTTGAGAGAAGTACAGGAGGACTAAACGGGATGCTCTCAAACTTCTTGGAATGTGTTAAATTACATTTCTTCTTTAGGTCAAGATTTCTTAACCACTGTCCTCTTTATAACATCATACGTTGCTTCTGACTCTGCAGGATTTGACAAATAATTTAAAAACTTGTCCAAGTGCTATGCACAGCTAGGACCAGAGGGCACAGTGCTTTGCTATGTCTTTTCTATTTTATCTGGATGCTTCACAGCCCTCCTTTGCACTTAACCTGCTGTCATTCTTTCCTTTCTGTGGCACCGGTGGTCATACAGAAGCAAGGGAAATAGCAGCACTGAAGCAATGATCTGAAATTCATTAGAAACTCATACACCTATTAAAAATCTTGTACTCGCTAAACTAAGGGTTTCCGAGTATAAATGTAGATGTGTTGTGGTTAAAAACATAGTTTTTGGTGGTGGTGGTTTTGGTTTTTTCAAGGCTAAATAATGGATAAGCTTTAAAATACCATAATTTTAAATCTGGATTTTCCAAAACTTCCTTGAAAGACTCTTTATAGTCCAGTTAGAAGTATCGAGATCCTTTGGGAAGAGTCTGAAAGAGATTGAAAATTGTGTTAATAACAGGAAATGGGGTTTAACTTCTTAGTGATTTTTCTTTAAACACAGCTGCTTTTTAAAATATCTTTTGCATGTAGGAAAGGAGCTGGAACCTGTTCAAGGGAATCCATACAGGTGCATTTGGAAAATAAGTTGTTGGCGTATGGCTGAAGAGGTAAAATAATGTTGAATTACTTGGTATTCATGTACCAATTTAGCTTTTTTTTTATACTCAGTAACATGCTTTTAAGTAAACCTACCCCTTCATGTTTGCTGCATACAGAATTTGCTATTACTGCTTTTAAGAGGACTCTTGAAATAGATATATTTTTGTATTGAAGTGAAAAAAATGCATAATCAGCACCAATTTTTAAGGCTTAGGAAATGTTTCAATTTAAGATGACTTATTTTTTGGTTGAAATCAAAACTGCTGACAATAAGTATTTGATTTTCATCTCACTTAATTGAATGAGAAAGGTAAAATGTTGCTTTCTTTCCAGATCAGCATAAAGTTTTCAGATGAACTATAAGGGGATGCTGAAGGGGAAACCGTTTGCTACTCTTATATTGGCTCCTGCTGCGTGCCATGGTTGTTGGGGTTTTCCAGTTCTTAGATTAGACACTTCGTTATGGATTAATGTCTAATAGAACTTAAAGTGAATAGGAAAAATAATTCTTTTTAACTCAAAGTTTTATTTTTAAATGTTTATTTTAGGAGCAATTCAATAGATATGAGAGAGCAATCTATGCAGCACTCAGTGGAAACCTCAAACAGGTCTGTCCTATTATTGATATTTGGTAGTGGCGCATTTTCTTTTTTGTATGTGACAGAAATACTGCAGTTACTGATAAATGTACTTTAAAAAAGATCTAGTAAACAAGAGCAGAGCAAACAGTGCTTCTGTAGGAGACATTGTCACTCATGGGCTGTCACGCCTTAATTAAATACGCTTGCTAGACTTCTCTTATTCTTGCTGTCAGTAAAACCATTTCAGATTTTGTTCTAGTTCTTCTCTGTCTCTGTATTGTTTAAGAGCTCACGTAGTTGGCTTCCTGCTTGTGAGCAGTTCTCATCTGTGTGGGTTCTGAGCTGGTGAGGGGTGTCACACTGGGTCTGGGGGCAGAGTGCTGCCATGTGTGTAAGGATCATAGGGTTGTTTCTTTTGACCGCCTCTGACTTTAACCAGAGAACTAGGGCATTACACAGGGAACAGACTTTTTGCATCATGTATTTAAAAAAAACAAAGGCTGCTTTTTGAGGTGTTAGTATCTTTTGATGCCTGGAAATCTTATTCTAAATTAAAGTTGCTGTGTTCATATTCTGATATTGTTCTATCTCTGATTACTTTTTGCTGTTTTTCATATGTAGCTTCTTCCAGTTTGTGAGACTTGGGAAGATACTGTTTGGGCATATTTCAGAGTTATGGTGGACACTCTTGTAGAGCAGGAAGTCCGTACGTCCGTGGTAACTGTAGAGGAGATGGAAGAACTCCCTAGAGATTACTTAGAAACAAAGTAAGTTTAACTACATTTATGTTCCTACATTTAAGAAAATAGCCTGAATATTGTGAAAATATGGATAACTTAGTTTTTTACTTTCTCTCTCATTTTGAAGTTGGACTTCAGAAAAAGTTTTTGAAGAACTTCAGGCAACAGACAAAAAGGTATATGTTAATTGGCGTTTCTACTGAGTGTTCATGATTTTTGACTGTCCATTAGGCTATCCTTCTTACTCCAGTATTTAATGGAATGATCATGCAGTTATGTGCAGTGATTAATTTGTTGGAGGCTTTCTGTAGTGTGTCCTTGCTTAATTATAATTGATTTTGCCATATGCTGCTTTAATGATGCAAAAGATACAGATCTTGTCCTGTCCCAGATCTGCCAAACTAGCTGATTGTGCTAGAAAAATAACTATGAAGAGCTGCCAGACATAAAAAAGCAGAAAAAAATGAATCTTCTATTTAAAACTTAAATAAAATATTTGAAGGTTGACTGCATGCAAGAGGTGAAGAGGTTTGTGAGCATATTTCAGTTCTCTGAGCATTTAGGACACTATTTGGTTAAGCACACTGTGTTTCTTCTTTACTTTTAACAGCCAGGATATTTATTATATTTAAGAAGGAATATGTACAACTTATCAGATATTTCTGTAATGCTTAAATGGAAGCTTGATTTATTTTTGATAGAAGAGACAAATAGCATTTTTCATGTTGTCAATTTGAAAGATAGCTTAGTGAGCCATAGATACACCCAGGTGCCTTTCTAGTGCTATCCTCACTCTATAAGAAATTTAAAGGTGCATTTGAGTCATATTTCATGCATTAATTCCTCTACAGGAAAACTTCCCTTCTACCATAAAAATATTTCACAGGGTTTGTCTTCAAGGATTTATACACATTCCTTCTGTGACTTTATAGAATCCATTTTCTGTAACAAAATTATTTATTCTCCAAAGCAAAAAAAAAAAAAAAAACATAGTATTAACTCCATGGGATCTGTATTCTGGTTCTTTCTTTCAGTTTCTCAGTATTCTTATTGTAATTCAACAGATAGCTGGTGCATTTTCTCCTGTACTCTGTGCAGAATACCCCTTGAAATAAAATAACTTTTTTTTCCTAAGAAACTTTTGCTTTATTTGTGATTTTTTTTTCTTTCTTTCTACATTATACTACAAGATTTTTATTCAAACTTGGGACTTTTTTTCCCTCTGCAGAGAGTGATAGAGGAGAATCAAGAGCACTACCATGTGATTCAGAAATTCATTATACTGGGAGATGTAGATGGTGAGCTTTTTCCTAAGTGATCTTGAAATGTCAGCTGTCTACATAATTTCTAGTGACCTTTCCAGAAGCTTAAAATTGAATAGATTTTAGAAGTGCACAGTAGGCAAATTCCACCTAAAAATGAAGCTGCTTACTTTTTTATTCAGAAATTACAGTAACTTTCTGTAGTTTGACATAACAAGTAACTTTCAGAGCAGTTGTGAAGCCGTGCAAATGTGTTGCTATGTATGTGAGACCATTGTAACTTTTTCGGAGAAGTGATAAAATACACACAGGAGATATTTAAAATGAACAGCAAAATCTTTCCAAAACTGATGCAATTTTGCTTTATTGTACTTCTAAGGATAAAATGCGTTTTTTGAATAGACACGTAATTTTGAAAAAAATCTTAGACATTTCTCCAGCTTTCCCATGATATGACTAATTATAAACATGTACTTGCTGCCTGCAGGTTTGATGGAAGAATTCAGCAGATGGCTTTCGAAGGACAGAAGTGTGCTCCCAGGACACCTCCTTCGTTTCATGACACATCTTATTCTGTTCTTCCGCACGCTGGGCCTGCAGACTAAAGTGAGTTCACCTGTGTTTTGAGTTGCTGTCATAGCAATATCCACCCATTAAGTTAGAAATGCACATATGTAAATATGCTGCATGCAATGATCCTAAGCTACTGCTAGGCTGATGAGGAGCTGCACACCTGAATAGAGTATTTGCTCATCTTGTATCCTAAAAGGAGCAGACAAAATTAAAGAAAAGCCTCATCCTTCCCTCCTATTTGGCTTGTATGACTGAAATATTTTTTCCAGAATTGTGTGTTCCAGTCACAAACCTTTTGTTGAGAAGGACTCAGAATTCAAGGTTAGGCTTCACAACAGCCAAGATAAGATGCTGTTTGTATTAAACCTGCTATTAGACACAGTTCTTGGAGCTGTAGCTATCGCTGTGAGCTCATAAACTGCTTGCTTGAGGTAATTGGCTCCTTTTGGTGCTAGCTGAACAGGCACTCTGAAAAAAATTCATTTAGATTTATTGATCATTTTTAGAACCTAGTGAGAGTGGTATCTCTCTCACCACTTGCCTTGGCATAAATACAAGTCTGCATAGATGCAAGATATCCATATCGAGCTAAAATAATAGTTCTTCACAGGAACAGATGCTTGATCCTTAGCTAAAGCAGTCTCAGTTGCTTGGACTATACTTGGCAGTAACAGGTGAGCCAGATGGTGTCAAGAGTCTCTGTCCATCACTTCTGCGTACAGGAAAATAAAAATGTCGCGTGATAGTAAAACAGGACCTGTAGCACACTGCAGCACTCATCTGTTCTCCTAGCTCTTGAGTGTTCTAGTGAAAAAAACAATGCGGATTAACAAATAAATAAATAAATAAATAAATCTATCTGTAAGCAACTGTATGATGTAAAAACTAACTTTCCAGTTAGAATAAGAACTATATCTAGTTGCTTAAAAAAAAAATCTCTTGGAGCACTGCTTTTAGGCAGATTTTTTTTTTAATTGGCCTCCAAGAAAAACAGTTCTCCCAGTTGAGCCAGTTTCAATCAGGTTACCAAATGTGGCTGTGAGAACCTGTGTGGTAGTGATAATCTGCAAAGTATGATTGTTTTAGCAAACTTTCTCATTTAATTTTTTTTGGGTTTGTTTGCTTGTTATAAGGAGGAAGTTTCTGTAGAAGTCCTAAAGACCTACATTCAGGTAAGCTTGCAAAGGTGCATTTTACTTTCTCTGTGGTACTTCAGAGGGGCGAAAAGGGAGAAGAAAAGGACAATTTAAACTAGAAGACAGACAGAACTACAGTGCTGGTAATGCTGTCCTCTTAAGGTATGCCTGAAGGACATGCCTACAGATAGAGAGTTTCTGCTAGCAATGCTTAAATAAGAGCAAGTTTTATTAATCCTTATTTAGAAGCTGAGAATTCAGTGGAATCTTTTTATTTTTTTAATATGAGAACAAAATAATTAGAAATTTGTGACGTATTGTTTAGTCTTCATAAGTTGTGTTATTCCATAGGGCAGATGTACTGTGGATTCTTAATGCTTGTTTTTTCATTCTGCAGCGAATGGTATCAGAGAAGCGCACAGATTTAATAGCATTTTATGTAAGCCACTTGCCCCCGGAACTAGCTGTTGCTCAGTATGCTTTATTTTTAGAAGATGTTACTGAAAGTGATCAACGCCACCACTGTCTTGAATTAGCAAAAGAAGCAGGTGAGATATGCTCATCTTCTAATTGTCAAATATTTTTCCTGAGTTGTGGTGTTGGTCAGTAGTTTACAACACAGAATAGCCCAGAGGATGATGCTAAATTGTTTCCATCCTGTCTCTTTTTACCTTTAAATTAAATAAAATTAGTTTGCTAATCAATTTTTTGAGCAGATATATTATGTTTTCTAACTATAGCCTGGAATTGCAATTCTCTATTTTTAAATTAAACTAAATATTACTTTTGCCCCTGGATTACATCAAAATACATCAGGAAGTAAATGCCAACTACCTGACTCAAATATGCACTCTGAAGCTTTATATTATCATGTTATTCATGGAAATAAAGTCAAAAAAAAGTTTTTGTTTTTTTGTGGATTTGGTAAAATTATGAATGTGGGCTATTCCAGGGGTGGGGAGGGGGGTGTCATTTGCAGTGTTCATTCTCAGGCACTGTGGTGGTTTGATTACTTGCCATCTCCCTCCCAGGCCTTTACATCAAATTCAAAGGGACTTTAATGAAATTGTTTGTCCCGTGTTTGTTAGGGCTTTTGTGCCACTCCAACTCAAAACTGGCAAAGAAATTGTTGCTGCAGATTTCTCCATCTAGCTTTTCCTCATTGTTTTCTGCCATTTCCTTGTAAAAACTTAGCTAAGATTTCAAAGGTATAGGTTAGCGTTTCAAAATCTTTAAAAGGACTGAACTTCCAGTATGTCTCTGTTAGATCCAACATTCTTTCTTTTTATTTGAAGATGAAAGGAATTGGTAGTCTTAGGAAATGCATGTGCGTATATCTATATTAAAGTGTATCCGTGTGCACATACCTATATACACAGTGGTGTCCTGGCAGACTGAAAAGGTTGTTAGTTATTTTTTATTATTGTCTTTTTCCTATGTCTTATATTCTCTTTAAATTCTTAGATATCACTTTTCTAAATGCCTGCAATAAATTAAATATATCAAAAGCCTATAACTGAGAACAGCAAAGGCAGCATGAACAGACCTATAAAAATTGCTATGAGTAAGGAATTTCATCTGCAACTCTGAAATGCACTTTGTGGCAAATCTAACTTCATGATCACTGTTAAATAATTCTCTCTCAACCTAGGTCTGGATGTTGCAACCATTACCAAAACTGTAGTTGAAAACATACGCAAGAAGGATGCTGGTGAATTCAGTCACCACGATCTTATGTTAGATACTGGCACAACAGAGGTGAGTTTATCTTGCAGGGCAGATATTCCAGGTGGCAGGATTGTCATTACAGATTCCTTTGCCACAAATGATTTTTTCTTTTTCCATTTTTCTTTACGTGTGACCATGAATGAATTCCTAGTTTCTCTTTCTACATCTCCTTGACTTTCTTGGACTGTAGTGTGTGACACACTGCGTGTGTCTGTAGGGAAACAGTAAGTAGAGACAAAGCCTGTGAAATGACTAAAAAAATGTTGCAGCTGAGAGTAGGACATGATTGTAGCTTCTGATTACTCTGAGGATTAGTCTTCTGGAGCTCAGGTGTACTTTATTACATGCCTGAGGCATGAGTGATGAGCAATTGTTAATAGTTACCATTTCTTCTCCGAAGTACTATTTAGAAAGCAAGGAACAGCTTGGAAAGCTTTTTTTTTTTTTTTTTTTTCTCTCTATTCAGTGAAAAGTTAAACTCTTTCTAAACTAAGTAGACAGTTTACATAGTGCAGCAGATAGCAAGCTGTGGTTGCACACTACAAACTTTCTATTAAACCATGGGGTTTTTTTCTCTTTTTTTTTTTGTTTTAATGATGTATTCATAGTAAATTTGAGGCAGATGCGCAGTGATCCATAAAAACTTGATTGATCCAACAGTCTGAAAATATTGGAATATTTGAAAATGGATTTTTAGATTAATCTAGACTGGAGAGATTTTTCTCTATTCTTTTCATCCTAGAGTTGTGATTAATGCTGTCTCTTTCCAGTGTTTCATAGAAAATCATGTATTTCGATGACCCCACTTAGTGTATTGAACATGAGCTGTGTACCTGAAGTGTTACTGAAGCTAACAATCACGTTGGCTTTTACAGGCGGATCGCTTGAAGATAGACGTAATTGACTGGCTTGTGTTTGATCCTGCACAGAGGGCAGAAGCGCTTAAACAAAGCAACGCAATCATGAGGAAGTTCTTGGGTACTAAACTTCACAGATTTTATACTGTAAACTTTTTAACTTTTTAAATGCTGTTCTCACTGACTCTTGGTACTACGTATGAGTTAATTTTGCATCCAGTCTATTAAAAATATGTTTATCTTAAATCTATCTATCTTAAAAAGGGTCAAAAAACCCCACATCATATTATCTTAATTTTGATCTTTTGTTAGTTTTTTATAAATAAAGTATGGAAAATGCAAAGCCATTGATACTCATCAACCCGTGTTGTCCTAGCATCCAAGAAACATGAGGCTGCAAAAGATGTGTTTGTGAAGATTCCCCAGGACTCTATAGCAGAAATCTACAACCAGTGGGAAGAACAGGGAATGGATACTCCACTTCCAGCTGAAGATGACAATGCTATAAGAGAACACTTATGTATTCGGGCATATCTGGTGAGTTTCAAACATGCTGGAATCCGAGCTATTACCTAGAATTAATGCTGGCTTTGCCTCTACAGTGGAATCATAAGCCTAAGTTTGATTTCATTTGCAATTACTGAACGTCCTGTATTTGAGATTTCACAAAATAGTGAGCTTATTTCTATATTTGAAAGTACGTGTGCTTTTGTTCATTTAACGAGATTCTTTTCATTACATAAATAAGTCCAAAATGTCCAAACACTTCTTCCAATGGAATCCAGGAAGCCCATGAAACCTTCAATGACTGGTTCAAACACATGAACTCAGCTCCACAGAAACCTTCTTTGCTACCTCAAGCAAGTTTCACTGAGAAAGTAGCCCATGAACATAAGGAAAAGAAGTATGAGGTAGGTAAAATTTCGTACTGTAGTTTATTATAAGCTATTTGCAGTCTTAATTTCTTTTTAGAAAGGAAAAGTAAATACCTCATTGCTCCCACCTCTCCTCCCCCTACATCCCCCAAAGAAAGTTCTTTTTGTACTCTGTATTTAATTTAGAAAATTATTTGTTATGTAAGCATGGCAGAGTAAGTCATTTAAAATGTTTTAAATGGCTAATGCTCTAATGCCTTTGCTTCTGAGCAACCCAGTGACACTCTTTTTACAGGGAATTAAACAGGCATATAACTGGCTTTTAGGTTTTAGCTGTTGGCTAAAGATTTTCTTTAACTGGTGAAAATACTATGTTAAAGTAGATCTTGGGAGTTTAGTGTTCTGTAGTACAGTTTTTTTGTTTGTTTTCTTACCAGATGGACTATGGTATTTGGAAGGGTCACTTGGATGCCCTTACAGCAGACGTGAAAGAGAAAATGTACAATGTGTTGCTGTTTGTTGATGGAGGATGGATGGTTGATGTTAGAGAGGTAAGTTACTTTTTGTATCACGGGATAGACCACAAAGAGATGGATTTTATGCAGTTGTAGCTTTGTGGTCATTGCAGCAGTTGTAGCTGTGTGGTGTTACGTTCTGAAGGAAAAACTTCAATGCTAATGTGTGTGTTTTGTTACGGCAAGGATGCTGAAGACGACCCTGAACGAACACATCAGATGACTCTGCTGCGCAAGCTGTGCCTGCCCATGATGTGCTTTTTACTACACACGGTGTTGCACAGCACAGGCCAGTACCAGGAGTGCCTGAGGCTGGCCGACACGGTCGCCTCCGAACGACACAAGCTTTACACGGTGAGCCCCGCGCTGCGGCTGCGCTCTGAGGGGGCTTACGCAGAGGGGAAGACACCCTGGGTCCCTAAGCTTCAATCTCTTCATCTGTCCCATTTGCTGTCGTAGTAAAGCATTTTCTTGTGCACTGACTTAGAGAGTCAGAGTTAACTGCTGTCCTTTGAAGCTGACACGTTTGTGACAAGTAGTTCCAAGTACGTGTAGTTACTGACTTTTGGAGGGGGCTATTGAATTAAAGTCTAATTATAATTTATATGTTTTCATTACATGTTAGAAAACTTAAGCAGGTTGTGTTTCTAAGTAATTGGTTTACCTAACCTCCCTGAAACACAACCTAAAATTAAATCAGTGAAAGTAATAAAAAATTAATTAAAAAAAAAAAAAAAAAAAGAGTTAGAAAGCTGAGAGGAAAAAAAAAATCCACCAAGGCTGAGAAAGAGACTGATGAATCCGCATGGATTGGCCTAAGTTCCCTGGCAGCAGCGACCAGCTTAGTACTCGGCGGCTCCCAGGCCCTTCCTGGAGGCCGTTCTGAAATGGCAGGTTGTGTGCCACTGCCTCGACAAGAAAACCCCAAACGCTGACTGCCTTAACTTACCACCATTTACTTATAAACCAGTGCTATGCACTGCAAATAACTATCCCTTTTTAATGTATTTTTATTCTCAGGTATTTACAAAGGAAGAACTCCGAAAGCTTCTGCAGAAGCTCAGGGAATCTTCCCTGATGCTCCTCGACCAGGATCTTGATCCTTTAGGATATGAAATTCAATCCTAGAACTCCATTCCAGCCCTAATGCCGGAACCTCCTGCCCGCGAAGTCCACGTTTCCCGCCTGTAAAACGAAATAAAGTCAAGAACGAATCACCTGAAAATGTGCTGACCTGTGCGGAACAAAACCCAAGTCCGCCTCCCCGTTCGGGGGCGGGGCCCCCTGACGGAAACCTGAGCGAGGACGTTTGTTACGTGCCCCTTTTCTGGACGTTTTCTAATAAAACAAACCGCTTTGCCGACCGCGGCCGCCTCCCTCCCTGCGCTCGGCCGCGCGCGTGGCGGCGGCTCCGGCTCCGCCCGGGGGCGGGGCGCGCG